>CM077288.1:64462920-64532342 GCA_039654925.1 Anguilla pacifica
GTCCAACTCTCTGATGCCCCTCCTTTCTCTCCTCTCTCCTCTCTTCCTCTCCTCTCTCCTCTCTTCCTCTCCTCTCTCCTCTCTTTCTCTCCTCTCCCCTCTCTTCCTCTCCTCTCCCCTCTCTTCCTCTCCTCTCTCCTCTCTTTCTCTCCTCTCTCCTCTCTTTCTCTCGCTCTCCCTCTCGCTGCGTGTCTCAGAGCGGGAGCAGCGGGAGAGCGTGGAGAGGGAGAAACTGCGTCTGAAGGAGATGGACGAGGAGGAGTACGACGCCCTGCCGGAGGAGGAGAAGGAGCGGGTGGACCTGCAGCACCTGGAGGAGCTGAGACAGAGGAGGCGCAGGTACAGAGCAGGAGGCGCGGGGGGGGCGTGCAGGTGGAACTTTTTAATACAGGTGTCACAGGTAAATCCAAATATTCTGGTTTTGTGGTTAGAGTTAGTTTCAGGAGCACACAGTGAAACAAACAGCCTTGTCAATATATCTGCATTAAGATGTTTAGGTAAGGTGAAGGTGTGTGCGTGTGTGTGCGTACGTGCGCGTGTGCGTGCGTGTGTGTGTGTGTGTGCGTATATATGTATGTGTGTGTGTGTGTGTGTGTTTGTAAATGTGTGTTTCTTCTCAGGGAGCAGGAGCGGATGCAGCGTGAGCAGGAGGAGAGGAGGCAGCAGGAGGAGCAGGAGCGGCTGAGGGAGGAGGAGGAGCAGAGAAAGAGGAGCAAGAAAGGGAAGAAGGAGCAGCCCAAAGAGGAGGTGTCTGGGAAGAAGAGTCAGCTGGACAGGAAGCAGGTCAGTGTCCCGCATAGTACAAACCAGCAGTGTGGATCAGCAGGTCAGTGTCACGCATAGTACAGACCAGCAGTGTGGAGCACAGGTCAGTGTCCCTCACAGTACAGCCCAGCAGTGTGGAGCACAGGTCAGTGTCCCTCACAGTACAGCCCAGCAGTGTGGAGCACAGGTCAGTGTCCCTCACAGTACAGCCCAGCAGTGTGGAGCAGCAGGTCAGTGTCTCAGTACAGACCAGCAGTGTGGAGCAGCAGGTCAGTGTCTCAGTACAGGCCAGTAGTGTGGAGCAGCAGGTCAGTGTCAGTACAGACCAGCAGTGTGGAGCAGCAGATCAGTGTCTCAGTACAGGCCAGCAGTGTGGAGCAGCAGGTCAGTGTCTCAGTACAGACCAGCAGTGTGGAGCAGCAGATCAGTGTCTCAGTACAGACCAGCAGTGTGGAGCAGCAGGTCAGTGTCTCAGTACAGGCCAGCAGTGTGGAGCAGCAGGTCAGTGTCAGTACAGACCAGCAGTATGGAGCAGCAGATCAGTGTCTCAGTACAGACCAGCAGTGTGGAGCAGCAGGTCAGTGTCTCAGTACAGGCCAGCAGTGTGGAGCAGCAGGTCAGTGTCTTAGTACAGGCCAGCAGTGTGGAGCAGCAGGTCAGTGTCTCAGTACAGACCAGCAGTGTGGAGCAGCAGGTCAGTGTCTTAGTACAGGCCAGCAGTGTGGAGCAGCAGGTCAGTGTCTCAGTACAGACCAGCAGTGTGGAGCAGCAGGTCAGTGTCTTAGTACAGGCCAGCAGTGTGGAGCAGCAGGTCAGTGTCTCAGTACAGACCAGCAGTGTGGAGCAGCAGGAGATCACAGTCACAGCAGAGTGACTTCATCCACAGTGGCTTACGTTCTATTACAATATATTACATTACATTGCATTAATTTAAAATAGGCTAATAAACATGGAGACTTAATTACTGTAAATGCAAGTCTTCATTTTTCTTCCTTCCAAACACTAAACGCTTGCGTTCGTTTGCATGTCAAAGTTAAAGGGGGTGAAGCGAGATTCGGTCGCGTCTGAAAATAACTGAGAGCGCGGCGTTCCCTCCTCCAGTCTTCTGTGAGCCTGCGCTGCGAGAGCAAGCTGGAGCCGCCCCTCAAGGACGGGGTGAAGTCGTCCACAGAGGGCGCCAGAGAGCCGGAGGACGCAGGCAGGAAGGGGAGGTCCAGGGAGGGGCAGGCAGGGTCTCCGCCGCCCAATGAGGATCCGGAGAAAGAGCAGGTGAGCGTGCGTCATCACCGGACCTCCACAGCACACCGCAGCTGCTGCACGGCCTTGCTTCATTATTACTGAACACTATCGCTGGCTAACGGCTAGCGAGCCATTACTGGCTAACATACTTGACCACCTGACCTTTCCCTTCCTGCCGCCACCAAGCCTCTGTATAAAGCATTGACTGCCCGCCATTTTAGAACCATTATTGACCTTCTCTGTTGTATCATTACTTGTTATTCATTGCCTAACAGTCAGTACCCATCTTTAGTGACTGTGACATCTGAATTACTACTGACCTTAATTGATGAACAATAACTGACCACTGAAACTCAGTAGTGAACCATTATTAAACACTTCTCTTGTAATTAGAACTATAATTAAAGTCTGGTTTGTGTTTTAGTGAAGCCGTATCACACAGCAGATCTGGGTGTTTGGAGTACTTTAACTCTTTTCATGCCCTGTGACATTTGCAGGTCCCTGAGAAATTTCCTGTTTACTAACCATAACATGCAATCTTACAAATGGGCATGATTTGCAGGAAGTTTACTTGTGTTGAAAGGCTCAGTGTATTTCATCTAGGTCTGTTGGGACAGGCGTAATTATTTTTGGAATTTCATGTGTTCCTTTATGCTGAACCGGTGCAGAAATCAAGCTAAACGCCATTTTAATCTGTCCCTCTTCCACAATGCCCCCCCTCTCTGACCCCTAACCCCCCCCACCCCCCCCCCACCCCCTTCTGACCCCTGACCCTGCCCCCCCCCCCCCCCGGGGGAGCAGATGACCGAGGGAGACCGGCGGCTGCTCGCTCGGTTTCAGCAGTACGAGCAGAGCCAGGACCTGCTCAGCCACACCCTGCAGTACTGGGACCGCGCCAAGGCCCGCCTCTTCATGGCTCCGCCCACCGAGGCCCCGCCCCCTGACCCGCAGGACTCCGCCCCCGAGCGCCACGCCCCCTCCGGCAAGAAGGGCAGGAAGGAGCGCGAGAGGGAGAAGGAGAGAGAGAAGGAGAGGGTGGAGAGAGAGAGGGAGAGGCTGAAGGCGGAGCTGGCCCCGCCCTCCCCGGCGTCCGCTCCGGCCCTCCTATTGGGCGAGGCGTTGGAGGGGGCGGAGACAGAAGCCCCGCCCGAGGGCGTGCCCCAAATCCTCCTGCCTGTCAGCGGGAGGGACCATCCCAGCGGCGCCGAAATCCTGGGGAGCGGGAAGCTGCCCCCCCTGGAAGAGGTACCCCCAACCCCCCCCCCCCCCCCCCAAACACCACGACCACACCAACCCACCTTTCAGCTTCTTTCCTCATCATTCCATTTCCTTTCATTTCTATTCCTTTTTAATTTGATGCTTTTGTGACTCAGAGCCTTAATCACATGGTACACAGGCGTGTGCGGGCGGGGAGGGTAGGGGGTGCGGGGTTGGGTAGGGGGAGCTCTAGTGTGGGATAGGGGTCTAACGTCCAGCGGAAGGGGTTCTGATGGCTGTTTGATATAGTAACGGGACACACACTTAGCTGTGTGCATTGGACATGCATGACAGTGTCTGTCTGTTTTATGCTGCAGTTAAATGGGGGGGAAAAAACAGCAGCGGTCTCATTTCTCAGGAGCGTCTTTACTGAGAAGTGCAGGGGGCAAATTTATTTCCCTTTGCCTCATTACCGCCCCTGCGATGCCCCCAGAGTTCCGACACTTATTGGTAACAGTTTATGTGAACCGCATGGCATAAAACTTTTATGGAATATAGTTCAGGCAACGTGTTACCGATAATTAACTCCTGGTGGTTTGAAACACTGTCATAAACATGGTATCGCGCCTGCTCTGGACAGTCATGGCAGTATATTTCACCTCGGGGTATATGCCATAACGCCGTCATGATGTGCAGCGACCATTTTGTTATGACGTGTGAGGAGCTGTACTGCGCTGTAACTTCCCGTTCTTCTGTTGCCCGGTTTCGAATCCGGGGCAGTGCTCCCGTACAGAGCGGTGTCTAATGACTGCGTTTGATGGAAAAGAAATTGAAACTATTCAGCTTTTGATTGACAGAAAAAAAACAGACACAAGGAGAGGCCAGAAGATCACTTGGCCAATTATCCCTGTAGTCTAATGCTGGCTTCCAGGTAGCGTGAGCCATTTCTTACAGGGACACAAAAACAGTTGTCAGCTGTCATTCATGAGCTTGTGAATAAATTCAGCTCAAATGTCAGACCGGGCATGTGATTGGGGTAATTAAATAATCAAGGGCATGAAACCCAGAAACAGATAGGACCCCCTGCTTTCCTACCCTTTTCCCAGAGTCTGCTCCCGTCTTTTTTTCGGCTGTCAATCACCGTACTGCTGAGCGAGGGTTGTCAGTGCTCCTCCCACATTTTGGCGGCACAGTGGCGCAGTGGTTTGGCACTGTGGGTTTCCTCTGGGCCCACAGAGGCACACACACACACACACTCACCCACACACTCACACACACACACACACTCACACTCACACACACGCACACTCACACACACACACACACACACTCAGTGTGACTACCCTGGTAAAACAAAGGCTAAATAAATAATATTTGTATTTCGTGTAATCTCACGGCGAATGGAAGCCAGACTGAAGCAGGTCCCCCTGGGTGGGGTAATTTGACGGCTGTGTCTGGAGTGATGGAGCGGAGCAGCGTTTAAGTACTCCACATTTTAATGAATTTAATTAATACACCCTAACGACTGAGAGGACTTCAGCCCACTGGAAGTGAAGTCAAGGTGACACTACGGCAGATTAATTAATGCTCATATTTCCTTGGTGTGTGCTTCATTAGTGTGCTTTGAATCATTAAGTGCAGTGATGGAATAGCAGTAATTGTTATAATCATTGTTGATGGTAGCGTACATACTCAATCAGCGCTGGGAACAAAGAGAGAATAGTGTACTTTCTCATAATCGCTTTAAATAGGCTGCTCGTCTGTTTTAGCTAGTTTTGACTGATCTGACTGCGTGTGCCCTGATTGGTTCCTGAAGGTGCTGGACGGCCTGGGACAGGGACCGAAAGGCCCCCCCGTTCCCCCGCCCGTCATCTACTCCGTGGTGCCGTACCCGGAACAGCGAGCCCCGCCCAGTGCCCAGGAGGGCTCCGCCCACTTCACCTTCCTGGCCCCGCCTGTGCCGGAGGACCCTGCCGAGGACCGGAAGGAGGCGGAGCTTGAGCCCGATGTACTAAGCTTCGCCTCCCTGGCAAAGGTTCGACAGCACGACCTCTGCATACAGCGTTCAGTTTCCTTTGCTCGTCCTGTAGAACTGGGCAGCCATGTTGAGTCTGAATGTGCTGAGGTAGCTCTTTTAAAATTCATTTAGGGAGCCATTTGGTACAGAGACGTATGTGCTGCTGAATAGACTATCCATCCTGTCTGGTCACATCTGTTCCGTCTAATAGAACAAAACATCTACGGGTAATTGACCATTTTAAGGTATAAGACATGATTAGAATGTTCTTAACTGAACATTCTAATGCTGATGTCACAATCACTGCTGCCGATTGGAAGCAGTGAAGTTCTAGAACACGGACTTAGAATGCTGAAAAAACTTTTCAAAAAAACCTGCTCTTCAAAGGGTTTATTAATAATTGCTGGTTGGCTGTGTAAATGCAGCACTCGTCTAAACTCATCTAAAATTGGATGACAGGAGGACTCAGTGACGCCCTCCAGAGGCCGGGGAAAGAAGGGCGAGAGCGGGAGGGAGAGCCAGAGGGAGAGGAGACGCACGACAGGAAAGAGGAGCACGAGGAGCACAGAGTCCCGCTCCCCCACGCTGAGCACGGTCACGCCCCTGTCCGACACCGAGCAGAGCAGCCGAACCGCAGAGTCCCAGCAGGAGCAGAACCAGCGGTGAGACACGCCACACACACACAGACATACACACACACACACACACACACACACACACATACACATATACACACACATATATACACACAGACACACACACACACACACACACACACACACACATATACACACACATATATACACACAGACACACACACACACACACACATACACGCACAAACATACACATATACACACACATACACACACACATATACACACACATATATACACACACAGACACACACATACACACACACACACACACACACACACATACACGCACAAACATACACATATACACACACATACACACACACATATACACACACATATATACACACAGACACACACACACACACACACACACACACACACACACACATACACGCACAAACATACACATATACACACACACACATATACACACACATATATACACACAGACACACACATACACACAGACACACACACACACACACATACACGCACAAACATACCCATATACACACACATACACACACACACATATACACACACATATTATACACACAGACACACACACACACACACACACATACAGTGTATACACATACACACACACACACACACACACACATGCATACTTGTGTGTGTGTGCCTGTTTGTGTGTCTGTGTGTGTTGGTATAAGAGACTGTGAACAGGGTTCAGTGGAGCCTGCGGTTTGACCTTTGTGTCTGACCCCCACAGTTTGACCTCTTTCCGGTGGGTCGTCCCGCCCAGAGGGGAGGTGACTCTGAAGATGGGCTTCCATTCCTCCGCCCCGGGCAGGTTTGAGCAGACGCTGAGCTTTGAGCTGACGGGCACCAGGAGGCGCTATCAGCTGCACCTCAGGGGGGACTGTGCCTTCCCCACCATCAGTCAGGACTACAAGTGCGTACTGCAGTTCCTGAACTGTCCCAGAAACACACATCACACGCACAAAGTGATGTGCGGCTGTGTCACATCTGTACGTAGTGTCACATACATCAGCCCCATGTAATGTCACATCCACCCCACTCTGTGTCACGTCTACCCCACACTGTCACATTTACCCCACGCTGTGTCACATCTGCCCCACACTGTCACATCTACCCCACGCTGTGTCACATCTGCCCCACACCATGTCACATTTACCCCACCTGTAACATGTACCCAGCATTCTGTAACATGTACCCCACTCGTCTGTCGCAGGGTTGTGTTTGCTCAGAGTAAGAAGGCCCTGCAGTCTGATGACTGCCTCCATAAGACCTACATCGTCCAGTCCGGGGTGTACGAGTTCGGGCCCCTGCTCTGCAGGAAGTCCCGGGACAGGTATGGGCCCGGGGTCGGACACCCTGGGGGGTGCTGCGGTCCCGTAGGGCGTGGGCTTGTGTGGACTGTGTCAAAAAAATACACACACACACACACACACAGATATACTTACATACACACATACAGTGCATAGATACTGTACATACATACTGTACCTACTGTCTGTTCATGCATACCTACTGTACATACATACATACGTATGTGCATACGTATGCACACGCACACACACACACTCACGCACACACTCACGCACACTCTCATCTCTACAGTCATACATAATGTACACGCCTCTTTTTGCTACTGCTTGATAATTGGATGCGCAGAAGAGTTATATGTTTTTGAGAGTTATATGTTTTTAGCTCTTGAGTCTAAACCAACTCCCTCCTGTAAGTGAATTTTTGAACGTTTTCCTGATGTGGTTTAAAGCTGTAATGACTTGTCAAAAGGCTGTTGGTTCAGTCCACAGACAGCGCTTGGTTTGTGTGTGTGAAGGCCCTGGTGTAACCCCGCCTCTACCTGTGTGACAGGTACAAGGAGGGCACGTACCCAGAGAACATGGAGAAGTTTGTCATGCAAAACTGCTCCCAGCTGGACGCCGAGGTCCACTTCTGCTTCCAGCACGACACCAAGGCCACCACCTTCCTGCTGGACCCGCCCGCTATGACCCTCAAACCCAATGAGAAACAGGTTCCCACCGCTCACAGACCAATTACAGCATCATCCTTGTGTTTGACCCGCCCACTATGACCCTCAAACCCAATGAGAAACAGGTTCCCACCGCTCACAGACCAATTACAGCATCATCCTTGTGTTTGACCCGCCCGCTATGACCCTCAAACCCAATGAGAAACAGCTTCCCACCTCTCACAGACCAATTACAGTATCATCCTTGTGTTTGACCCGCCCGCTATGACCCTCAAACCCAATGAGAAACAGCTTCCCACCTCTCACAGACCAATTACAGTATCATCCTTGTGTTTGACCCGCCCGCTATGACCCTCAAACCCAATGAGAAACAGCTTCCCACCTCTCACAGACCAATTACAGCATCAACCTTGTGTTTGACCCGCCCGCTTTGACCCTCATATCCAATGAGAAACACGTTCTCACTTCTCACAGAACCGCAACAGCATCATCATTGTGTTTGACTCGCCCACTTTGATCCTCATATCCAATGAGAAACAGGTTCTGCAGCCTTCCTAGAACCATTACATCATCGGTGCAGTAACTGACAGAAAATTCCACAGCCAGCCTTCCTAGAACCATTACATCATCGGTGCAATATCTGACAGGAAATTCCACAGCCAGGAAAAAGTACCACACCGCCACGGCAGTTTCATATCGTGCGATGACTTGCACAGAATTTTTCATTTGATTTTAGCTTGACGATAATTTGGCTTGAAAATAATTTCTCCCGTGGATCCTCCACGGCTGGCTGCTTTTGTTCCTGTTGAATAAACCCGGTGCCTGTCATTGTTATTCCTGTCCTGTTATCACGTACGGGGGTGTCTCCCAAAGGCATTTCAGGCAAGAATTTGAGAGCAGAACAGCCGGACTGTCAGTAGTTAGTGTTTGATTTTGGGTCCCTAAGTGAACAGTGTGCCTCTGTGCTTCCTCCCCCCCCCCCCCCCCCCCCAGGAACTGAAGGTTTGGGCGTACCCTACGGCCCCCGGGCTGTTTGAGGACCGCGTGGTGTGCTGTGTGAAGGACAATCCCGACCCCGTCCTGTTCCCGCTGTCCTGCAGGGGGGTGCGTCTGGAGCTGGAGCTGGACCGCAAGCTCGTGCACTTCGACAAGGTCCTGCTGGGCAGGTGAGAGAGCGGTTCTGCCCAGCCAATCACACGCATTCCACCTGTGCCCCAGAGTCTGTCCAGCCAATCACACGCATTCCACATGTGCTACTGGGTCTGCCCAGCCAATCACACGCAGTCCACCTGTGCTACTGGGTCTGCCCAGCCAATCACACACATTCCACCTCTGCCCCTGGGTTTGCCTAACCAATCACACACATTCCACCTCTGCTCCTGAGTCTGCTCAACCAATCACACACATTCCACGTCTGCTCCTGAGTCTGCTCAACCAATCGCAAGCATTCCACCTCTGTTCCTGGGTCTGCCCAGCCAATCACACACATTCCACCTCTGCCCCTGGGTCTACCCAACCAATCACACGCATTCTACCTCTGCCCCTGGGTCTGCTCAGCCAATCACACACATTCCACCTCTGCTGGCTAACTGGCCTGGGTTTATTGTTTGTCTGGTTTTTTGTGTTTAGGACAGGGGCTGGACAGGGAGAGAGCCGTGTGTGTTTATAGCTGGCATGGCAACTTCCACTCATTATTATTTCATTAGCCCGAATCATCATTTGTTATCTGCTACGTTTTAGCGAAATGTGCTCATAAGCACATGAATAACGGCTGATAACTGCTTCTGTGTTCCACACGGAGCATTTTATTGTGATCTAATCTATGCTGTGAACCGCCGTTGGAGAATGAAGATAATGAAAGAACTGTGCCTGTAGCGCTGGTGGAAACAGAAAGCCTGCAGACACACCGGGCCAAAGTGCGTGCGGGTTTTCTGCTCCGGCAAATCATTCTGGCTTAAATTTCAATTTCTAAACCGTAAAGAAGCGCTTCAGCACGCAATTCTCTCAGACGTTTCAGATGGAGTTAAGAGCTGAACGCGGCGTTAGATCCTGAAATGGATCGGCTGCCGTTGAGCTCCCTCCTTTTGGTGTGTCCGTTTCAGGCCACTCCTTCCTCGTTATCGTTATCGTCTTTCATCCTGTTCTCACCCCATTTTTACTGTCCCCGGGCATCTCTCACCCCCCCCCCCTCCCCCAGACGTGACACTAAGAGCCTGATCCTGCGCAATGCCACACCCCTGCCCGCTGCCTGGCGGCTGGTTGGCCTGGACAAGCTGGGGGAGGAGTTTGGCGCGGCGCAGGACCGCGGGGTCGTCCCGCCCCTCTCTGAGTTCTGCCTGCAGGTGCACTTCAGGTCCCTGAAGGCCGTCAACCTGAAAAGGGCCCTCGGCCTGGAGGTACAGCGCTCTGAACTGCGTTAGAGTACAGCATTTACACTGAACTGCACCAGGGTACAGCATTTACACTGAACTGCACCAGGGTACAGCATTTACTCTGCACTGTGTTAGAGTACAGCATTTACTCTGCACTGTGTTAAAGATACAGCATTTACACTGAACTGTGTTAGAGTACAGAATTTACTCTGAACTGCACCAGGTTACAGCATCTACACTAAACTGCACCAGGGTACAGCATCTACACTGAACTGCACCAGGGTACAGCATTTACACTGCACTGCACCAGGGTACAGCATTTACACTGAACTGCACCAGGGTACAGCATTTACACTGCACTGCACCAGGGTACAGCATCTACACTGAACTGCACCAGGGTACAGCATCTACACTGAACTGCGTTAGAGTACAGCATTTACTCTGCACTGTGTTAGAGTACAGCATTTACTCTGCACTGTGTTAAAGATTCAGCATTTACACTGCACTGCACCAGGGTACAGCATTTACACTGCACTGCGTTAGAGTACGGAGTTTACACTGAACTGCACCAGGGTACAGCATTTACACTTCACTGTGTTAAAGATACAGCATTTACACTGAACTGCGTTGGAGTACAGAATTTACTCTGCACTGGATTAAAGATACAGCATTTACACTGAACTGTGTTAGAGTACAGCATTTACTCTGCACTGTGTTAAAGATACAGCATTTACACTGAACTGTGTTAGAGTACAGAATTTACTCTGAACTGCACCAGGTTACAGCATCTACACTAAACTGCACCAGGGTACAGCATCTACACTGAACTGCACCAGGGTACAGCATTTACACTGCACTGCACCAGGGTACAGCATTTACACTGAACTGCACCAAGGTACAGCATTTACACTGCACTGCACCAGGGTACAGCATCTACACTGAACTGCACCAGGGTACAGCATCTACACTGAACTGTGTTAAAGATACAGCATTTACACTGAACTGCGTTGGAGTACAGAATTTACTCTGCACTGGATTAAAGATATAGCATTTACACTGAACTGCATTAGAATACAGCATTTACACTGCACTGCATTAGAGTACAGCATTCACACTGCACTGCATTACAGTACAGTATTTGTACAGCACTGTTAGAACTGGGAGTTGATCCTGTGACAGTGAATGAATAAGCAACGGTCTGAATGAATGGGGGATTGATTGATTCATCCAGTAAATGTGACAGCAAGTCATAAAGGAAGTGGAGGGGAAAAGGGATATTAACTGAATGGATGATGTAAAGTAATGATGTAAATAATGAATGGATGAATAAATTAGGTCAACTAATCAAGCGTGGGAAAGATCAATTATTCTTCTCCACTTAATTAAAGTGCCCCCCTGTGTATGTGTGTCTGCGTGTGTGCGTGCGTGTGCGTGCGTGTGTGTGTGCGTGCGTGTGCGTGTTTGTGCGCGTGTGTGCCTGTGTCGATGCGTGTTCTTCCCGCGTGCGGCGCAGGTCTCGGACGTGGACGGCATCCTGGGCCTGGTCCAGACGGAGAACCTGCAGATTTTGGCGGAGGCGTACGACGTGGCTCTGGACATCTCCTTCCCCAAAGGTACGGGGGGGGGGGGGGGGGGGGGGGCGGGGCTGTCGGTTGGAATCAGGCTCCGAATCGCCTGAGTGCTCGCCCCTTTGAGCAGGGCGCTGCTCTCGAACCCCAGTCAGGGGCTTGATGAATGGCGCCCAGCTGCCTCTGTCAGTCCAAATATCTGTGATTAATTACAGCCGGGGTCTGCCAGTTAACCCCGCTAATCAAATCAGATCGGAATTAAAGGCCCCACAGCTCTCGTTTAATTTGTCGAAAATTCTCACCCGGGCCGTCTTGTTTACCCCCTGTGTCACTGGCTGATTAAAAACCCGTGTCTGACCACCTCACCCAGAATCCCGACCTCGTCCCGCCTGGCGGTTTCAGCAGGACCCGGTCGGCCGCGTGCGCTTGGCGCTCTCTGCCAATCACTGCGGAGGATTCTCTCATTTCCCGTCGCTGCCGCATCGGCCGCTGAGCGGCAGTTTAAATTTAAATCCGGTGCACTGCGCCCGCCCGCGTGACCTGTCATACCCTCCGTTTGGAAAGGGTTACGTGAAGAGGGAGCGTTGCCATGGCAGCGAGGGCTGGCTGCACTGGGACACTGGCAGCTCCAGTTGATACTCACAGGCTTTGTGTGTGTGTGTGTGCGTGTGTGTCTGTGTGTGTGTCTATGTGTGTGCGTGTGTCTGTGTGTGTGTGTCTGTATGTGTGTGTGTGTGTCTATGTGTGTGCGTGTGCGTGGGTGTGTGTGTCTGTCTGTGTGTTTCTGTGCTTCTGTGCATGTGCATGGGTGTGTGTGTGTCTGCGTGTGTGTGTGTGTGTGTGTGTGTGTGTGTGTGTGTGTGTGTGTGTGTGTGTGTGTGTGTGTGTGTGTGTGTGTATCACCCAGGTGCTGATGGAGGTTTGGACTTTGGGACCATTAAAGTGTCAGATGAAGCGAAGCTGTCTGTGAATCTGAAGAATAAAGGCAAATATGAGATTGCCTTCATGTGAGTGTCTGGGTGTACCTCCCCTGCCTTTTTTTTTTAACCAATGCACAACATATTAAACATGTAAGTATTAACAGCAAAATTATTCCATGCTTCTTAACTATTTTTTCCCCATTCTCTCTCTCTCTCTATTCATTTTCCCATTATCAACCATTCTCTCCATATCCCTCCCCTACCACCCCCTCTTTTTCCATCCTCCCTCTCTCCCTGTCTCAGGTTTGTACTGAAGTCCACAGACCCCAGCCTGCCGGACCTGAGCTCCATGTTCACCATCACGCCCCAGAGGGGCTCCCTGAACCCCAACGAGCGCCCCACCGCCGTGCAGATCCTCTTCCGGCACGGCCAGGAGGTGTGCGTCCGAGAGCAGCAGCTCCTGCACTGCCAGGTCAGCACCCACCTGCGTGTACCTGTACAGGTAACATCTGTCACAGAGTTATACCTATACTGTACAGGTCACATCCAACAAAGAGTTATACCTGTACTGTACAGGTAACATCTGTCATAGGGTTATACCTGTACTGTACAGGTAACATCTGTCATAGGGTTATACCTGTACTGTGCAGGTAACATCTGTCATAGGGTTATACCTATACTGTACAGGTAACATCCAACAAAGAGTTATACCTGTACTGTACAGGTAACATCTGTCATAGGGTTATACCTGTACTGTACAGGTAACATCTGTCATAGGGTTATACCTGTACCTGTACAGGTAACATCTGTCATAGGGTTATACCTATACTGTACAGGTAACATCCAACAAAGAGTTATACCTGTACTGTACAGGTGACATCTGTCATAGTTATACCTGTACCTGTACAGGTAACATCTGTCATAGGGTTATACCTGTACTGTACAGGTAACATCTGTCATAGTTATACCTTTACCGTACAGGTCACATCCAACAAAGAGTTATACCTGTACTGTACAGGTGACATCTGTCATAGTTATACCTGTACTGTACAGGTAACATCACCCATAGAGTTATACCTGTAATGTACAGGTAACATCCCAGATTGGGATGGCAGGTATTACGCCTTGCTGGGGCGGCATAGAGTTATCCCTGTACTGTACAGATAGCACCACATTTGCACCTGCAGTGGGCAGTCAGGTGTGTTAAATGTGTCCACACTGTACGCAGGTGATTGAGCCGAACATCGCGGAAGGGGGAGAGACCATCGCCTGCATCCCCATAAAGGTGTCGGTCCAGTCCCTGTTCGCCAAATACAGCATCCTGCCCTCGACCGACATCAACTTCGGCCCGCTGGTCTACGGCAGCCGCAAGGCGCGCACCTTCAGCATCGAGAACAGGGGCCACTTCGAGCTCCGCTTCGTCATTTCCAGGATGAGCAAGGACCAGCCGCTGGCCACTCAGAAGAAAGGGTAGGAGCTCACCTGTGGGGCTCTCACCTGTGGAGCTGTCACCTGTGGGGCTCTCACCTGTGGGGCTCTCACCTGTGGAGCTGTCACCTGTGGAGTTGTCACCTGTGGGGCTGTCACCTGTGGGGGGGTTACCTGTCCTTATTTCACCTATTACTCCACTGGTGACTGCAAAACAGGCTCCAAACTGTGGTTCACTCACCTGTAGTTATCAGACCTCTTGCCTTTTCGCCTCTGACATTAGTGATGTTTTTCCTGAGCTTACCAAAGGCCTTTCACCTTGTCTTGCAGAACACATTGATCTTAATGACGCCTTTCCAGTCAGGTGTCTCCGCCGCGTTAATTCTGTTCGGTTATGACTGGACGTCCCAGCCTGCCTCAGAGCCACGGGGGCAGTGAGGCTGCTCACATTACTGAAGCCGGGCTGTGATCTGTCTCAGTTTCCTCATAGCCAGACAGGCTCGGAACGGCTCTGCGCGAGAGGCTCGGTGTGGCGTAGACAGGCAACGCTGCCGCGTTCCCGCCAGAGCCAGCGGAGGGACCGTTATTAATCGGGGAGGCGCGTCTGCTCAATGGCGCGTGTGGTCACGCTGTGGTTAGCCCACTCACCCACAGCACCACCGCACGCTACAGATCACATCAAACTCACTTTAGTGTGAAATTAGCCTGGGAGTGGGAGGGGCTTCGGTATTGGGCCGTCTGATTGGCCGCGACGCAAGGCTGTGGGGGAGGCGTGGCCAATCAGGCCATGCCTTGCTGGGGGGGTGGAGTTAGATGCCCGCCCTCACTGTGGGCTCATGTATGCGTCAAATCTGTGTGAACACTGCCATCCCTCTCGCTGACGCCCACCACATCATGGCAATCGTTCCACCGAGTAGCTTTATGATCACAATTTTTCAAGATGGTGGAACATTAATTGCGCAAAAAAAAAAATTATTGTCCTGATTAATCAAAAAACATATTAGTTGTGTGAAGATATTAAGAAAAATTACTTGGCCAACACCATTGGGATTCTATTAAAACTCTCTAGCCAGACATAAATTTCTTTGAATTTTTATAAGGTATGTTTTTAATCTGTCAAAAAAATCCATAGATGCAGTATGTCTTCTCAAACACCCGAATTAATTTGTCATCCTCCATGCCTCATATCTTTTGAAATCCACCAATAACTGATTGATTGTAAGTTGCCCAGTGAACATGATCTTGGTGTTCCTAAATGCAGGGGACATTCAGTGGTGTTACACCCCCGGTTTACCGCTTTCTCCCCCCCCCCCCGTTTACTCCTCTCTCTCCCCCCTCCCCTCCCCCCGGTTTACCTCTCTCTCCCCCAGCGTTGGGACCTTCAAACGATCTCGGTCCCGTGAGAGCCAGTCCAGCAAGAACAGCAAGGTGCGCCGCCACGACTCCCTCCAGAAGGAGATGGGCGCATCCGCACAGGTAGGGAGAGCCCTGAGCCAATCGGGAGTGAGAACCCCTGTTGGGCCCTCCCACTCGAAAGCGTATGACATCACAATGAGCAAGGTAAAAAAATTAATTAAATAGCAAGGACGCTCGGTGTCACTGATGCGAAGCACCACCATTATGCTGATCGCTGCTCCTTGTGGCGAATCTTCAGCCAACTAAACGTGAGTGAGTGAGTGAGTGAGTGAGTGAAGTGGGTGAATGAGTTAGTTAGCTATTTAGTTAGCTAGCTAGCTAGCTAGCTAGTGAGCTACCTGGATGGTTACAAACTAGGTTTATGAGGTGCTTCGCATCTAAAAAAACAATGTGCAAACCATAACCATAGATATGGTTTTGCCTGATGGAATGGGCATGAATTATAGCAAACCTTTGCGCATCTGGACTCACTGTCTAGTCTCACTGTGGCTGATCTATGACACCCGCCCGCCCTCTGTCTCCCCAGGCCCGCATCACCATGGGGGTGTTCACGGTGTCCCCCGGGTTTGGGGCCCTGGGCCCCGGGGCCCAGCAGGTGGTTACGGTGGACTGCGTGGCCGACCAGACAGGCCGGTGGGAGGAGTTCCTCGTCCTGGACGTCGCCGACCGCGACCCCGTCGACCACCCGGACGGCGCCCCCTACCGGCTGGCGGCCGAAGTGTGTGTTCCAGGTGCGTGCCCGCCAAGCGCCAGTTAATATGCGCGCGGGCGTGGGTGTTAATCGTGGTGTCATGGTTCCGTTGCATTCTGATCCTGAACACACCACCAAAAAGCCCTACCACCCCCCCCCCCCCCAATCCCTACATCTCTTCTGTATGTTCTCAGTTCTCCTCGTTTTTGGAAAATGTTGAGCTAAGTCTCTCCATTTTTGTATATGCGGTGTATGGAACAATATATGGCATGGATGCTCAAATCTGCCCCTTCAATCCAAATCCGGCCCTGGTTTTCTTTTCTCCCCCATGTAATTAACTGAGCAGTTGGCGCTGCTGATTGGCCACGCTGTGTTTACGCCTGACTCCCAGGTAAAGGGAGGGTGGAAAACCAGCAGTCCTCAGCCCTCGAGGACATTGATTCAGTAGCAGGGATGTATGGCTGTGCCTTCACCCTCCCTCAGGCCGCTCTCGTGCGGACTCGGTCTTAACTGTGTTTTCGCGTGACCCCCTCGCAGAGATCCTGTGTAAGGATTTTAGCTCGATCTTCGAGGAGCACCGGATCTGCGAGAGCAGCCGGCTGCTGCACTGCGAGCAGTACAGGGAGGCGGCGGGGGTCTACCTGCAGGAGGAGAACAGGTTCATCTTCAACAACGTGCTGGTGGGCCGGCCCGCCAAAGCTCGCTTCCGCATCACCAACACGGGCAAGGTGCCCTGCGACCTGAACCTGGCCGTCAAGTCTACCCTCACCAAGGTGTGTGTGTGTGTGTGTGTGTGTGTGTGTGTGTGTGTGTGTGTATGTGTGTGAGTGTGTGTGAGAGAGAGTGTGTGTGTGTGTGTGAGATGCGCAGTGGTGATGCGCTTCATTGGCTGTGAGTGTGTGTATGTGTGTGTGAGATGCACATCCAGTGACGTGATTGATTGGCTGTTTCAGACTCAGAAGCGCAGCTGTGACGCATTTGATTGGCTGTTTCAGATTCAGTTGTGCAGCGGTGACGCGTTTGATTGGCTGTTTCAGACTCAGATGCACAGCGGTGACGTGTGTGATTGGCTGTTTCAGACTCAGATGCGCAGCGGTGACGTGTTCGAGGTGACCCCTGCCAGGATGAGCATCCCTAGCCACTCGCACGCCTTCGCTGTGCTCACCTTCTGCCCTCAGGCCATTCAGGCCTACAGCGCTGTGCTGGAGGCCTCACTGGAGGGTCCGCCCAGGTACAGACACTGCGTTAGGGCCTGCTAGCAGAGTTAGCGCCTGTTAGCAGTTACTGCTGATACCTGTGTTTACATACTGCAGTTAGCACCTGGTAGCGGAGTTACTGCTGATACCTGTTTTTACATACTGCAGAGTTAGCACCTGCTAGAAGAGTTAGCGCCTGCTAGCGGAGTTACTGCTGATAGCTGTGTTTAGATACTGCGGAGTTAGCACCTGCTAGCGGAGTTGCTGCTGATACCTGTGTTTAGATGCTAGCAGAGTTAGCACCTGCTAGTGGAGTTAGCACCTGCTAGCGCAGTTACTGCTGAAATCTGTGTTTACATACTGCAGAGTTAGCACCTGCTAGCAGAGTTAGCGCCCGCTAGCGGAGTTACTGCTGATAGCTGTGCTTCCCCCGTGTTTCCCTGTGCCAGCATGCTGCAGATGGCGAACTGTAAGGGCCTGGCGTTTGACGTGGCGGGGGAGGGGAACCTGCCATGCGTGAGCGTGGTGCGGCCTGCCCTCCGGGGCCAGCAGGGGGCGCCGCTCCTGCAGTTCCCACGCGTGCTGGCGGGCCGCGCCCACGTCCTGCCGCTGGTGCTGAGGAACGACGGGACCGTTCCGGCGCAGGTCAGTGGGGGAGGAGGAGGGGGCAGGGCGGGGCACTGCAGCGGCAACAGCTGTTTTACTTCCTGGGTGGTCTCTTAAACTGAGGGTCCAGAGCTTGGTCCTGGGCTTATCGCCACAAAAGCATTTTTACGTTGGCTCAACTGCTTCTTGGAAAGTCGTGTAAAACAAATACAGTGAGTTGAAGCAGGTGTACACTACGCTTCTGTCTATGGAATGGCATGGAAACATTTGATCTGTGTTTGAACCAAATATGGCTGCAGCGCCACAACTGTTGGGGTCAAATTCCTTTTTAGCTCAGGAATTTGTATTGCAGTTCACTTCATAAGCAGTGAAAGCAGCTGATTACACTGTTAACCTGGCTTCTTGGATCTTGGATCTAAACTGGGTCCTCCAGGTTTCGGGAGTGCAGTCATTAAACATTATGGCCCTTTTTAAATTAATGAATCGAACATCAGTATTTGGGCATTTGGCAGGTTAACATCCATCTGCTGGACAAAATGGGCGCGTTCACCCTGAGGGCCTCCCTAAACACCGTCTGCACCTCCATGGCCTCTTCCGTCCTGCACGGCGACCCCGGGGCAGGTAGGCGCCCCCCATGGGCCACAGGCACGATCTGATTGGCTGCCGCATTTCAAATATGTTGTCCAATGAGGAAACTCCTGAGTGGGCCTGTTAGAGCACACTTATGGAATAGTCTCCAATCAAAGCTGCTGTTGTCATGAATATCACATATTTTATACTTTGAACCAGCCTGCTACATGTGGACCAATGTACATGCACAGGATTTGATACAGGATGTTCAGCAATATACTTAATGGCCTAAGAGAGAGAGAGAGACAGAGAGAGAGGGAAAGATGCATAGAATGATGATGCAATATCCTGTAGTTTTGATGAAACACACGTGACGTCCTTCAGTGAGACGCCTGTGCACCATAAAATAACTGATGTAACGTGCCGCAATGCCTGTAATACCCTCGCAGACAGACAGGTGGCGCACACGGCCTCCCTGGTGCTCGTCGCGGGCCAGCAGGCGGAGTTTGAGGTGGAGTTCCGGCCCGCTTCTGCGCAGACCTTCGAGTCCACCATGGACCTCCTGGTGGCGGACAACCAGTACGAAGAAACGGTGGTGCGTCTGGTGGGAGAAGGGTACTGTGACATCATCACCTTCGACAACATCGGCAGCAGACCCCAGCAGGAGCAGGATTCTGCGGAGGGTAAGGGCCAAGGGGTGACGGACAGGGTTCCTACAGGTCAGAGGTCATGTTAGCAGTGGTGAGAGCACAAAGATATCCTGGAAGAAGGGTGTTCCCTTGTAAGAATGTCCTGGTGGTAGTTTCCACAATCTCAGTCACCTTTTTTCCATTGTTAGCCTATCAATTTTGTGTTTCTGTCATCAGCCAATCAGCTGTGTTTTGCCATCATCAGCCAATCACATGCATGCACTCTCAGAAAAAAAGGGTTCTTTGGCTGGTCTCTATTAGGGAACCCTTTTTAGTTCTTTAACTAAAAACCTCTGTGGTAAGTATGACTGTGTGAAACGTCCCAGATTGAAGCATTTTGCCCCACAAAGAACCTTTGAACTAGCTAGGGTTCCTCTGTGGAGACTCAGAGGAGCCTTTTGGACCCCTTTCTTCTGAATGTATGTTAGTTTCCATTATTGGCCAATCAACTATGCACCGCCATCATCAGTCATTTACCTGTTGGTTTCTACGGTCAGCCAATCACCTGCACATTGCTATTATCAGCCAATCACCTGTCTCTCCGTTGCTTCCCCAGACCTCAGGTCTGACCTGCTGAACTTCGGAGACTGTCACGTGGGCAGCCCCTACCAGCAGACCTTCACCCTGACCAATCACGGCGGCTCGGAGGCGCTGAGGTTCGAGTGGCCCGCCGACGTCCCGCAGGTCCGCTTCTCCCCGCAGGTGGGCCACCTCCACGCGGGCTGCGCCAAGGAGGTGACGGTGACCTTCTGCTCGGACCAGCCCCTGGCCCTGGAGGCCCGTCCTGTCAGGTGCAGGGTCTGCCGGATCTCCTTCCCCCGGCCCGTGGACCGGGTGCCCGACTGGGACGACCGGCAGAGAACCGTCAAGTGGGTGGACGCGGGGAAGCAGGGTCCCGCCCAGGCGCCGGCCAAGAGGAAGGTACGGAGATAAATAAAAACAGCTACAAGGGAGAGAGAGAGCAGCTTCAAAATAAAGCCATGAAGGAGGGGGGGGGAGGGAGGGAGGGAGGGAGAGGGGCAGTTTGGAAATGAGCCTTTACCCAGCGGGGTCATTCCTGAGCTGCTGCTCAGTCATATCCACTGCTCTCCTTAAAGAGCGCCTTCACTTCCTGCCAAAATGCTCCAGCGGCGGGGGGGTCCAGCTCATTGGCCGTCAGCGTGATGGCGTAGCACCCGCCAGTACCGCTGATTTCAGCATCGGCCAATCAAGGAGCGCTGCAAGAAAGAGGGAAAAAAAACCTATTTCAGTGATATTTTCAACCTTGTCTGTTTGTCGCAGGAAATGAAAAGACTTTAGGTCAGGAAGAAAATGCCAATTTTGAGACCAACTGTTTGGAAACACATTTATTGTGTCCCCCCCCCCCCCCTTTTCCATATATGCAAGGTAAAAACTGGAACGCATAAATAAGGACATACTGTGAGGCGGTTTTTGAATCAAGAGCTTTATTTAATATGAGTGCAAATGACATTTGATTTCAAATCACATCAGGCAGGTTTTGTGTAGGCAAGACGCCGCTGTGGTTATTACACTGTGTTTGTTACCATGGTTACCTTAGTGCAACGGCAGTTACTCCTGCTGGGTGTTATGAAGTGCATTTAATAAATCAGATTGATGTTATTTAGATTTATATTTAGATGTCTGTGAGGGCACAGGGCCATAATTCACTTCAGCTCAATTTTATTTGAAAAGCTCTTTTTATGGAGACACTGCCACAGAGACAGCGGGCTGGAAGGAAATTAGAAAAGGAGAACAAGAAAACATAAAATTAAAAAGAGAACAAGAAAAAAATATTAGTAAAAGAGAAAAATGGTCCTGAGTAATTTAACATGTCCCTGTGACAACGCGCACACCTTGTCCTAATAAATTTAACCTCCCTGTTACGACTTGCCCCAGGCAAATTAGAGCATAAACCACGCCTCGCGAAAATAACTCAATAACTTACGAGGAAAATGAACTGCGTGCGGTGAGAGTCCGAGGGCGCTGGCGGGGCTGCTGCGGTCTGTGCTGCAGAGCAGTCAGTCAGCAGAGAGCGACGGATGGGCTTCGCCTCCATTTAAAAGCGCCAACGCCGGCCTCCACTGGCACCACAGGTGTGGTCAGTTACCTGTAAAGGAAAAGGTACATGCACCACCGCCAGAGCAACATGTGCCCCTACCTGAGGTGGGGGAGGGGGGGGGGGGTGGCATCACACCCCCACCTACACAAGTTGGGACATATGGCAGGCTTCTCTTGGGACAGGAGAGGAGAATGGTATATAAGTCTGAGGAGAGTGTGATGGGAGATTTGGGGCAGTAAGAGTCTCTGTCCCCCCTGGTGCAGGTGCTGATGAGGGTGTGATGGGAGATTTGGGGCAGTAAGAGTCTCTGTCCCGCCCCCCGGTGCAGGTGCTGAGGAGGGTGTGATGGGAGATTTGGGGCAGTAAGAGTCTCTGTCCCGCCCCCCGGTGCAGGTGCTGAGGAGGGTGTGATGGGAGATTTGGGGCAGTAAGAGTCTCTGTCCCGCCCCCCGGTGCAGGTGCTGATGAGAGTGTGATGGGAGATTTGGGGCAGTAAGAGTCTCTGTCCCGCCGCCCCGGTGCAGGTGCTGATGAGGGTGTGATGGGAGATTTGGGGCAGTAAGAGTCTCTGTCCCGCCCCCCGGTGCAGGTGCTGGAGACGGACCCCGAGCCGGAGCACTCTGTGCTGGACGGATCCTCTCGAGAGCTGGAGCTGCTGATCAGCGCCGTGTGTGACCACGCCCAGTTCAGCTGCCCGACCGACAGCATCCGCTTCAGAGACACCCTGCTGTACCAGACCCGAGCTTTCCAGTGAGTGTGTGTGTGTGCGTGTGTGTGTGCGTGTGTGTGTGTGTGTGTGTGTGCGTGTGTGTGTGTGTGTGTGTATGTGTGTGCCTGTGTGTGTGTGTGTGTGTGTGTATGTGCGTGCCTGTGTGTGTGAGTACGTGTGTGTGTGCCTGTGTGCCTGTGTGTGCGCGTGTGTGTATGTGTGTGTGTGAGTGCGTGTGTGTGTGTGCCTGCCTGTGTGCGCCTGTGTGTGCCTGTGTGTGCGCGCGTGTGTGTGTGTGTGTGTGTGTGCCTGTGTGCCTGTGTGTGTGTGTGTGTGTGTGTGTGTGTGTGCGCGAAACACCCAGGGAGTGGAAATGAGTGAGGAATTCAGTCACATGCAAAATGAAGGCTCTTAGTAATGGATGCCAAGGAAAAAGATGGCGTGATTCCAAGAGGCTCGTGAAAAGGGAGAAGACATAGTTCTGCGCTGTCGTGCGGCAGTCACAGCTGCCACAGTCAGCTCTTTAACGCCGCATTGTACAGGCCCCAAACAAACAAACTACGCTGAATTACTGACAGCTTTTTGGGAGCTCTAATTGTTTCTCGGTTGGTTAAGAGCAGCGTGTAATTAGTGCAGATGTCTGTGAGTTACTCAGAATTCTTAACAGACCGCATTTTAATAATCCTTCCTTGGAGGTCTCACTTCCTGTGCTTCCTGTCCCAGTCCTTGGGGGCCTCACTTCCAGTACTTCCTGTCCCAGTCCTTCCTTGGAGGCCTCTCCCCCTGTACTTTCTGTCCAAGTCCTTGGGGGCCTCACTTCCTGTACTTCCTGTCCAGTCCTTTCTTGGATGCCTCTCCCCCTGTACTTCCTGTCCCAGTCCTTGGGGGCCTCACTTTCAGTACTTCATGTCCCAAACTTTGCTCGGGGGCCTCTCTTCCTGTACTTCCTGTGCCAGTTCTTTGTTGGAGGCCTCACTTCCTATACTTCTGTGCCAGTCCTTCCTTGGAGACCTGTATTTTCTGTCCCAGTCCTTCCTTGGAGACCTGTACTTCCTGCACCTCTCTCTGTTTTGAGGGCTCTCTCTGGTCTCTCCCCAGGATCCAATTGTGTAATGAGGGGAAGGTGCGGCTGGACTTTTCCTGGCAGGTTCTAATGGAGAGGTGTGGGAAGAGCGTCAGCTTCGACCGTGGAGGTAAAGCCAGGCAAATAACAGGTGGACATCTGTGAAGATAGATAGATGGATCCATCTCTCTCTCTCTGTCTCTTTCTTTCTCACTTTCACATACACTCACACACACTCACATACACACTATAGAACTTTTCAGTACATGGTGATGATGTATGTAATTGCCTATCTATGTAAGTAATCTACCTAAGAGTATCCATATGTCTGTCTGTCTGCCTGTCTGTATCTGTCTGTCTGCATGTCTGTCCGTCTGCCTGTCTTGTCTGTCTGTCTTACCTGTGTGTCTGTCTGTCTGTGTGTTCGTCTGTCCGTCTGCCTGTTTGCCTGTGTGCCTGTCTGTCTGTCTGCCTGCCTGTCTGTCCATCTGCCTGTTTGCCTGCCTGCCTGTCTGTCTGTCTGCCTGCCTGTCTGTCCATCTGCCTGTTTGCCTGCCTGCCTGCCTGTCTGTCTGCCTGTCACTGTGTAGATGAGGTCCAGGCCGGGGCGCGGGGGGGCAGTAGGACAGCTCTGCGTCCCGCCACAGCCGGAGCCCTGGAGAGCCTGTCCTCCCTCCTGCGGGGCGACCCCAGCCTGCCCCCCTTCTCCGTGGAGCCCAGCGGGGGGTCCATCAGCCCCGGCAGCACCCAGGCCTTCTGCGTCACCTTCTCCCCTCTGGAGGTGGCCGAGTTCGAGGGCCGGCTGGTCTGCAGGTGAGCCCAGGCACTCCTGATTGGTTACAAAAAAGAGAGAGATAAGAGTGTGATTGGCTAGTTTGGCTGAGTAGGCCAATCGTATCTCTTGTTGTGTGGAGGGCTGTGGTGCTTGGAGTCTCGCGGCACACCCACGTTACCCCAGCACACCTGCACATGCAGCGCAAGGGCTGTACCTGTCCGCCCTACACCTGGACCATGTGAGGTTACCCCGGTAACCACACAGCCCAGTTACAGAGCTGATGTAGAGTTCAGAGTTCAGCTGGTCACTCGGGGGGGGGGGGGAGTTAATAAACGGCTCTCTGGTCTCAGTACTCTCACTGCACAGTATTAAAGCTGCCGGAACGTTCTGTCACCCTGCTGTTTAAAAAGTATCCAGAGAATCCATTTATATATGTGTCTCTCTTACTACTGTGTGTGTGTGTGCGTGTGCGTGTGCGTGCATGTGTGTGTGTGTGTGTGTGTGTGTGTGTGTGGTCGCAGTATTCCTAATCTGAAGGAGGAGCCGGGCCCCACCCTGGCGGTGAGTGGGCGGAGCCTGCTGCCGTACTGCCACTTCCAGCTGGAGGACTCGGACTACCTGAGCAGCGGGCGGCGCAACCCCGAAACCAGGGCCCCCCGCGGAGCACCCCCGAAGGGCACGCTGGACCCCAACACCAGGGTCATCGAGATCACGTCTGTGGGCGTCGGGACCCCCGTGTCCAGGCGAGTGAGGCGTGGGGCAAATGTGAACCGGGGCGCGCCTGCGCCCCCCGGCCTTGTGTTCAGCTCCACCTTCAGTCACGCGGCACAACTCAGTGCCAGCGCTGCTCGTTCTCCACAGCCTGTTTCTGCTTGTCTTTATAATGAAGACCTGACTGCACACACTCTGCTAACCTCCTCTCTTCTCCTTCCCCTTACCCTCTTTACTCTCCTCCTCTCCTTTCATCTCTCGTGTTCTCCTCCTCTTCTTTGTGCTCCCCCTGCAGGGTGTTCGGGGTACTGAACCCCACTCGGAAGCCCTACTCCTTCAGCTGGAGGTGTGAGGACGGCTGCCCCTCCCCCTTCCGCTGCCCCGCCCCCAAAGGCTCCATTCAGCCGGGGAAGAAGGTGGAGGTGAGGGGTGTGTGTGTGTGCGTGTGTGTGTGTGCGCATGTGTGTATTTCTGAGAGAGTGCAATGTGTATATTATTTTGACAGTTTTATTTGAAACACTGCATTGCATCAAATCAGGTCAGATCAGCTCTGATGTATTTCCACTGCTCAGTTCACATAGCATGGTTTGCTGCAGTACGCTGCATGTGAAAGCTTAGCGTAGCAGTGCTGAGGTGTAGGACCTTCTGTGGAACATCTCCATTCGTTCCCTTCTTCAGAATGCTACAATATTCCAGAACATACGGACGGACTCTACTGTACTGTGACATCATCTTCAGCGTGCAGATGACGGCGATGCTAGCGCTGTGTGAAATGGCTCCCTCATTCACTCGGTCGCTGTCCCCTGCACTGGAAACACTCAGAGCGTCACGCTCTACGTCTTCCCCTCTCCCTACAGGTCTGTTTTGAGTTCCTGGCGCGGGAGCTGGGCACGGTGGAGTCCTTCTGGACCTTCCTGATCGCGGAGCAGGGCATCTCCGTGCCCTTCCTGCTGGTGGGCACCGCCCGGGAGCCCGCCGTGTACCTGGACCGTGCCCACCTTCACCTGGGCAGCCTGCTCGTGGGTGAGGAACCCACTTCCTGCTGCTACGTTGCTCGGCTGAGCCCCCAAACTCTGATTTTACAGCACAGATGGATAGATAACATTTCATAGATAGATAGATAATATTCCATACATAGATAGACAGACAGACAGATAGATAGATAGATAGATAGATAGATAGATAGATAATATTCCATACATAGTTTGTGTGCGTGTGTGTGTGTGTCTGTGTGCATGTGTGTGTGTGTGTGCGTGTGCGTGTGTGTGTGTGTGTGTGCATGTGCGTGTGTGTGTGTGTGTGTGCGTGTGCGTGTGTGTGTGTGTGTGTGCATGAGCGCGTGTGTGTGTGTGCATGAGCGTGCGTGTGCGTGTGTGCGTGTGCATGTGTGCGTGTGCGTGTGCGTGCGCGTGCGCGTGCGCGTGCGTGTGCGTGTGTGTGTGTGTGTGTGCATGAGCGGGTGTGACTCTCTCCCCCCCGCGCTGAAGGTCGTGAGGTGTGTGAGGCGGTGTACGTGGTGAACAGAGAGGACGTGCCCTTCCACTTCTGCATCCGCGAGAACTCCCGCCACTCCGAGGCCTTCCGGGACAGCCTGCTGCTGGAGCCGCTGAAGGGCACCGTGCCCCCCCGGGACAGGTACAGAGCAGGGCATTATGGGTGCACACCTGAGACAGGTACAGAGCAGGGAATTATGGGTACACACCTGAGACAGGTACAGAGCAGGGAACTGTGGGTACACCTGTGTCTGACACACCTGAGACAGGTACAGAGCAGGGAATTATGGGTACACCTCTGTGTGACACACCTGAGACAGGTACAGAGCAGGGAACTATGGATACACCTGTGAGTGACATACCTGAGACAGGTACAGAGCAGGGAACTGTGGGTACACCTGTGAGTGACATACCTGAGACAGGTACAGAGCAGGGAACTGTGGGTACACCTGTGTCTGACGCACCTGAGACAGGTACAGAGCAGGGAATTATGGATACACCTGTGAGTGACACACCTGAGACAGGTACAGAGCAGGGAATTATGGGTGCACACCTGAGACAGGTACAGAGCAGGGAACTGTGGGTACACTTGTGTGTGACACACCTGAGACAGGTACAGAGCAGGGAACTATGGATACACCTGTGAGTGACATACCTGAGACAGGTACAGAGCAGGGAACTGTGGGTACACTTGTGTGTGACACACCTGAGACAGGTACAGAGCAGGGAACTATGGATACACCTGTGAGTGACATACCTGAGACAGGTACAGAGCAGGGAACTGTGGGTACACCTGTGTCTGACGCACCTGAGACAGGTACAGAGCAGGGAACTGTGGGTACACCTGTGTCTGACACACCTGAGACAGGTACAGAGCAGGTACACCTGTGTTTGTCACAGTGATGGTGGTAAATGGGGCTTGGACATAGAATAGTAGAGCAGCAGCATGTTCTGCTTTCCTATCTGATATAAACTCAGATTCCTTTCCAGTGTTAGGTCCTGCAAGTGATTTAGTGGGCGTAACTCCAAACACTGTATATCAGACGCAGATTAGCATTGCTGCTAGGGCTGGCTCAGCACAAGCTCACACATGGCTGCTCTGGCGGACGGGCAGGTGATGTTGATGTGGGGCCTAATGGAAGCGCACCCTGAGCCCGACATCACCCGCCGCTCTTCCTCAGGGTCCCGGTGTCCGTGTCCTTCGGCCCCGCCCGGGAGGGCTCGGTGACCTTTAACCTGGTGTGTGACGTGACGGGGAAGGTGCAGCCGCTGTCGCTGAACGTGAAGGCCGAGGGCTACAGCATGAGCGCCTGCGTGCGCTGCGAGGGTCCCGCGGGGGGCGCCACCGAGCTCCGCCCCGGCGCCACCCACCAGGTGGACTTCAAACAGGTGAGCGGAACTCTAGGCCCTGTCTACAGACAGGTGACCCATGTTAATTCAACACTAACGGTTCATATGTGTCCAAATGGGATCAAATCAGAGTCATATCAGTGTAAAATGTACTCTGTTATAGTTTAGTGAAGCTTGAACGTTTATCTTTTTTCAAACATGGAGACCAGCGAGTAAATTTTTTGAGCTCACAGTTTATTTTATCAGGGAAACCTGTCAATCACACACTACCCCTTGACTATATTTTGTTCCTTTGCCTTGTTGATCACCCTTCTTTTGTGCAGGTGGAGCTGAGCGATAAATCGTCTTGTCACTTCCTGGTGTCGAACCCGGGGAAGTACAGCCTGGACGTTCAGTACGAGCTCTGGGGCCCGTCGGAGCTGCAGCGCCACCTGCTGGTTGAGCGAGAGATGGACAGCGTGGCGGTGGGACAGGAAGTCTGCTGCACCGTCACCTTCTCCCCCCAGCAGAAATGTGTGCTGAAGAACACTGGCCTCTCAATCAGGGTGAGTGCACTCCCCTGAGTGTACCTGTGTGTGCTGTCACTGGTCCTGTCTCACCACCTGAGTGTGCCTGTACCCACTGTCACTAGCCCTGTCTCTCCTGACTATACCTGTGTGTTCTCTCATTTGCCCTGTCTCACTTGATCTTACCTCTCTCTCTCCCTCCCTCCCTCTCTCTCTCTCTCTCTCTGTAGATAAAGAACGGTCCTATGTTCTCCTGCTCCCTGTTGGGAGCAGCTGTGCCCCCCGGCCTGGACTTCTCCTTCCTCAAACACAACTTTGGGATGAAGTTCATCTACCAGGCTGGGATGGTGCCCGCCTCCCACACTCTGGTCATCGCCAACAAGGGGGAGAGAGGAGTGAGGTACGCTAATGCTAACGCTAACAGGAAATGGCGATATTCCTGGGCTAACACAGGTCTAAAACCCTGAGACAGATGGCCGGGACAAATGTGCTAGCTTTAGCAGATGGTGTCAGTTAGCTTAGCCTGCTTTTAAACATTTAAACCAGGGGTCCTCAACCTAGGTTCTGTAGAGCCACAGGGTCAGACAATTTCTGTTTTCGCCTTAAAATCGTCAGCCAGTTTAGACCCAAGAACCCTGCAGGAGAGGTGAGTCGTCTGCATAATCAAATGCTTTACTTGGTCAGTTGAGTGTGGTGCAACAATGAGAACCAGCAGACCCTGGAGCTCACCAGGACCAGGGTTGAGGACTTCAGTGTGCTGGGCCTTCTATCTCCCCCAGCCTGGACTGCCTGTTCTCCAACACCGCCTTCCTGGAGGTGGGCTTCCAGCCGGAGGTGCTGCCCCCTGGTGGAGCGGTGGAGGTGCCCTTCACGTTCTATCCGCGGGAGGCCACGCGGTACCAGGAGAAGGTCGTCTTCCAGATCAACGACTGCGCCAGGCAAGCGGTGGAGATCCTGGGCCAGGGCGTGGAGATGCAGGTGAGGAGCAGGGAGAGTAGGCACTGCCCCGCTCCCCGCCCCGACCCCCGCCCTGCTCCCCCACCCTACCCCCTCTGCGCTGCCCGCTCGAGCCCCGCCCTGCTCCCCCTCCGGAGAATCGCCGCGCTTTCGGGGAACTCAGCCGCGCCTCACTGCACTCAGCTCGCCTTGTTATCAGACCGCATCCTGTCTGAGCTGTCAGCTTGCTTCCTGTCTGCTGGTGTCCTGTGGTCTGACTCGGCATGCCCCTGCGCTATTACACTACATTACAGCCATTTAGAGTGCCATCTTATTTTAAATGCGAAACTGCCACAAAGCAGTGTTGCACAAAAATAGCTATGTAATGTAAAAAAAGATTGGCAACACTGAGCCATGAACCCCCAAATATCCAGTAAGGTAAAAAAAAAATAAAATAAAATTTTAAAAAAACTCAGAAGTGGGAAGAAAAATGACTATGACTGAAAATAATAGCTAATGTACGCTAATGTACACTGTATTTAGCATCACTGAGGTACTTAGTGTCCTAAGCAAGAACGAGAGCACAGATCCTGAATGGAATGGCGGAATACCGTGTCCTGTCCCTGCCCCCCCCCCCCCCCGTCCTGCCAGATCGCCGTGGAGGACCCCAGGCACAGGACGGTGAACCTCGGGGTCATTCAGGTCGGCCAGAAGACCAAGAGAGTGATCCCATTGGTCAACAGCAGCCCCATGCCTCTGACCTTCACCTTGACCTCCAGCCCCTCCTTAGAGGCGCTGCTGGACTCAAAGGTAGGACCCCACCCCTGTGGACCCCTTTGCAGGAAAGAGAGGGGGTCTCTGTATCCCAAATACAAAAAGCCAGTCCTGGACATTTTTTTGTGGTGTAGTTTTGTCACCAGTCAGATCCAGCAGGGACGTTACTCAGTACAGCTTCATGAAAAATTCAGATGCTTAAAATGTTGAAGCCATAAACAGAGAGCCTGATAAGAGCTATGGGAGAGTGAGGTTTCAGGAACCTTTTAAGGGTGTGGCTGCAGTGGCCTGTTAGTTTGTGATTTGTTTGAACCAATAAAAACTCACCACAGGAGGACATCAGAGAAATGATTGGTTCGCATTAGCGAGTATGTGATAGCTCCTCCCATTTTTGGTGTCGTGTAGCCTGTCGTGCTGACATCACTGCCTGAGCGGTGATTGTGGGGGTCTCCGTGTCGTCCAGGTGCTGTCGGTGAGCCCGGCGGACGAAGTGACCCTCCGGGGCAGCGGGGGGCGCTGTTTGGTGGAGGTGCAGTTCTGCCCCAGGCAGCGCATGCCCCCGTTCCGGGAGGAGCTGCAGCTGGAGTGCCTGGGGACGGTGCGCCCCCTGCTGGTCCTGAAGGGCTGCTGCCAGGGCATGGAGATCAGCCTGGACCAGGACTACGTGCCCTTCGGAGCTGTGGCACAGCGTTGCCAGGCAACCAGACGCATCATCATGTCCAACACTGGGGACGTGGGAGCCCGGTACTGTAGCAAACTATACACACGCACATACATACACAAACACACATACACACACACACGCACGTGTGCACACACACAAACACACATACGCGCACACACACCTATGTGGACACACACATACAGGCACACACAAGCATGCAAGGACTCTCTGACCAAAATCTGAGAACACAGATTATTACTCACACACATCTGTTTTCATTTTTTGCTGTTAAATGTATCCCCACTATGGGAGTTATGAAGTCATCATTAGTTCATGGAAGTCTCTCTTTCTCTCTATGGTCTCCCTCTCTGTCTGTCTCTCTCCCTCCCGCTCCCTCTCTCCTCTTCTCCCCTCTCCCCCCACTCTCTCTCTCTCAGATTTAAGTGGGATGTGAAGAAGTTCTCCCCACACTTCTCCATTAGTCCCGCAGAGGGATATATCTGTCCTGGGATGGAAGTGCCGTTCGACGTGACCTTTGCCCCCATGGAGCTTAGCCAGGACATCCGCTGTGACAACCTGCCCTGCACCCTCGAGCGGGGGGCGCCCCTCAAACTCACTCTGGTGGGGTCCTGTGTCACCTCTCCCATCACCAAGGAGGTACGACCGTTACAAAGCCCTTTGGAATGCATTCACTATTTTTTTTTTTCAGTTTCAAGGTGCTTTATTGAAATGACATGCACTGTTTTGCCAAAGCAAGTGCTACAAAGACAGCTCAAAATCAACTCTACAACCTGTTTACTAATATACATAATATAATACACACATACAACTTACACGTACTCCCATATTTATGCCATATGATATGCAGTATGTAAATTATGATTATAATAACAATCTCTCCCTCTCTCTCTCTGTCTCCCTCCCCTGTCTCTCTCTCTCTCTTTCTGTCTCTCTCTGTCCCCCCCGCCCCCTCTCTCTCACTCTCTCTCTCTCTCCCCTGTCTCTCTCTCTCTCTCTCTCTCCCTCTCCCCCCTGTCTCTCTCCCTCCCTCCCTCCCCCACTCCCCGTCTCTCTGCTGCCCCCTGCAGGTGGTGGCGTTTGCGTGCGCGGTGCGCTCCCAGCACACGCAGGCCCTGTCGCTATGCAACCGCAGCGGGCAGCGCTGGAGCCTGTCGCCGGCGATCGAGGGCGAGCACTGGAGCGGCCCGTCCGCCGTCGTCATGGAGCCCCACCAGCAGAGCCACGCCTACGAGATCACGTACCGGCCACTGGTCATGACCACCGAGGGCAAGAAGCACCAAGTCAGCCCCCCACCTGCCCCCATCCCTCATTACATTACATTACATTACATTACATTACAGGCGTTTAGCAGAAGCTCTTATCCACTGCGACTTACACAACTTTTACATAGCATTTACACTGCATCCATTTATACAGCTGGATATATACTGAAGCAATTCCGCTTAAGTACCTTGCTCAAGGCTACAACGGCAGTGTCCTACCCGGGAATCGAACCTGCGACCTTTCGGTTACAAGCCCAGTTCCTTACCCACTGTGCTACACTCCCTCCCAGCGGTAATGGCGACTTTAAGCATCGCCGGGCTGCGCGTACGGCTACGTGTGAGCGCGGAAACAGCCGCTGATCTGCTACAGTGGAAAAACAAGTACGCTAGTTTCGCATGGTAGACCGGCAGGCTACAGTGGGAGCAAGTCCAGTTCACGCGCACGCGTGAGAGAGCACAGATTTATTTCCGGGTTCTCGTGGCCGCACCCGCAGCTGTCAGTGCAGTAAGTCCCTAATGAAGTGAGGGTGGGTGTGGGTCACCGCACAGCGATCTGTGCTCACCACATTCTGAATTGAAACCAGACCGCACTCCATCAGTCGTAAGCTACGTTGGTAAACACCAAATAGTACGAAAGTGGGGAATGTTTGACGTACTTGTTACTTTCCTGAGAGACTAGAAGCCCAAAGCATCTCGTCCCAGATGTTTCATTTGAATCTGGTTATGAGGAGTATTCATAGTGTCTTCACCTGTGCAGTCCTGCTGATATAGACCGTTCTGGAACGCCCCCCCCCCCCCCCATACAGGGCTCTGTGTTCTTCGCATTCCCGGATGGGACGGGCGTGCTATACACTCTGCTGGGTACCGCCGAGCCCCCGAAACCTGCAGGCACCATCAGCCATGAAATGCCCTGCAAGACCCCCTACACGGAGCTGCTGCCTGTCCAAAACTGGCTGAACAAGCCCCAGAGGTAACAGCACTACAGCCTTAAACCGCAGCTGCTACTGCTTAATACGTGACCAGCCACTACGTACCACCAGCTTCTGGCTGCTAACAAACCAGCCACTGCTAACCACCAGCTCCTCACTGCTAACAAACCAGCCACTGCTAACCACCAGCTCCTCACTGCTAACAAACCAGCCACTGCTAACCACCAGCTCCTCACTGCTAACAAACCAGCCACTACTTACCACCAGCTCCTCACTGCTAACCACCAGCTCCTCACTGCTAACAAACCAGCCACTGCTAACCACCAGCTCCTCACTGCTAACCACCAGCTCCTCACTGCTAACCACCAGCTCCTCACTGCTAACAAACCAGCCACTGCTAACCACCAGCTCCTCACTGCTAACAAACCAGCTACTGCTAACCACCAGCTCCTCACTGCTAACAAACCAGCTACTGCTAACTACCAACTGCTCACTGCTAACAAACCAGCTACTGCTAACCATCAGCTCCTCACTGCTAACAAACCAGCCACTGCTAACCACCAGCTCCTCACTGCTAACAAACCAGCCACTGCTAACCACCAGCTACTGCTAACTACCAACTGCTCACTGCTAACAAACCAGCCACTGCTAACCACGAGCTCCTCACTGCTAACAAACCAGCTACTGCTAACCACCAGCTCCTCACTGCTAACGAACCAGCTACTGCTAACTACCAACTGCTCACTGCTAACAAACCAGCCACTGCTAACCGCCAGCTCCTCACTGCTAACAAACCAGCCACTGCTAACCACCAGCTCCTCACTGCTAACGAACTAGCTACTGCTAACCACCAGCTCCTCACTACTAACAAACCAGCCACTGCTAACCACCAGCTCCTCACTGCTAACAAACCAGCCACTGCTAACTACTGACTCCTCACTGCTAACAAACTAGCCACTGCTAATTATGATTCCTCAGCTCTTTTCCTCTTTCCACCTCTCTCCTTCATTTGCTCCTTCCCTATGTCCCTCCCTCCCTTCCACTCTCTCCCCTTCTCCTTCTCCCCCTCCCTCTCTCTCCCTTCCTCTCCCTCTCTCCCTTCTTCTCCCCTCCCCCTCTCCCTCCCCCCTCCCCCTCTCTCTCTCTCCCTCCCTCTCTCCCTCCCTGCCTCCCTCCTCCCCCTCCCCCCCCCCTCCTCTCCCTCCCCCCTCCCTCCTCCCCCTCTCTCTCTCCCTTCCTCTCTCCCTCTCTCTCCCTGCCTCTCCCTCCCTCCCTCCAGGTTTCGGGTGGTGGTGGACATGCTCAAGCCGGAGCGGGCGGACCCTACGGTCACGCTGAAGGGGCTGGACTACCTGGACGTCCCGGCCCTCAGCAAGAGGGACTATAAGCTGTCCTTCTTCTCCTACAAAGAGGGCCTGTTCAACGCCAAGGTGGGTGTGTCCCCTGCACACGTACAGCTACAGCTGAGCCCAGACCGGGCCCAACGATGTTGCCAAGTCCATTGCTCTCAGTTGCCAGTAGTGATTGTGACACCAGCAGTAGAATGTTCAGTTAAGAACATTCTAGTCGCGTGTTTGTGATCCTGCACCTTAATTGGTTAAGAGAGATTCGCTGCTTTCTGCAGCTCAGGTTTCTCAGCTGCGGCTGGAAGGAAAGCCTGGCTGCTCCTCATGTGGTGAGGTGAGGGCTCTTTCAGCAGGATGTGGGTTTTTTTCTTCTTTTTTTGTTTAACCCCGTTTCCTCCCTGCGCGCGCCCCCCCCAGGTGACGTTCCGGAACGAGGCGACGCAGGAGTACCTGTTCTACCACGTGACCTTCAGGGCGACGGCGGCGGGCGTGGCGCGGGCGGTGGAGATGGCCACGGCGGTCCGGCAGACGGCCGCCGCCTCGCTGACGGTGGAGAACCCGCTGCCCGCCGCCGTCTGCTTCACCACCGAGTGCCGCTGCGCCGACATCAGCCTGCCCCCGCAGCTGCCCGTACCGCCCCTGTCTGCGGTGAGTCTGTCTGCCTGCCTGCCTGTCTGTCTGTCTGTCTGTCTGCGGTGAGTCTGCCTGCCTGTCTGTCTGTCTGTCTGTCTGCGGTGAGTCTGCCTGTCTGTCTGTCTGTCTGTCTGTCTGCGGTGAGTCTGCCTGTCTGCCTGTCTGCCTGTCTGTCTGTCTGTCTGCCTGTCTGCCTGTCTGTCTGTCTGTCTGTCTGTCTGCGGTGAGTCTGCCTGTCTGTCTGTCTGTCTGTCTGCGGTGAGTCTGCCTGTCTGCCTGTCTGTCTGTCTGTCTGCGGTGAGTCTGCCTGCCTGTCTGTCTGTCTGCGGTGAGTCTGCCTGTCTGCCTGTCTGTCTGTCTGTCTGCCTGTCTGCCTGTCTGCCTGTCTGTCTGTCTGCGGTGAGTCTGCCTGTCTGTCTGTCTGTCTGTCTGCGGTGAGTCTGCCTGTCTGTCTGTCTGTCTGTCTCTCTGCGGTGAGTCTGTCTGCCTGTCTGTCTGTCTGTCTGTCTGCGGTGAGTCTGCCTGTCTGTCTGTCTGTCTGTCTGTCTGCCTGTCTGTCTGTCTGTCTGTCTGCGGTGAGTCTGCCTGTCTGTCTGTCTGTCTGTCTGCGGTGAGTCTGCCTGTCTGTCTGTCTGTCTGTCTGTCTGCGGTGAGTCTGTCTGTCTGTCTGCCTGCCTGCCTGTCTGTCTGTCTGTCTGTCTGCGGTGAGTCTGCCTGTCTGTCTGTCTGTCTGCGGTGAGTCTGCCTGTCTGTCTGTCTCTCTGTCTGCGGTGAGTCTGCCTGCCTGTCTGTCTGTCTGTCTGTCTGTCTGCGGTGAGTCTGTCCGTCTGTCTGTGTATGTGTGTCTCTGTCTGTCTGTCTGCGGTGAGTCTGTCTGTGTATCTGTCTATCTGTCTCTGCCTGTCTGTGTGTCTGTCTGTCTCTGCCTGTCTGTCTGCCTGTCTGTCTCTGCCTGTCAGTCTGTCTGTCTGTCTGCGATGTGTCTGTCTGTCCGTCTGCCTGTCTGTGTCTGACTGTCCATCTGTCCATCTGTCTCTGCCTGTCTGTCTCTGCCTGTTTGTCTGTCTGACTGTGAGTCTGTCTGTCTGCCTGTCTGTCCATCTGTCTGTCTGTCTATTCGTCCGTCTGCCTGTCTGTCTCCTGTCCTTGGTCAGGAACCCTCAATGAAGTGACCCTTTCTACATGCTGGTAAAATTAGAAAACGGTCCTTGCAAGTGCCTTGAGTATTTGGCTGGACTGCTGGGTGAAAGTGTAAGTTTCCCACTCTCCTCAGGGCACCCTGATGTTTGAGTACCAGCCGCTGCGGGAGGGCGAGTCCACTGCCCGGCTGACCCTGCACTGCGCAGAGCTGGGCCACTTCCACTACGACCTGCTGCTGCGGGCCACGCCCGCACCCCCGGAGAGGCCCCTCCTCTTCCGCGCCCCCCTGGGCGGCACCCACGCCATCAGCGCCAAGTTCACCAACCACGCCCGCTCCAAGACCGAGTACACCTGCAAGGTACGGTCACTGCTGCTGACACACCTGCCTGGTACGGTCACTGCTGCTCACACACCTGCAAGGTACGGTCACTGCTGCTCACACACCTGCCAGGTACGGTCACTGCTGCTCACACACCTGCCAGGTACGGTCACTGCTGCTCACACACCTGCAAGGTACGGTCACTGCTGCTCACACACCTGCCAGGTACGGTCACTGCTGCTCACACACCTGCCAGGTACGGTCACTGCTGCTCACACACCTGCCAGGTACGGTCACTGCTGCTCACACACCTGCAAGGTACGGTCACTGCTGCTCACACACCTGCAAGGTACGGTCACTGCTGCTCACACACCTGCCAGGTACGGTCACTGCTGCTCACACACCTGCAAGGTACGGTCACTGCTACTCACACACCTGCCAGGTACGGTCACTGCTGCTCACACACCTGCAAGGTACGGTCACTGCTGCTCACACACCTGCCAGGTACGGTCACTGCTGCTCACACACCTGCCAGGTACGGTCACTGCTGCTCAAACACAACTCCCATGTCAAAACTGAATTACATCTGAAGGAAGAGCAACAGCTACTCAAAGGACAGAAAAGCATGGATTCTGCAAAAGACAGAGATTGCCAGTGCATTGTATATATGAGTGGGCATGGTTATTTAATAATATTTTTGAGGTATAAATCCTGCATAGTGTGCCTTTAATGTAAGGGGTGTGTCTGTGTGCCAGACGGACAGCCCAGACTTCACCACGGAGAGGACGGTCACCGCTCCAGCTGGGCTCCAGGGCGGGACGGAGGTCAGCGTGGAGGTGTGCTTCGAACCCTGCCAGCTGGGCGAGAGCCGCGCCCTCCTCACCCTCTCCTCCAGCGCCGGGGGCGAGTACCAGATCCCCCTGCAGGGCTCCTGCTACCCCCCGAAACCGCAGGGCCCCTTCTCCATCCGGGCCGGCTCCAGCGTCTCCATCCCCTTCAAGAACGTCTTCCCCCAGCCCACCGCCTTCTCCTTCCAGGTGGACAACCCCGCCTTCGTGGTCAGGGGCGCCGACGTCATCCGGCCCAAAAAAACCCACAGCGTCCTGGTGTCCTTTGAGGGCCCCACCGTGGGGTCCCCGTCGGGCCCCCGGGGGCCCTGCAGCGGCAGGCTGACCATCTCCAGCCCCCGCAGTGAGGGCCACGGTCAGGGCATCTCCTGGGTGTACTACCTAAAGGGCCTGTGTCCCGAGAGCCCCCAGCGGGACAAGACCTAGAGCTCCCCGTGGGCCCCTCCCCAAAAACACCCCCACCAACTGGAGCAGGCGTGGGCAGGGGGATAGCTAGGAATTCTGGACCCCCTGAAACAATATTGCTCTACCCCCCCCACCCCCCCCCTTTTTTTAATAAAACAAATTTTAAAATTTTAGCTGTGGGCCCCAAGAATTGTCACCACCTTTCGCCCCACTAACAGCAGCCTTGCGTATGGGTTAAATAAGAAATGTGAACTCTGTATTTATATGTGGTGTCCCTGTTAACTTTCCAGGAAGTGCGTCACCAAATGAACCTTGCAGCCGAGTTTTGTCTTGATATTAGTGAAAATATATCTTTCCTTTAGAATCGTTAGTTATCTGCAGGAGTTGTACTGATGTCTGACGGGTTAAAGTGTTTTTACATAAAGCATTTTACTACATCACTGTCACACAAGTCAGCACTTGTGTGTCATGGTTCCTCACTAGTGTGCTTAGATGTACGTTTGGGCATTGATGATTTAAAAAATTATTTAATTTAGTCTACATTCAAAAGAACCTCATTTGCATTTCAGATATATTTTTGAGCAACTTTGATGGCATTGTAAATATAAATGTAATTAGATTTTTCATTTCATGTGTGGAAGAATTATGTGAAGCTCTTTGTGTAGATTTTTGTAGTACATTCAAAACTGTATAAGAAAGTTTAAATTGCAATTCATTTTTGTCTTTTGCAGATAGCTGAATAAATATTCCTAAAAAGTTTTTCAAAGCTCGATTGAAATTGCTTTAAAGAAGCAAATTGTACTTGTCAGGATGGTAGGGGGTTGGCTGTTTATTCTAAACAGTCTTTATCACAGAGGCAGTTTGAACCACAAAACTTTATCTAAAGAAACTTCTGGGGACATATTTCTGGATCATCTTCAGTAAAAGTCTGTTGTTGCCTGATAACTGCTTGTTCCCCTTGTCAAGTAGGCAGGGCAGAACGAGCGGTCACCTGACCTGTCAGCCTCCTGCACACAGCAGTGCCTTGTTAGTGCTATTGTTGCTAAAGCAACGTTCTTAGACCCTGTCGATGTCTTCCTTTTTTTGAGAGCAATACATCCAGCTCTGTCTTGAATACCATTTTGTGAATTGCGAAATCAGTTCAACAAAATGGCAGTGGTCATTTTCCCCATGTATTTATTGTTAATGTGATTATGTTTATGTGTTTATGAGTAAATGTGTTCTGTGCTCCTCGCAAAACCAATTGATGAGAGGAATTTGGCCTGATGGGTGTCCACGGTTACCTTGAAATGCTCAGTCCTTCGTGTACTTTTTTGAGGAAGTTTTGTTTTCTTCATTTTGATTTCACTGTGAGCTATGTGGCCACAGCTCTGAGGAACCAAGACCTGTGAGAATAGCAGTCTGTGGTTTGTGAGTTCGGCCAAAAACCATCTGCAGTCTTTCACGGAAATAACTTCATGTTATTATTTGCGCCTCCTTGCACTTTAGAAATAAAAAGGAGAGGAGACAGTCTGCCCTCCTTTTGTGTGTTTCTCTTTCAGACAGGAGGGTATAAAGCAGGGAGGGTCACAGAAAAGGGAACACAGCACAGGAAGGGTCATGATGGCCACATCCACGTACAGTGGCTCGGCTTGTGTAACATGGTTCCCATTATTTGCACGTCTTTTGTACGGGATATCAGTGCTGTCCTTTCAACAACACAGCGGTTTTATTATGTAAAGAGGATCGCGGGAAAGCACAGACTCGGTTAACCGTGTTCTGCGCAGCGACGCTGTTTTTTAAATGTGGGCTCGTTGCCTTGGTTATCAGTGATGGGTGGGCGCAGGAGGAAGTTCTGTGGCAGGTGTGCGGCAGAACGCCATCTACACCAGAGGAAGTGGAAGCGAAATAATCGTGCAGATAGCGAGTGAATAGCACAGGAAATGAGGCTTTAATAAAAATAAAAATACTAAGCTTAACACACACACACACACACACACATTAATTTACTGGCACAAAGGAAAGTGTAAAATAAGAGCTGCGATGTTAGAGGAAAGGCCAGATTGTTTACTCTGTGTGTGTGTGTGTGTGTGTGTGTGTGTGTGTGTGTGTACAGATACAAAAACTGAAATATTTTTTTTAAACCTGAGAACGTGAACACTATCCCTTTAAGGCTGTTTCAAATTTATAAGCTGCTTTGAATTTACTTTGCATTTAATTAGGCTTTATTCTCTTTGTTGTGACTCCATTTACCATAGCAGCAGCTGTCCAAGTTGCTAAGACCGGCCACAACCTTTTAAAACTGAACGTCTTGCTCTCTTTCGTTTTACACAGAAGTGGGTTTGGCTTTTGAGGTCTACACCTCAGAGAGAGCAATGTGACTTACACTGGTGGGCCAGTGCAGTGGAGCTTCATTTTGACAACATTTCACCGAATACAACAATATATATTTTGCTGTGGGGGTCCCGTTACTTTAGGGCGAAAATGCATCCCGTTAAAATTAGACTCTTTGCAGCAGCAGGTAAGTCACTGTCTGTTTTATCTGTGAACTTTGAAACGTAGACATAGATGTGTATAGATACACATACTACAAAGTATGGCACAGGTTTGAGATGTATTTGGATTTTTGAGAACCAAGATGTCTTTACAGGAGTTGTGGATAATACTTGTGGATAATATTGTTGCTACTTCTACTAACAGGTTTGCATTTTAAAAGAAGTTCACCTGCAAGCTACTGGCAGAAATACAAGAAATATGTAGGCCTATTGTCAGTTAGGCAAGTGTGAAATTCAATCCAAAATTCCACAATACTGAATATAAATAAATCTGTAATTTATTTATTTATTTAGCCTACATTTCTCGTTTATACAGGTTAAAGTACAGGGCGTAGGCTATTTATAATATTTAGCTTTACATAGTAGTAGCCTAGTAATAGAAGTATTGCCCTATTGATTATTATTGTTGTTGTTGTTGTTGCTCTTATGAATATTAATATCGGCTTTTTTCTCTAGGTTTATTCCTTGTGCTGCAGGCTTCAGAATCAGCAGAATGGATAAAAGTCCGCCTTGGAGACACCGTTCTTCTGGGATGTAACATTTCATACCACGTGGAGACGATCTGGATGCGGCAGAACATAGATCAGATCCCGACCGTAGTTTTGATTGCTGGTCCGAACCGTCACGATGGAGAAGTCTTCAGCAAAAAACCGCTCAGCGCGAGATTCACTGCCGTTCCAAACGCACAGGACAAAAATAACCAACTGCGGATTACGAACGTCACGGACGCCGACCTGGCGTTGTACTACTGTGTCGGGAGGATACTTGGAATGCCGCAGTTTGGGAAAGGTACCAGGCTGCATCGAGTCCTCGATAAGGAACATCACGGTGAGAACGCTTACGCTTTTTGCAGTTTGTGATTGCGAGGCTGCAATAACGGTCGCTTTCAGTCAGAGAAAAGCGTAGTGTTAGTCACAGGTGATGCCTGCTGCCTGAGCGCGATTGCAACATTAAGTAAACAGAACAACACTCTTTCCCAGGGGCACAGGGCTACAGGTACAACAGCAGCACCTGGCCCCAAGGCTCCACAGGAGCTCTTTAATTGTGTTTCGCTACTCCAGTGTTTTGTTTCTCATCGCCGAGTCATGGGATAATCATCCTAACAACTCGCCAAGGTGAATTACTATTATGATTCTGGCCGCGGTGCATTAAGAATATATAGGTCATTACGAGCTGTTGATGTTATCATTAATGTTTTGATTAACTTCGTTTTAATTTTGTCTAAATGAAAATTTCACCTTGCAGATCATGATAAATTCACTAGCTGTATTATATGAAGTGTATAGTTTTATAGGCATGAGCTGCCATGCAAGGGCTTGTGGGATGGCTAATCTGCAGAACATGATGAAGTATAGCTACACCCAAAATATATTCAGAGCTTGCGGAAATCACGTTAACTCGGCGCAGGTTGCACGGACATCTGCAGAGATTTAACCCCATGTCCCATTGCACTGGGCAATTTTTGATTAAAATTTTTTTATTATTTTTTTTTTCTGTTCAAGTCAGAACATGTTGCTGGACCTTTGCGTTGCCATTTTGATGGTCCTGGCCAATTCTGTGCACCGGGCCCCAATGGGCTAGCTACCCTACTAGCTACCTGTCATTATGGTGCTTCACACCCTTGTCCAATAGATTTACATGTTTATGTAGCATTTCTTGGTGGCACGACAGTGTAGTGGGTAGCACTGTTGCCTCACAGCAAGAAGGTCTGAGGCCTTTCTGTGTGGAGTTTGCATGTTCTTACCATGTTCGCGTGGGCTTCCTCCAAGTACTCCAATGTCCCCCCACAGTCCACAGACATGAAGGAAGGCTAATTGGAGACTCTAAATTGCCCATAGGTATGAGTGTGTGAGTGAAGATTGGCAGCCTGTGTGCCCTGTGATAGGTTGGCAGCCTGTCCAGGGTGTATTCCTGCCTCTCGCCCAGTGCACACTCCAGCACCCCCTGCGACCCTGACCAGGAATTAGCGGGTTAGATAATGGGTGGATGGATGGATAATGGATGGATGGATGGATGTAGCATTTTAATTGTTCAGCCTCTATTGTTACTGTCCATCACAAAAGTTGGCATTCGATGAACAGGACAAAGAAAAGAAAGTGGTTTTATCACACTTCGATAGTTCTGCTTTTTATTTTTACTCATGAAGGCTGTATACCCACTTGAAGGGGTAAAAAAAACAAAAAACAGATGATTGAAATGTCCACGTGTTAGTCATTTTCACATTTCACACGTGCAGTTATTAACAGCTTAAACATCTTCTCGTTTTACAGATTCTGGACGTGAAGCTGAATCACAGGAAGAGGAACAAGGTAATAATTCTGTAATATGTAATTACAATAACTCTCCATTTGTCATATACATGTTTGAGATTTCTTCCTTTATTTATGTGTGGGGTGGAGGGGGGGGGGGTGGGGGTGGGGGTGGTCTTAATAAAGCTGAAATTCCTGATAAGAAAAAAAAAGTTTTTTTTTTCTTATCTGTATTTGTTCATATCTGTTTCCTTCTGCAAATCACATGAACAGGATTGCACATAAAATTTACAAACAGCCTGGGATATGCACAAAGACAAGTTCCACACAAGTGTCATAAATCCCATATTGGTTTTTTTGTAGGAACATTTTTAAGAGCAAAAGAACGAACAATTTAAGAAAAGTTTTGTGAATGAGGCCCAGTGAGAAAGAGAGAGAGAAATCACATCACTACAATACCGTGCGGTTTAAAAAAAGAAAGAAACCCACTTGTGTTGCTAAGGGGTTATTACAGAAAACGCGGTCTGAAAATGGCACAGTAGGAAATGTGAATGTTGTGATGTTGGTAAAGATTAAAGATTGTTACCTCACCCACTCTCTTGCCCTCCCCGCTCTCTTGCCCTCCCTGTTCTCTTGCCCTTGCCCGCTCTCTTGCCCTGCCACTCTTGTGGCTGTAGGTGTGATTTCCCTCTTCAACTTTCCCTCATTTTACATCTGTTACGCCGCTGCGCTGGGGCTCGGACAGCTTGGGATGATCTGCGCCGTTTTCACCGTTCATCTGAGGAGCAGAGGAGCGTCGAACCCCGAAAAAGCGCCCAGACCCCCCAAACGCAGGCATACGGTGGCCAACTGACAGGCCAACTGACAGCCCAACTGACAGGCCAACTGAAAGCCCAATTGACAGGCCAACTGACAGATAAACTCACAGGCCAACTGACAGACCAATTGACAGACAAATTGACAGACCAACTGACAGGCCCACTGGCCAACAGACTCCGTTCTGGCTGGGAAAAGACAAAATGGCTGCTCCATATTCACAGGTTCTCGCACCAGTGTGAGCTCAAGTTATTGCTTAAAGCAGTGCTTCCCAAAGTCGGGAGTGTGTCACCTGGGGTAAGGGTGGGGGTGCAGGGGGGGGGGGGGGGTCACAGAGACAACAGGGGGGTGTGGTGAGAGGAAGAAAATGTGTGGATAAAATTCCTATTACCAATGGGGCAGATTGACCATAAAAAAGAAAAAAGATGGGAACCACTTGCTTAAAGGTATGGTGTTGCATCTTATACTGTACCTGTGTAGTTTGTATGAAATTGTATGATTTAATTTACTATGTTCTGTAGCCTACATATAACGAATCTTGGATAAAATAAAAGTCAAGATAAATACGTGACTGTTATCTGAGGGGAGTGTATATATAATGACTTTCACATATCTATCAATCAATCAATCAAACTTTATTTGTATAGCACATTTCATACAGTAAGTGCAACTCAATGCATTTCAAAGAAAATAATTGCAAAGAATAATTAAAATAATTAAAAATAATTATTTTAATTATAATTAAAAAGAGAGAAAGGGAACAAATAATAATAATAATAATAATAATAATAATAATAATAATAATAATAATAATAATAATACATAAATAAAATAAATTAAAGCAATGCAAAAACCTAGGTAAAGGCAATGGCAAAAATGTGTCTTAAGACTTCTTTTAAAAATGTCCACAGGTTCAGAAACCCGTAGATCCTCCGGCAGGCTGTTCCAAAGGCTAGGACCATAATAGCTAAAAGCTGCTATACTGTATACTGTATATGAGAAGTACTGTCAATTGTGTCTGATCGGTTCAAAATTTTGCCTGTTGCCTGGTACACCAAATTAAATCTATTTTTGGAGTTTGATGGATTTAGTGTGCTCCTAAACATCCATTTTTCCCCATACATTTTTTAGGCTCGTATGTACGGAAGAGGATTAGGGCCACGTGCAATTCTTTTTGAGTTCTGACTTTAAAGTCAGAATTCTGAGAATGAAGTCAGAATTCTGAGAATAAAGTCAGAATTAAAGTCAGAATTCTGACTTCATTCTCAGAAACTCAAAAAAAATTTTCACATGTGACCCTAATCCTCTTCCGTACGTATGTTCCCCGGTGATCTGTTAAATGTCGCTGAAAAAAACTGGAATTCAGTGAGTACTTCACCTTGTTTGACTCTGCCACAATGCTCTACCTGAGAACTTACCTACGACCTTTAGGTTAGAAAGCAGGTTCTTAAATCACACCAGCAATCACACCACAATATACCACCAATTATATTTAATTTTGTCGTAATTTTGTTTGTTATTGAATCATTTTTTGCAACAGTTCGACGTCAGCTTGTATGCAAATGCAACTCCCATTTCTTGATGTGCTAAATGGGTTGTGCTAGCTCAGCATTAAAACAAATGAACCGCAACAGATTTTATCTTGCTATAGTTTCCTGTCGACTGCTGAACATGTTTTAACATGTTTGTCCACTTACTGTATACAGCGTGTGCATTAGGTTTATCCAAAGACGGAGGACACGCTTTGTCTACGGGAACAAAAGCTGGAATCTACACGAGTGGAAATCTACATTGAGAGACGTTTTAAACGAACAAGGTTAACACCAATATAGCTCATGTTTTATCCGGATACTGGTTACGTTCTAGTCGGCTAGAAAACTTTTCAACCGGTTGCTCCGGTTGTCGCCTGAAGCGAACGCTAAGCGGCGTTTAGACATTTATGTCATCGGAGCACATTTTGGTCGTTGAGGTCACTGGACGTGTTCTGCGTGAAAAGGAGAAGGGACTTCGTTTCGTGAAGAAGGAGAGAGGTTTGTTTATTTTTTCATTGAATGAATGAATGAATGAATAAATGAATGAATCATTTTCGTCAGCTAACCGGCGTATTGGGGATAGTTTAGCCGAAAGTGAAATTAGTCTGAATTGGCTAAGCGGAAGTGACTAGCCTATATTATGTCGAAAAAATGGGCTACGCGGAATATGTAAACAATTTATTGAAGTAAAATAAATCAAAGGAAATCACTTGAATCTTAACAGGTCAAATATTTGCATTAACACGCATTCAATTCACTACGTCGTAATAGGTTGAAGTAGGGGAATGCTGTGCCTTTTTTAGCTAGTTGTATTGAAGGCATATTAGCTAGATGTACTGTAATATGCAGTATTAAACCCGCAACAGAAGCTTCTAGAGGACAGGGCAGCGTTTCTCTTAACAGCAGTAGAGAAAGGTTTGATGAATGAAGGGCTGTCACGGTCGAAATTAGTGCGTTCTCTAGCGAACGGATCGAGGGATACCAAGAGGTGGGCGAGAGTGGTCTGAGTGTAAGTAGGCTATGTAGGCTAGTGTGTATTCACCAATGCTTAAACGGACCATGTAGCAAGAATGGCATATACATTGAAAAGCGGTGTTCAGATCTATATTTTTATATGCCTAAACTAAAGTAGACAACTGTAACCATAATTTAATGGGGCGAGTATTAACAAAGTTTAAATTGAACGGAAAGTTGAAACGAAATTATTTATACTTTGTCTAATTAGTCTTTTTTTTTTTTGAAACCAATGCAGAGGCATTAGCAGGTGAATATGCTCAGGCGCACTCTAGTGTAGAGAATGTGTGTAACTCAGAATCACTCTTTTTTCAGTGACAGTAATTGAAATGTTATTTAGGCTACAGTACACAGTAAAAACGATAATGTGGTGCCAATCCCCGTATATCATCTAGCTAAAGCTAAACCTGTTTGATATTTTCAGATGTTTGCAGTGCATGGTGGTATCGGTGGCGTTTCATTATGCATTGCCTTGCTGTTGGGTAAGTAGGCCTTCATTAGACCTCCAGTAGGTTGCTAAACTGTTCTCTCGCAAAACGGTGCGTTATTGTTAATATATGTTAATCGTGGAATTGTCAATCAATCAAAATAATTGGCGCTATATCTATGACGCAATTCTTGTTGGGGGAACATATAAAAATATATTTTGAATGGATTTCTCTCTCTCTCTCTCTCTCTCTCTCTCTCAGTAATTCCATCAGTTTCACCTCCAGTGTCCTCACCTTCCATTGTCAAAGGGGAGTTTGGGGCCTCTGTCACTTTACCCTGTGATGGGTCGGCATACAGAGGGACCCCTGAGGCCCAGCTGGACGTCCTGTGGCAGACGGACGATGGGGAGAAAGTGGCTCGCTATTCCCGCGGGGATCATAGCGTGGGCGTTGGCTTTCAGGGAAGAGTCACGTTCTCCACAGAGAGGATTCGGCAGGGTGATTTCTCTATCAACATCAGCTCCGTTACGTTCCGCGATGAGGACTCTTACGAGTGCGTGTGGAAGGGTCCCAGTGAAACTGGTCTTAACGATGTGAGACTCTACGTTTTGAGTAAGTCGGCTATAGTTTTTGCTTCCAAGTTTTGACTGAAAGAGTCTGTGTAGAGAACACAAGCAAACAAAACAAAAAAATGAGTAAATGAAGTTAGCTGTTGGAACAGCTTTAACTAAAATCAGCTAAATCCTCCCTATGTTTAATCTCATTGAGTTCACCGTTGATGTGGAGGGAGCAGACTAATGTTTCTGTTCTGTATTTTTCTCCCTCTCCCTCTCCCTCTGTATTTTTATCCTCCCCTCTACACACCCCCACCTGTCTCTCTCACTTTTTCTTTCTCTGTCACTCTCTCTGTTCCACCCTCTCTCTCTTTCTCTCTCTTTCTCACTTTCTCTCTCTCTCTCTCTCTCCCTCCCTCCCTCTGTCCCACAGAGCCCCCCATTCCAAATCATCTCTCTGTTCCTGTTGACGATTCGGTCACATTGCCCTGCTACGGTCATTTTAACAAAGAAGCACTGAAGGAATCCTTTGTTCAGTGGAAAAGAGGAGATGAACTGGTCCTGAAGCACAGCACGGACGAGGTCACCTATGGCCGGAAGTACGAGCGAAGGGCATCCGTGTCTTCCGAAAGAATCCAAAAAGGCGACTTCTCTTTGTCCTTGAGTGTCACGGGTTTGTGTGACTCAGGAGTCTACCAGTGCTCCACTGACCAGAACCAAAATGTAGCTTCCATTGGTCTTGAACTTAAAGGTAATGTATGAATGCATGAATAAATGAGTGAATGAATGAATCATTGCATTTATATAGGACTTTTCCGAATACTCAAAGTGCTTTACAGTAATGAGTGGGAACTCACCTCACCCACCACCAAATGTGCAGCACACCCACCTGGGTGATGCACGGCAGCCATTTTACGCCAGAACGCTCACCTCACATTAGCTGAGGTGGAGAGGGAGAGAGACTTTTTTTTTTTTTTTTTTAGCCAATTAATTTAATATATCCTTTAAAGTCGTGGTCCTCAACCTTATCCAGAAAGGAGTGGTGTGGGTGCAGGCTTTTATTCCAACCAAGCAGTACCGCACCTGGTTCTGCTAATCGAGGTCCTTAGAAAAGACGCTAGTGGTTGATTAGCAGAATCAGGTGTTTAACTGCTAGGTTGGATCCAAAGCCTGTACCCACACTGGCCCTTTCTGGATAAGATTAGGGACTCCCTGCTTTAAAGCTTGCTATTTAACTACTTTTGATGCAAGATGCAATAACCACAAAATTTTTAATTTGATACTGTGTACGTATGATCGATAAACACAAGTAATTAATATTATGGGACTGCTTGTGGGATTAATATTTGGGCTGTGAAAAGGTTTGTGTCTTTATTGATATGTCTTATATCCACAGATTATCGGCACTACAAATCAGTCAGTCTCAGCCTTGGGACCCCTTTCAGACTCAGTTTACCCAGAGAACCAGTGAAAGTGGTCTTCTCTAAGGAGGGCACACTCCCCAAAGTGCCACTGTGTTCTGTGGACACAGGTGGTTTTAAATGTGAACCAAAGTACAAGGTCTGGACGGAATGGAAGAATTTGACTGTGACATTAGATGATGTGGGAACATACACAGTGATCTACTCCAGGAACTGTGTCATCAGCCATGCATACGGAGTCAACATAAAACATGATAATAATAATTACTATTTGTTTTTCCTTTTGATTCCGATTGTAGTTATAGTAGTTGTATGTATAGTATGTATATTATGTGTTCAAAGGAAAAGAAAGAAGAGCAACAGTTTAGGACGCGAGAATGGAAGTCTTGAGTCAGTGAGCACCTTCAGTCAGGATGATGGTGCAGATGAACAGGCACACCTCACATAGGGAGGTGCTGAGGATCGCTCGGGACAGTAACGTGCTTGCAGCAGATCTCCCTTCTGATGGATTGAGAAGACCCAGTCAGTGGATTTGGCAGGACAACGCACTCCATTCCACTCCATTGTGGAACATTCCGGAAACGTTTGCTGTTGGAACACAGGCACTCGGGGACATAAGATAGGGAAATGTTCACTGCGAAGTTCTTCTGGTGCACCTTGTATGAACTCTTGTGGTGAACTAAGACCGAAACCGAGCTCTTCGGCCTCAGATGAAGAGCATTGAACACACCGTGCCTACAGTGAAATGTGATGGAGATTTTATGATATGGGTTTGTTTTGTGTCTGCTGGATCTTTGGCTCTTGTTTATAGGAAATAAAATCACTTATTTTTAAAATAACTTTCTCATTTTTTGAGGATAACAGAGCTCCTTATCTGTGTTATTTTATATGCCCTATTCTGGTGCACTTGTTGTAGTGTTACCCCCACCCCCACCCCCACCACTCATCCCAACCCAATGTCTTTTATTCAGCCATAGGCCATTTACTTTCTCCAGATTCCTCTAACTCACACTCAGAGGCAGTTGGAGATTTTGTCCCCGTGCTTGAACCATCCCAAACCGGTCAAGCTGGTTTAAGCTGTGTTTTCGACACTTTTAGCCGGTCGGCCAGATGTTCCAGCGGGGCACAGACCAGCTATGGCCGGCTGGAATTGTCGCAAACACAGTTTAAACCAGTTTAGAATCCCAGCTGGTCTTAGGTGGAATTGTCAGCAGGGCTGGAATGTCTCTTCCGTGTGTTCCTGGATTTATTTATTTATTTATCTATTTATTTGTTTGTTTATTTTTGTTTCATGGCCAAGTACATTTCGAAACATATAGTTTTAATGCTACGGTTGTGGTTAAAATGTTATGGGCTCCAGTTGCTATATGTATTTATAATGCCGGAAACGTAGACGAGAAAGTTGAAGGACAGGAAAGCGCTGGCGACTGCAAGGTTGACTACCGTGGCAGTGAAGTCCGGCGCAATCAAATGGTAATGGTAAATGGACTGCATTTATATAGCGCTTTTATCCAAAGCGCTTTGCAATTGATGCCTCTCATTCGCCAGAGCAGTTAGGGGTTAGGTGTCTTGCTCAAGGACACTTCGACACGCCCAGGGCGGGGTTTGAACCGACAACCCTCCGACTGTCAGACAATCGGTCTTACCTCCTGAGCTATGTGACGGCGTTTCCCCGTATTGCTGCTTGTAGGGCTAACCGAAAGTAAAATTAAAGTGCTAAGTGCAAGTCGGCAACACTAATTCGGGAAAGAAAAACACATCGCCGTTAATAGCTAATATAGCCTATTTATTTAAGTTTTGGACAGTTATAGCTGAGTGGATTGAAGAGCGTGATTTTAGTTCTCGTAAAATGTGAAGGGGCATCTGAATCCAAAATTAACCAAATCGCCGCGTAAGTACTGTACGTCCTACCTTTTTATATCAGCGCAGAACGGAAAGTTAACCAAATAATTTATGTTTAGCCTGATTCGTAACTTTGTGGAAAACAATGCAGAGGGATTGGCCGGTGAATACCCGCAGGCGAACTGAATATGTGTAACTGAAAAAAACGCCATAAAACGAGAATAAAACTCTTAAGTAAACATAATTGAAATGTTCGTTACGCTTCGTGTTCTACAGTAGCCTACACGGTATAAAAAAACGGTAATTTAGTACGGTTGCCGGTTTCTGTATTCCGTCTAAAGCTAAACCTGTTTGATATTTTCAGATGCCTGCTGTGTGTTGTGGGCATGGATGCTATTTCATTTAGCATGGCCTTGCTGCTGGGTAAGTTGGTCGTGATAAATCCTCCGATTTAGATTGCTGAACTGTTTTTCACCCAAAAGGTGCGTTATTGTTGATACATGTCATTCGTGGAATTGTAAATTAATTAAAATTATAGGGACTGTTTTTATGGCGTACCTCTGTGTTGGGTGAAAATATGAAATTTTGAATGGGTAACTATCCTCTATATTCTAAAATATTCCACATGTATTAACAAATGAATCTTTTCATTCATTTGAAATAATGACATAATTTTAAACAGTGTTTAAAAGCTTTTTTGTTGTTGCTATGCATATATAAAATATTAAGCTATATAACTTTATTCATCACTTTACACACGCACACACACAGGATGCAAATTAAATGGAGACACCACTGTAAAGTCAACAGGGTGTTGGGCCTGACAGGCCATGAAACTGCCAGCTTTTACCCAACATTGAAATTAGTCACCCAATCTGCGATGGATTGCCTGTCTTCAGGATTTTCCCCATATTAATACTGACACACACACACACACACACACACACACATATATATATACTGTAAAATTTTTCCACACTTTTACACAATGGGAGTCCTGATTTCCTAATGAATTCTATATGTCATCTCTCTCTCTCTCTCTCTCTCTCTCTCTCGCTCAGCCGTTCTGTCAATTTCACATGCAGTGTCCTCGCTTTCCGTTGTTAAAGGGGAGTTTGGGGCCTCTGTCACTTTACCCTGTGATGGGTCGGCATACAGAGGGACCCCTGAGGCCCAGCTGGACGTCCTGTGGCGGACATCGGAAGGGAAGAAAGTGGCTCGCTACTCTCGTGGGGATCATAGTGTAGGCATTCACTTTCAGGGGAGAGTCACGTTCCCCACAGAGAGGATTCGGCAGGGTGATTTCTCTATCAACATCAGCTCCGTTACGTTCCGCGATGAGGACTCTTACGAGTGCGTGTGGAACAAGGGTCCCAATGAAAGTGGTCTTAAGGATGTGAGACTCTATGTTTTGGGTAAGTCGACTATAGTTTTTGTTTTAAAGTTTTCACCGAAATAGTCTGTGTAGAGAATACAAGCGAATAAAACAAAACAAAAAAATGAGTAAATGAAGGCAGCTGTTGGAACAGCTTTAACTAAAATCAGCTAAATCCTCCCTACATTTAATCTCATTGAGTTCACCATTGATGTGGAGGGAGCAGACTAATGATTCTGTTCAGTATTTTTCTCCCTCTCCCTCTATTTTTTTGTCCTCCCCTCTACACACCCACACCTGTCTCTCTCACCCTTTTTCTTTCTCTCTGTCTCTCTCTCTGTACTTCTCTCTCTCTCTTTCTCTCTCTTATTCTCTTTTATTCAAATTCAAATGGCTTTATTGGCATGACATAACACTGTACATATTGCCAAAGCAAGCGTTTAAACATTGAAAAGCTAAAAATTAATTAGAAAACATACTACAGTAAATAGTAGAAAATACAGTGGATGGAAGTTGAAAATAGATAGTCATCAAATAATAATCAGAATATTATTATTATTATTATTATTATTATTATTAATAATAATAATAATAATAATAATAATAATAATAATAATAATAATAATAAATAGATAAAAATAAACAAATAAAAAAACAGATTGTTAATATCAAAACAAAACAAATAAACTGTCATCACATATAACAGCAACAATGTATGTTAGGTGACTGTCATTCACTGTCCCTCTGTTTATGGCAGGCAGCAACATAGACTACTGCTAACTCACAGCTCTTTGGGTCCTCCCCTAGTAGGACTGGTAGCTTCTCTTCATCTAATAGGTTAATAAAACCTTTTGTTATTAATTCAATTTTTTTTTATGTGCTACTCTAAGATGTTTATATTTTTCACATTTGGTGAGGAAGTGTAGCTCTGTTTCAGGCTCACTGAGGGTGCAATGACAGCACAGCCTTTGCTCTGCAGGGAGCCAGGTGTTCCTGTGTCTCCCCTTTTCAATAGCAAGGCTGTGCTCACTCAGTCTGTACTTTGTCACGGTTCTTTTTAGTTGTTGATCAGTCACCATGCTCAAATAATCTTCTGTGGTGTACTGTCGATTTAGAGCCAGATAGCACTGCATTTTGCTCTGTGCTTTTTTGTGTTTGCCAATAGGTGATGTAGTTTTGTTTTAATTGTGTTGTAATGTGATTGAGTCTGATTGGTGATGTGTTCTGTTCCTGGGGTGTGTTAATAGATCAGGTTTGTGGACTCAGCCTCAGGACCAGCTGGGTAAGGGGGTTCCTATTACTCCTCATCTCTTGGCACTGCAGGGCTTGGTAATGATACGAGAGGGGGTCACTTAGTTTTAAGTGTGTCCAAAAGTTAATTGCTCTTTTTTGTATTTTTAGTATTAGTGGGTATTGGCCTAATTCTGCCCTGCATGCATTTTTTGTAGTTTTCCTCTGGACATGTAGGAGAATCTTACAGAACTCTGCATGCAGGGTCTCGATGGGGTGTTTATCCCATTGAGTAAAGTCTTGTTTTGTAAGTGGACCCCACACCTCACTGCCATAGAGTGCAATTGGTTCAATAACACACTCAATTAATTTTAACCAAATTTGAATTTGTATTTCTGTTTGTATATTTTTTTTATGGCAAAGAAAGCCCGGCGTGCTTTCCCTCTCAGCTCATGAACTCCGCTTTTATAGATTGGCGTTATAAGTCCATGATTCCAGATGTCAGGAAAATAACCTACACTCAGAACCAAATTGAATAGTTTTAATATAGCCAACTGGAATGTCTTGTTCATGTTTACTAGCATCTCATTCAAGATGCCATCGGGTCTACAAGCTTTTTTAGATTTGAGGGCCTGCAGTTTCTTAAGGAGTTCCTGCTCAATAATTGGGGAGTCTAATGGATTCTGATTGTCTTTTACAGCTAGCTCCAGTTTAGTCAACTTCTCATGAATTTGAGATTGCTCTGTGTTCAATTTGATCAATTTGAACAGTGTGGTATAGTGTTTTAAAATGAGTTGTCCATATATCACTGTTTTGTATAGCCAATTCCTGGTGTTGGGGTTTGTTTACGTGTTTCCAATGTTGCCAAAAGTTTTTTTGTGTTGATTGCCTCCTCAATTAGTGTCAGTTGCTGTTTGTTGTATTGTTGTTTTTTGAGTCTGAGTGTACATTTGTAGAGTTTTACGGTCTCACAGTAAAGATAGCGTATATCAGCATTTTTGGGGGGTCAATTTGATTATGTAGATCAGATGTATACCAAATGATTAATCCTCCTGATCCTCTACCTCTATTAGTGTTGCTGTGTTTCTGAGATGGTACTATTATTTCTCTAGAACCGTTCGGACAGTGGGTGACAGTGTCAGCTTTACACCATGTCTCCTGTAGAATGATGACATCGACATCTTTAAGGTTTGTTTTGAGTTCCGGGGCTAAATTAAGTCATTTGAGTAGAGTTTGAGTGTGTGTGTGTTTCATTATGACACTAGTTCAGCTTAGTGCAGATGTACTGGAGGAGCTGTTTAATCTCACACATTCCTTCAGAGTCCACTCGTCCTTGGAGGACCTCTGCGTAGCTGCGTGGGGCCTGGTGTGGTTCTACATGCTGTTGCTGTCGGCTGGGGCTGGGCAGGGGCCGAGGGCTAGGCTCTTGGTTCTGGTAGCGTGTCTGGTTTGGTGGGTGGTAGTAGCCTGGTCCAGGGCCTGTCTGTCTGTGCTGCTGGAGGTGGTGATGTTCTGGTGGCATGGGGGGCCTGTGGGGTTCGCTGGGTCTGGGTGGATGTCTGGGAGGTCTTTGGCTCCTGATGGGGGCTGAGGTGTAGTAGGGGGATCTAGGAGGTCTTTGGTTCCTGATGGGGTCTGAGGCATAGTGGGGGTCTCTGGGAGGTCTTTGGCTCCTGATGGGGTCTGAGGTGTAGTAGGGGTCTCTGGGTGGTCCTCTGGCTGGTGTGAGATGGAGGCTTTGACGGCCCAGTGCCACGTCCTTCAGTCTTTTGGTGAACATGCCCACTGCCTGCTTTTTTAAGTGGGAGTGGTCGTACAGGTGATCAGGAGTTATGGATGGATGATGTGCAACATGCACATTAGGGAGCGAGGCACACCCTCTGGTAATGTCTGTGATCAATAGACCACCCTATTGATGGTCTTGGGGTGAAAGTCTCTGCGGGGTAGCAGGGTAGAGATGGTGATGCGTGAGTCTGGGAAGGACACAGATGCTTTCTCTGCTACTCTGGTGACCTGATTACCAACCTTTTCCTGTTCTTCCCGCAGGTTGTTGGTGCCGGTGTGGATCAGAATATGGCCTGGTGTGCCAGACTCAGGGTGGGAAAGGATTTGGAGTGCATCCTCTATTGTGGGGCACCAGATCTTTGACACTTTTGTGTTGGGGAAGAGTTTTTGTTCTTGAATGAACTTGCCATTTGAATCAATAAGGATAGCTACCTCAGTTTTTTTTTTCAGGGTGGTGGGCTGACGGTGCGAGACGCTGGGTGGGGAGGGGGCACGAGCGGCTTGAGAGCTTCTCTCTGCTGCATCCTCATTGGTTGGTAGGGGCTCAGTGGTGTGAGGGTTGTTGGGGGTGAGGGGTTGTGGCTGTTCTGTACTGGTAGACGTCTCTACAGTCTGTTTTCTGTGCTGCAGCTTCACCATGATGGCTGATAGTTCCCTTGTCATTTCGTGTCTCACCTGCGCTATGTCTCTCCTCATGATGTCCTTTGTTTCCCTCAGCTCTGCGGTGAGGACCTGGTTGTCCTTCTGCAGGCTGGAGATCTGTTCCCTCAGCTCTTGTGTAGCAGACTCCAGCTGGTGCTTACACTGGCTGAGTTGTTCCTGGAGGTCAGGGTGTGGTGTGGTGCTGGTGGTGAGCAGCTGTTCTCTCAGCTCAGTGAGCTCTACTTCTAGTAGAGCCAGTCTGTCTCTCAGGAGACTGACAGTGTGGTGGTCTGGGTGCTGGTTATCATGGCCAGGCATGGGGGAGATTTGAGCAGCACTGTGGACCTGGCTGTCTGCTGTCGCGGTGCCTGTGGTGATAGGAGAACTCGGAATGCTTCCTGTATTCTTTTTAGATGCTGCCACTTTCTCCAGAGTGGGGAAGGCTTGTCCAAAGGAGCCAAGGGCAGCTTCATTACCTTGCACCATGACTGTACCATTTTGGTAAAAGTTGACAGTCAGAAGCCTTCTCTATTGGTCCTTGTCTTCATTCTCAAAGATCTGAATTTGTCTCCCCTTGCAGATCCCTCTCTTGGAGATGAAGCTTTAGTGCTTTGATATGGCTGTATGCCATGCAGTGACATGCTCAGTATAAAAAAGCAAATTGGTAACAACACCAGTGTTATTAGAGCGATCAGCATATAAAGACTCTGGGTATTCTCTTTGGACTCTATGTCTGAACTGTATTCTTCCATTCTCTGATTTTATCTCCTCTGGGTACTCAAAATGGCAGGGAAACAAAGTATCTGCTACTGCTGTTGCTGCTGTCTCAGTGGCCATATTGCTAGGGCAACCAAATAAACAACCGAATAAACAATGCTATGGCAACCGAATAAACAAGCTTGAGTGTTTAGCTAGCTAATAAAAACAGTTATTTTTTAGCTAGCAGCTAATATTAGAAAGTAAATTTCTTGTAGCTATACAGCTTACAGTGATATTTCCTACCTGGTTTGATAGAAAAAATAGCTTTGCTCTTTTCAGTGTATTTTTCTTTTAGTTGGAAGCTGGGGCTCACGGTATAGGAAGATTAGATTAAAGCCTGTGTAGTTTGGGGCTAACTAGTTAGCTAGCCAGTAACATTAGCTAGCTTTACTTAGCAAGTCAAAGTTGTATAAAATAAACCTACACTGAGGTTTTCCAGCTAAAAAATATATAGACAAATATAACAGTCTTCTTTATGAGGGTTTTTCTCTTGTTCTAGATGTTCATCTCTCTTTTAATCCAAAAGTTTAATATTATATCAGGAGCTCTTCTTCAGCATGCCATGTCTGTCTGATGTCATCAACTCTCTCTCTCTCTCTCTCTCTCTCTCTCTCTCTCTCTCTCTCTCTCTCTCTCTCTCTCTCTCTCCCTCTCTCTCTCTCTCTCCCTTTCCCTCTCTCTCTCACAGGGCCCCCCATTCCAAAGTCTGTCTCTGTTCCTGTTGGCGATTCGGTCACTTTGCCCTGCTACGGTCATATTAACAAAGAGGCGCCTGAGGAATCCTTTTTTCAGTGGAAAAGAGGAGATGAACTGGTCCTGAACCACAGCTCGGACGGGGTCACCTATGGCCCGAAATACGAGGGAAGGGCATCCGTGTCTTCCAAAAGAATCCAAAAAGGCGACTTCTCTTTGTCCTTGAGTGTCACGGGTTTGTGTGACTCAGGAGTCTACCAGTGCTCCACTGATTCAAACCCAAATTCAACTTTGGTCGTTCTTGAACTTAAAGGTAATGTACTCTTTAACGATCGCTATTTATTTTTTTTCCAGCCACACATTTTGAAATTTGATACTGTGTAAGTATGATTGATAAACACTAATTGTGTAATTAATGTTACTGGACTGCTTTTGGGATTAATATTTGGGCTGTGAAAATGTCTGTGTTTTTTATTATTATGTCTTCTGTCCTCAGATTTTGGGAACTTCACGCCAGTCAATCTTGACCTTGGGATGCCTTTCAGACTCAGTTTACCCCGAGAACCAGTGAAGGTGATCTTCTCCAAGGAGGGTGAATTCCCCGAAGAGCCACTGTGCTCTGTGGACACGGGTGATTTTAAGTGTGAACCAAAGTACCAGAGCAGGATGAAAAGGGAGAGTAATACTCTTACATTGCTGAATATGACATTAGATGATGTGGGAACTTACACAGTGATCCACTCCAGGAACTGTGTCATCAACCGTGTGTGCAGAGTCATCATAAAAAATTCAAATAATGACCAAAACTTATTATTCCACAAGATTTTTATTCCGATTGTAGTACTAGGTGTAGCATGTATAATATTGTGCTGTATGTGTGCATGTAATTATAAAAATAAAATATTGGAAATGTTTCAGTGAGCACCCTCAGTCAGGATGATGGCGCAGATGAACAGGCACACCTCACATAGGGAGGTGCTGAGGATCACTCGGGACAGTAACGTGCTTGCAGCAGATCTCCCTTCTGATGGAGTGAGAAGACCCAGTCAGTGGATTTGGCAGGACAACGCACTCCATTCCACTCCATTGTGGAACATTCCGGAACCTTTTGCTGTTGGAACACAGGCAATCAGGGACATAAGATAGGGAGTTCCTCTGGTCGCTACCAGGCAAGCGCATGCCTGTTCATCCAGAGCATGAGGAAGAAGAGTTCGGCAGCCTACATCGCAGTCCTCCACTTCCCACTGGGGAATCCATTTCAGGCCATATTTTACTGCTGTGCTGGCTAAGCATCCTGGATTTGAAGTGCAGGTGTTATCATTGTGGTGCTCCTGATTTGTGTGTGTGTGTGTGTATGTATTTGTGTACTGTATATGAGCAAAACCCAGTGAGCAAAAGCCAAAATGTAGACATCTGGATGGGTGGAAATCTAGAATGAGACGTTTTAACATAAATTAACTGCAGGTTATCCCCCAATATACCATATATTTTAGCTTGGTATAGCCTGTGAATGTCCAAGTGGACTGGAAAACTCCAGTCCGCTTGGACAGCCGGGATTTCACCTGAACTAGACACCAAATTTTTCACCACAAAATTGTTTACTGGGAAGTTCTCTGCTGAACTTTAAGGGAACTGGTTGGTATCAACTGAGGCCAAAACTGAGCTCTTTGGCATGAGATGAAGGACATTTATGTCAAAAAAGACTTCATACCTACTGTGAAATGTGGTGGAGATTTTATGATATCGGTTTGTCTTGTGTCTACGGGGTCTGCGGCTCTTGTTTTATTTCGGAAATAAAATACCTTGGACCCTTGATGACTTGTGTCCGTACTGTATCAGCATAATTTACAGCTGAATCTTGTCCCACCTCCCAATTCCGATAAAGATCCATTCAAATGTGAAGTGTTTTTGTATCGCTTGTAGACAACCTGACAATAAGATATCCAGACTCTGATGATGTTGATAGGTCACAGACATCAGGAAGTCATGGTATGCAAAGGATATGCAACCAAATACAAAACACGACTCTTTTATTTGACATTATGTTAATTTGTCTAAAACACTGAAATGGGGGACTACGTATAAAAAGAGCTGTAATTACTACATGGTGAAAACAAAATGTATAAGAATACCCTTTAATAAAAGCTCTGAGTCTGCACTTTGACCACGTGTGAATTGTTTGATTACAAACAGAAAATAAAATATTAATTTGGAAAAATCAAGATGGTTTTAATGTTGTGGCTGATAAGTGTATGTATATATATATATATATATATATATATATATATATATATATATGTATATGTGTGTGTGTGTGTGTGTATGTGTGTGTGTGTGTACTGTATATACAGTGCACTGAAAATTAATTCTTCACACCCTTGATAAAGTATTGGAAAATAATTTTCTTTAAAGTATTAAATGAGTAATTCCAGTTCCACTTTGATAATGACTAAATGTAACAAAAATACAGATGCCATTACTAAAAATGAGATTTACTTGTTATGTATGTAAGATTTGAGCGGGTGCATAAATGTTTACAAAAATAAAAAAGCCTATCACTGAAACTTGAAAAATGTTCACACCTGCACATTGCAAGTGATCTCCCCCTTCACCCTGTAAGCACACTCTTCTGTGTATTCCCGCATTTTTGGTTTATTGACACATTTATATTTCAAAACGTAAACATTTTTTTTAAAAACTCTACATTCCCGAATAAATGTTATTATATGGAATCCAGCTGTTTCGTGTATTTAAAATGTCGGAAACGTAAATGGTAAAAGTTTAAGGATTGGAAAGCGCACAACTGGGCGTCACAGGCCGCGTGTGCTTGCTGAAGTAGGCTAAACGAAAGTAAAAATGAAAGTGGTAAATGCAACTACTCTTATCCGGGAAAGAAAAACGCATCTGTAAGTAGCAAATATGCCCTATTGATTAACATTTCACACGATTATAGGTGAGTGGATTGAAGACGGTGATTTTATCTAAAAGCATATCTGCGTCCTAAAATGACCCAAAATCGCAACGTAAGTGTCGTCAGAGCTTTTTTTTTTTTCATCAGAACACACACAATGCACACGTAAAAGGCCTCAAGTCATAAATACTGAACCGAGCTGATCTAGGCAGTCTTACAAACCAAATTTTTAGAGCGATAAACTATGGGGGTTTGGGCAAAGCGTCATAAACTCGTGGCTGACACTGTTCGTTGCAAGGTCAGGGGCTCGGACAGCCTATGTGACGTGGTCCCGGCGAAATACTCCTCTAACTGCGGGACCATAGGAAAGGCGAGTGCCGAAAGTGTTGAAGGCTGTATTTATTTATTTATTTATTTTATTTATTTATTTACATATTAGCATATAGCACGTCATACACTGACCGATAGACTAACTACGAAAAAGGAAATGATCAATATATACTGCACGCTTGTTTCTCTTCATTTTAAAAAATCTCTCTCCCATTATGTGTCCATATCTACGTAGGTGTTACTATAGGCTACAATGCAATAACAAAAAGTGTGTGTGTGTAATAATGAACTCATGGTACACTTGAACAGACGGTAAATATCTTACCACTGCATTGTGAACTTTTTCCATCTCACGTTTGCTCGCATGTTTTAACGTCCAGGGAGATATGCAACACAGCCGCTGTGTGATATCAGTTCAGAGAACGCTTCACTCTAAAGTAGTCCAGTAAGTACGGAATTTATGTTAACTGTTAAAGCAGTTAAACAAAAAAGTTAAACTAGTTAAAAACCAGAACAGTGGACTTTACTAGTACCATGTAATGTATTTTACTTGTTTTTTTTTTTTTTTTTTTTGAAAGAAACTTGCTTCAATAGTTCTTGTTTCCCTGCCAGTGAGGTATTTTTTATTTTTATTTTTTATTTTTGTCAAACTAATGAACACACTAACAAATGACAAAATAAATAAATAAACACACAGGGGCCTATTCTGTGAGTATGCAGGTTTTCATGTCCATTGTAATAACAGTAATTCTGATCATAAATAATTCTGTTTATTTATTTATTATTATACAGGTAAGGAAACTACAGTATTCTCTACAGTGCACCATCCTTAAATGAGTGGACAATCTGTGTCACCGTTCTGACAAGGCGCACTGATTCCCAGTGCCGTATGTTACTCTACCCATGGCTCTAAAGTCTATCGTGCTGGTTTCGTTGTTCCTCTTGGGTAAGTTAAAGGGTAATTGCACTCACTGTTTCAGCCTGACTCCGCCTACTGCCTACTGCACAGTTTTGTATAGGTGTGTCCCGTGGCCTCACTAGGGCTGGTGACACCCCGGGGCAGTCACCCGACACCGGTGGTGGTGGTGGGGGGGGGGGGTGCTGTTGGATGTTGCCGACCAGGGTTTGTAACAATGCATTATGTAAAAACATCATATTATGTAAGAACTCCACAAAATGTAATACATTTTCACTTTATTATGTAATGACACCCGCATTTTGTGATAATCTGCCATATTTTGTAATACACAGCTTGAACGCAATATGTAATAAATTTCCCTGCATTTTGTAATAAATTATTACATATTGTTTTAGTTTAAATAGCCACATAAAAGCAGTAACAAGATTTTGTAGTGCACAGCTTGAACGCAATATGTAATAAATTTCCCCGCATTTTGTAATAAATTATTACATATTGCCATAGCCTAAATAGCCACGTAAAAGCAGTAACAAGATCAGCTTTTTATCATATTTATCTTACAAATACAGCCAAACTCAGGGACTTCATGTCAAAAGCCGACCTATAAAAACTCATTCACGCTTTTATTTCTAGCAGGGTTGACTACTGCAATGGCCTTTTGACAGGGCTCCCCAAAAAGACCATCAAAAAGCTTCAGCTTATTCAAAATGCAGCTGCTTGGAGTTCTTACAGGGACCAAAAGGCCAGACCACATCACCCCGATTCTTAAGTCACTACACTGGCTTCCTGTCAGCCACAGAATTGAATATAAGGCAATGCTGGTTGTTTATAAATCAGTACATGGGGAGGGACCAAATACATTACACGCATGTTTAAGGAGTACACTCCTGCCAGGCCTCCCAGGTCAAGTGGGAGTGCCCAGTGCCAGGGCTAAACTTGGTGAAGCAACCTTTAGTCACAATGCTGCGCATCTCTGAAACAGACTCCCTGTCGATCTTAAAAGGAGCCCAATCCTCGAAACTTTTGAATCAGGACTCAAAACCATACCGTTCATGGATGCTTTTAGTTAAGTTGAGTTATTCGAGTTCTTTAAAAAATGTGAAGCTTATTTTTTAAGCTATGTAACAACGCATAAGGCTGTTTATTACGAGATGCGGCAGATTATTACATAATGCAGTGTTATTACATAAACGACAAAGCGCTTCTCCTCACATTAATACCACTAATCAAATCAACCGGCAGTAAACTGCATCGGGGACATTACCTGTTTCAACTCGTCATAACACACAACACTGCACATAAAAAACATTGCCAGTCATTTCGGTGTCACCCCCCTTTGATGGTGTCACCCCGTGCGGTCCGCACCCCCCGCACCCCCCTAGTGACGCCTCTGGGTGTGTCCATCTCATTTGCATGAAGTATTTTCCATGCAAAGGAATTTGTACAGCATAGCTGGGCCTGGGTCATGGCACTTGGATCAATTATGAAACTCGTAATTTTTGTGCCTGTGGAAATTTTAATGGAGGCGGAAGGTATGACGGTGATTACATTAGGCGGCAGTGTAGCACAATGGCTAAGGAGCTGGCCTTATAACCCAAAGGTCACTGGTTTGATTCCCAGGGAAGACACTGAGACGCCATGAGCAAAGTACTTAACCTGCAATGCTTCGGTACATATCCAGCTGTATAAATGGATGCACTGTAAATGCTGTGTAAAAAATGCTGTGTAAGTCACTCTGGATAAGAGTGTCTGCAAAATGCTTGTAATGTAATGTGATTATGGAAGACACCATCATAATAAATAATCTCTCTCTCTCTCCCTCCCTCTCTCTCTCTCTCTCTCTCTCTCTATCAGTTCTGTCAGTTTCACATGCAGTGCCCTCGCGTTCCACTTTTAAACGAATGTTTGGGGCCTCTGTCACTTTGCCCTGCGATGGGTCGGCGTTCAGGGGGACCCCTGAGGCCCAGCTGGACGTCCTGTGGCGGACGTCCGACGGGACGAAAGTGGCTCGCTACTCCCGCGGGGTTCACAGCGTGGGCGTTCGCTTCGAGGGGCGAGTCACGTTCTCCACGGAGGGGATTGGGGCCGGAGACTTCGCCCTCACCCTCGGCGCCCTTGAGTTCGGCGACGACGACTCGTACCAGTGCGTGTGGAGCGAGGGTCAGGGCGGCGAGAAGCTGCTCAACAATGTGACGCTCGTCATTTTGGGTAAGACCTGCCTTCGTGGCTGTGGTGACGATATTGAGATTTTCTGATTCCGGTGTGAGTAAAACGATGTTCTTTTCAATGCTAATGCTAAACTTCTCTCTCTCTCTCTCTCTCTCTCTCTCTCTCTCTCTCTAACACAAACATACACACAATCACACACACACATACATACACGCACACACACACACACACACACAAATCACACACACATACACGTACAAAAACACACACAAAAATCACTCGCACACACACACACACACACACAAACACGCACGAAAATTCCGCGCCCATACGCACACGCAAAAACACAGCCCCTCCCTTCTCAACTTCTCAGTCCGTGTCAGCGGGGGACCCGGTCACCCTGCCCTGCTATGGCCACGTGAGCGGAAAGGCGCCTGACGACAAGCTCTTTGTCCGGTGGGAAAAAGACGGAGCCGCCGTACTCCAGCTCAGCAACGGGGAATTCACGTACAGCAGCACGTTCACGGAACGTGCCTCTGTGTCTCTGGACGCGGTGAGGCGGGGCAATTTCTCACTGTCCCTCAGTGTCACAGGTCCGGCCGACGAGGGAACCTACGAATGCTCTGCTGAGAGGGACCAAACTGGCACGTCACTCAGTCTTAAAGTCCAAGGTAAGGCACACGTTTCACATCTTCCAGTTTACTTTGTTTGTTTACCTTTCCAGTTGTCATTCAGGTGGCTCATGCAGTATTTCTAATCTGGCATTCAGATAATATAAGATCAGATAATAATTCCCTTATAATAATAAGCCCTCTCCATGTCAGTTGATATGTGAGAGGTGCTGTGGCATAAAGGTGAAACACAGTGGCCATTTTGTGCCACAGCACCTCTTACGTATCAACTGACATGGAGAATCTGTGGCACAAAATGGCCACTGTGTTTCACCTGGGTGGATGCTTCATATTTAACCTCCTTTCACTGTAGTATGTTTTAGCAGCACAGAAAGGCACTATATAAATAGCTTCTGCTTTTATTTTGATTATTTGTTGTTGTTATTTTTTGTTTTATACTACAAATCGTGGTGTTTTATGCTTTTTAAAATATATGCATATATATATATATATATATATATATTTGGACACCATAATGATTTTTATACTTGAGGTAAAACCTGTCGATGAACAGATAACGTCATAGGGCCGTTTTTAAATAGTGTACTAGGGCAGCGCTTTTTGCTAATATCGGTACTGTGAGAACTTACTATTTGCGGCCATGTCTGATCTCTCTCTCTCTCCTTTTTTCAGATCATCACACCAGTTTCATTGTTGAACATGGCACGACCTTCAACGTTGGCGTGCCCAGGGTCCCGGTGAGAGTGCTCTTCTTGAAAGAGGGCACTGACGTCCTCGTGTGTACGGCGTTAGTGGACTACGCCAAATGTGAAACGGACTACAATGGCCGGGTGGGGTACGAGGAGGGCACTCTCCAGTTGCGCGATGTCAAACCCAACGACGAAGGGAGGTACACGGTGAGGGCGATCTACAATGACATCATCGTCAAAGAGGTCCGCCTCGAGGTCACCACTGCTTTACCTCAAGGTACTTTGCTGACGTCATTGAACACTTCCAACAGCTTTCATTTATTTATTATTGCTCAGATTGTTGTTATTATTATTATTATTATTGGAAGAAGAAGAAGAAGAGCAGACGGTCCGCCCTGTGGTTTCATTTTTTCTTTTTTTAATTATTCAGATGAAGGGAAAAACAAAGGGGTGGGGGGTAAAGGTAGAGATCAAATGATCTATTAAGGCTCTGTTCCAGTGTGTGGATGGGCCCCATGGTCTGGTATCTGTTAAGGCTCTGTTCCAGTGTGTGGATGGGCCCCATGGTCTGGTATCTGTTAAGGCTCTGTTCCAGTGTGTGGATGGGCCCCATGGTCTGGTATCTGTTAAGGCTCTGTTCCAGTGTGTGGATGGGCCCCATGATCTGGTATCTGTTAAGGCTCTGTTCCAGTGTGTGGATGGGCCCCATGGTCTGGTATCTGTTAAGGCTCTGTTCCAGTGTGTGGATGGGCCCCATGGTCTGGTATCTGTTAAGGCTCTGTTCCAGTGTGTGGATGGGCCCCATGGTCTGGTATCTGTTAAGGCTCTGTTCCAGTGTGTGGATGGGCCCCATGGTCTGGTATCTGTTAAGGCTCTGTTCCAGTGTGTGGATGGGCCCCATGATCTGGTATCTGTTAAGGCTCAGTTCCAGTGTGTGGATGGGCCCCATGGTCTGGTATCTGTTAAGGCTCTGTTCCAGTGTGTGGATGGGCCCCATGGTCTGGTATCTGTTAAGGCTCTGTTCCAGTGTGTGGATGGGCCCCATGGTCTGGTATCTGTTAAGGCTCTGTTCCAGTGTGTGGATGGGCCCCATGGTCTGGTATCTGTTAAGGCTCTGTTCCAGTGTGTGGATGGGCCCCATGATCTGGTATCTGTTAAGGCTCTGTTCCAGTGTGTGGATGGGCCCCATGGTCTGGTATCTGTTAAGGCTCTGTTCCAGTGTGTGGATGGGCCCCATGGTCTGGTATCTGTTAAGGCTCTGTTCCAGTGTGTGGATGGGCCCCATGGTCTGGTATCTGTTAAGGCTCTGTTCCAGTGTGTGGATGGGCCCCATGGTCTGGTACCTGTTAAGGCTCTGTTCCAGTGTGTGGGTGGGCCCCATGGTCTGGTATCTGTTAAGGCTCTGTTCCAGTGTGTGGATGGGCCCCATGGTCTGGTATCTGTTAAGGCCCTGTTCCAGTGTGGGGATGGGCCCCATGGTCTGGTACCTGTTAAAGCTCTGTTCCAGTGTGTGGATGGGCCCCATGGTCTGGTATCTGTTAAGGCTCTGTTCCAGTGTGTGGATGGGCCCCATGGTCTGGTACCTGTTAAGGCTCTATTCCAGTGTGTGGATGGGCCCCATGGTCTGGTACCTGTTAAGGCTCTGTTCCAGTGTGTGGATGGGCCCCATGGTCTGGTATCTGTTAAGGCACAGTGTGTGGATGGGCCCCATGGTCTGGTATCTGTTAAGGCACAGTGTGTGGATGGGCCCCATGGTCTGGTATCTGTTAAGGCACAGTGTGTGGATGGGCCCCATGGTCTGGTATCTGTTAAGGCACAGTGTGTGGATGGGCCCCATGGTCTGGTATCTGTTAAGGCACAGTGTGTGGATGGGCCCCATGGTCTGGTATCTGTTAATGCACAGTGTGTGGATGGGCCCCATGGTCTGGTACCTGTTAAGGCACTGTGTGTCGATATGCCCTGTGGTTCTGTACAGAATTCTGACCACGCCAGTGCCGAGAAACTGCCGAAGAACGTCCCATTGCGTTTCTTTATTTATTTATTTTTGTGTGTTTTTATAGATGTGCTAATTACTGATCGTACCTTTCCTGTCCCCCCCCACCCCCCACCCTCTCTCCAGGACTTTATGGATTCACACTGATTGTGTCGGTATGTTTGCTGGTGCTGGTGATGAGGAGGCTAAAATATGGTCCCAAACAGATGCTTGGAATTTTCGCACATTGCGTCAGATGACCAGATGAAGTAACCCCTCACCTTTCAACTGATTTTCATTGCCTTATTGAACGTTGGTCCTTCACCGTGAAAGGAGACCAAAGAGGTTCTTGCGCATTGTTTTGATTTTTGCACTTTATTCAATGCAGGTGACTGCCGAAACAGAAGCAACGCTAACCACATTAACACCTCTATGTAAAGTTCTTGATGGACTGTTCTTGATGAAACTGTGACTGCACATGCCCTAGATTGATATTTGCAGTCAGCTGGTTCAGTGTTGCTAGACTGTGTTGCCTTGCACCAGTGGTTGAGGAGTATGTGCCTTCAACCACAGCTGCCCCTAGTTGATGACGACTCGCCTCTTCAGGCTGCACCTCTCCCCATCTCTCCCTTCCTCCCTGTAGTCTCCAATTGAATGTGGAAGCCTAGGTTTGTAGCTAGGTAATCTTAGTTTATTTTAGTCATTGCACTCGTGCCTACTTAATTATTGCTTGTATTATTTGCATAGACTGCTTTGTTACTGCTTTTGGTTGTGTTGATCAGATTAACCTACAGGGTCCAAGTTAAACTACGCGGTCGCTCCCTGCACTTGGAACTGTACTTCCCACTGGGCTTTTCAACACACTTGTTCCTGGTTATGGTTATACGCTTTGTTGTACATCGCTCTGGATAAGAGTGTCTGCCAAATGCCTGTAATGTAATGTAATGCAATGTCTCTCCATCACACTTCCATGCCAACATCACTAGCAACATCGCCTTATGAAATTCAGTTCAAAAAGTCTTAGTCACTGAAGCTCCAGCCAGACATACCCCAACAACCTGCCCTCTTTCAGAGTCTCTGAAACCTCATCTTCCCTTGGGAGCCAACTGATTGGGCAGCTGGGCATGCCCAAGTTTTTTTTTTAAATATTCACATCAAGGAGCATGCTGGGATGTTATTTGTTTAATTAACTCAGGAACCACACCTATGTGGAATCACCTTCTTTCAATATACTTTGTAGGCCTCTTATACTCACACATTTCCTTTATTTGGGCAGTTACCTGTGTATGCATACATGTGTTTAGGGACTAAATAAAGATGATTTAGGCCACCTGGGGTCTACAGAGTTTTCCTGTAGACTGGAGAGCATCCAGCACTGTGCTGTGTCTGAGCACTGATGAGTCCTGATGTCATCTTCAAGCAGGTCTGGAACGTAGACGAACTGAGTCTCAGTCTGTAGTGAGTACATGGACATTGTGGCAATCCAAGCCTGATATATACATGGAGATACACGCGATGCCATACAGTGCATTGTCCAAGCTGACCTTAAAGTTCTTAACACTGCTGATTGGTTCGCAGTCACTGGTCACGTGGTTGCGCCTTGAACAGAAGACCAGGATGAGAAGACCAAGGAGTTTTCACTCTGATCCGGTGAAGAATAGTGACTTTATTTCTAGATTCTGCTGTAGTGTAACCTCGATCAAGGCCCATCTCTTCAACTGCTGTATAAATGGATTGTATGTACGGTAAAGGATGTAAGCTATGTGGGTCCCTCTGGATGACAGCGTCTGCTGAATGCTGCAGTGTAATGTCATGTGACCATGATTAATGTTGTCAGTGTCATTTAATGCCACTAACAGGAACACCCAGAATGCTTTGGTGTGTGTTGCTGAAAAGGGTAAGGTAACTTGTCCATGCACCATGGTGTGGTCCCTTCTCCGGAAGAGCCATCCAGCGGCCCAAAAATAGCTTTCTTTCCCCAAAGTTTTTTTCCCCTTCACCTCTCTCCGTTTTAGTTGGAAACAAACTTTTGCATTCTTGGCGTGAGGGACTCTATTAGCACTGAGTATTTATTTATTTTTATTTATTTAAAACAACAACAAATAAATGAACTAGTTCCTTCTTTTCCCGGGGAAACTGAAAGGCCCAGTTATCAGCTTTATAATGCAGGCACGCCCACGAGAATGAAAGGGCCTGAGATTCAATCAACATTTGTCGTGAACTTTGACTTCCAATTAAAAATCAAGAATTTTTTTTTTCTTCTTCACAAACGTAGTTCGGCAAGTTCAGCCAATTTCAGTAAAAAATTGAACAGTGAAGAAAACGTGTTAAGGCTTGCGTTTGCTTGCAACTCTCGCAAGGCGCCAACCAGTTCGTGAGATAACGTGAGGTCGGATGAGATGAGGGTTCCGCCCCATTGCATTGTGGGACAGGAGTCCTCAAAATGCCTTCATTAGATTTGGCCTTCGTTTACAGAAGAACAAGTGTTGATTTACTACAAGTCAAGGATCTGTGTGGATAATGAAATCATCTCCAATGCCATGTGGGTGTTACTGCAGAGAGTAGCCAACCTGTCATAGAGGTTGGTCATGGAAATCCATTCTGTAGTGTTTTGAAATGACTGTTACCCGGAGTTACCTACAGCCACTTAAATCTCAATAATGTGCTGTTGACCTTTTTTGACTGTTGATCTATTTGGTTTTTCCATGTATTGAAAAAATGTACTCATTATACATTATCTGGAGGCCCTCAAATCTATTTGTAAATGCCTGCCAATTATATTTTGTTCAATAATACATTCTTTTGATTATAGATTCATATATATCAGTATGAGACTGAAGTGGCAATAATTGGTATATTCTACAATATATATATTTTATTCCATGCATTTATCAGTACACATAACAATAACAATCTTAAAGGTTTTTTAAGGCAGTAGTATATTTTAATATCACTAGCATGGGCAGATTAATTCTGAAAGCATTATCAGAAATGCATTGCGTTGTCTCAAACTCAAGATGGCAAATCAAAAACGTTGAAATTGTGGCTGTCCATATATGGAAGAATGTATTTTTGTGAGGAGAATGCGCATAGAATGTGTGATTATGTACAATGTAACTGTGGTGATGATGGTTTATTTGTCAAATAGCTGTAGAATTGTTTTATATTTTGTTTCTTGTTCTTTGCAGTTTTTGGTCATTTATTGTCCCTGTTAATTTGTCATATGAATCGTGTGTGTGTGTGTGTGTGTGTGTGTGTGTGTGTGATGCACCAGGGGATTTCTAGGAGAACCTTTTAAAATGGATTGATGAATGGTGTCTACATTTTCCTGGTGAAGGAATTGATTTCAGGTCGGCAGCTTTTGATTATTTATTGACGGAATAAATTTGTTAATTTTCTGGATCATGTGCTTAAGTGTGTGTCCTGGTCTTCAAAAAAGCATGAATTTTCCAATCCTCCTTAAAAATAAACTTGTAAATTAAATATAAAAATAACAGCACTTTCAGAACAGTAAAGGGTGCATCTATTGTCTCACTCTACGCTCCCTCAGTACTGTACTGGTGAAAATCTATGCAACTATGAAGGAAACTGAAACAGTTGGTTAAAACCTTTTTCTTGGATGCCCAGTGAGCAAAAGCCGGAATCTAGACGTCTATGTTCCCTGGGTGT
>CM077288.1:64532442-64534942 GCA_039654925.1 Anguilla pacifica
AAAGCCACATTGTAAATTGAACACGGTACACAGATTTTAGATTAAATCTACCCATTTTTATGTAAGGAAAACCATTTCTCAATTTGTCACCAATATAGGACGTGACCACAGGGCCAAGCAGGTGGTATGGGGACGGGGGGATTCGGGGGGGGGGGGGGGGGCAGTGCAGTTGGGGCCAACTCTCCATCCATTATTGATGGAGGCGAACCTGAGGAAGAGTTGTGGTGTACCCATGGAATGCAGCAAGCGACTCGACTTGATTCTCATGCTGGTTTAACTTCAACAGAGTTCAGTAGAAATGATCCGTCTACACGCCCCCCCCCACCCCCCCCTCCCCACCCCTCCTCTAGAGCCTCTGCAGAACAAATAATCATTCCTCCCCTCATCCGCTGTCGATGGCAGGCAGAGAGAGAGAGAGAGAGAGAGAGAGATGGGGGAGAGAAAGATAGGGGGAGAAGACAGAAGAGGGAACAAGATTATAAAGGAGTGGAGAGCTTGACTGTTTTATCTTATTGTGCAATAGTATCAATCTATCATCACAGGGGAGGCAGAAGAGGCAATTTTAATATTTTTGGGCGAAACCAGTTTCGGAGCCTCTGAACTCTGAAGTCTTTTTTTTTTTCTTCAGATTTAAGGTTTCACTGAAAATCTCTCTTTCAACCTCTATTGTATGTATTTTTTTATTTATTCTGAAGGTGCTTTATTAGCCTGACATTAAACAGCATCACCAGGCTAAATAACAAAGAATAACAGCACAACCGGTAACCACGAGTTACGCTGCCAAACACCGAAAGGTGCTGGTTTTTTATTGTAATATAATGAATATTGCCAAAACATAATAACAAGACAAAGCTGGTACAGTATCCCTGGATCCAGTTGTGTCTGTTTCTGCTTATATATATATATATATATATATATATATATATATATATATATATATATATATATATGTCTTCCGAGAGGGAATGAGCAGGAAGTGGTCTGGCAGTATGGCCTGTTTACTGCGATGCACTAACACCTCTGTCTGGACCCGCCCTGTCTCACAGTGATCACATGACCTCTTTCCATTGGGGGGTGCCAGTCCTGTCTCTGTGGGGGGGGGGGGGGGGGGGGGGGTGCCAGGAATGCGTGTGTGGCTCTCTTTCCGTGGCCTGGCTGTTAGCCCTCAGCCTGTGTGGATCAGACTCTCAGACTCTGCGACATCAGTGAGACTCTGCTAACTCCTCGCTTCTTTTAGTGTACAACTGCAGCGTGGTGTTTTGTGACTTTGTTTTCTGGGTCTAGTTCTCTAAGTAGCATAATTCTATCTGCTTTACAATGTGCTTTTGACTGTTATTGGAGCTGTGCTGGTGTCAGGCTTGTCGCAGTTATTATAATCATGTCAGGCTTAGCTGATCGCTGTGGTTGTTATTTTTTCATGTCTTGATTTTGATTTTTCACCAACAGCCTCACTTGAAAAAAAACATGATTATTTCTCTCTCTCCCGCAAGCACATACACACACAAACACATACACGCACACGAGCAAACATACACACAAGGACACATGCATACACACACAGGCATGCACACACAAACACACATGCCTGTACACACACACACACACACACAAACACACGTGCACACACATTCGCACTGCACACATGCGTGCACTCATACACACACACGCAATCATGCGTATACACGCACACACTCACACAGACTGATCTCTCACTCTCTCTCTCCAGCTCTCTCTCTCTCTACCCCATTCCTCTCATCCCTCTATCTCCTCATTCTTGCCCGCTCTCAGTCTGCCCCCCCCAGCTGTCAGTAGCAGTGGATGCGGTTGGTTAAGACCAGCAGTGATGGCTGCTCTCGGTTTTCTGGTGGATCTCTGTTTCACGCTCCCCCGCTTCCTCTTCCCCCGGCTGTCCCGACGTCTTGTTAGGCGAGCGCCGTTAGTCATTTTACAGTTTCCTGTACGCGATAACAAGCCGGTTTGTCCCTGCGCGTACTCCAGCTCTGTCTCCCTTCCCTTCTCTTCGCGGGGGTGTTCCTAAATCCCTATCTAGTGCGGCAGGCCCACTTAAAGGCGTCTCAGAGCACTTTTTTTTTTCTCTCCCTCTCTCCGAATTTACTACAGAACACCGGGACGGACTGGAGCGAGTGAGAAGGAGGCCGCCAGCTATCCGTCTCCAGCGGTTACCAGGCTTCAGCAGACTGATAGACTGCAGACGTTGTTCGATAAATGTTTTATTGAGCCCTTCTGGGAAACGAAGGCGTAAAAATAGAGGAAGCTGGGCTACATCGTAGGAATCTTGGCCTAAGATCGCCAAAAGCGTTTTTAGCCTGAAGCCTGTAGTTTTGTGTGTGTGTGTCTCTCTCTCACGTGCAGTGCGCTTAAGGGGGGGGGGGGGGGAGATGGTGAGGGAAGGGGGGACAGCAGTAAAAACACAAGGCATTATGGGACGGCGCTAAATGAAGTTAACCACATTCTTACGTATTCTGTGGTTCCAAAAACA
>CM077288.1:64539942-64564942 GCA_039654925.1 Anguilla pacifica
TTATAGTGAGGCTTTCTGTCTTCTCTTCTGGGAATATCAAATGTGGAACTTTCAGTACAGAGAGAACTTGATTTGATGTGTTTCTCCCCCCATAAAATTTCTGAAGAGAAAACGGTGGAAAATAAACATTATAAATAAAAACAGTGTTGCCAGAGCACCTTGTTAAATAAAAAACTTTTCTTTTATGGATAAACAAACAAAGCTTGGAGAGGCATATTTTTAAAATTACTGTCCAGGGAGTCAATCACATCTTTAATTAATGGTGGGATCTCAGCAGATTGCAGTGCTGTTCAGGATAACATAGATTTTTCAGTTAATAGAGGCGGGAGGGCACAGAACAGAGAACATTTTCAAAACGATGCCTTTTCCAACTTTTTTTTTTAACCACATACAGTGTGGGTGGTATAGGCCTGTTGCCCCCAAATACTGTCCCCATGGGGAAACAATGTCCACATCTATTTAGTTCCTCTACTTAAAAATGTTTTTTTAATTTATATATTGTTAATAATGCTGAGAGGGAAGAAGAGGGGTTTTATAAACTGGATTTTTAAAAAGATTTTTTAATTTGACTGCTGTAACAGCCTGGTCTAAATGAGCTTGAGGCGCCCGTGGAACTGGAGCCAATTTTGGCGAGAGAACAGGGAGCTTGTTCCAGCTGCTCCGGAACCCGATGGTTGAGCCTCTGCTCTGAAGGCCAGTTGGGTCTCAGCTGGCTTTTTTTTTCCCCCTCTTCCTTTTGTCTGTTTTTTGCCGGGACTGGCAATGCATGCTGGGATTATGATTATGATTATGGGGTTGCCCCCCCGCCCCCCCCTTTAAGAAATCTGTTAGAGCCGCAGGCCATGCAGGGAAAGAAGCCAGGTTTCCCTGTAAACGCTCACTTACACCAGCGCCACGGTCAGGCTTTTAAAATATTAAACCCTTTTAAAAGGGCTTCTATGGAGAGAGAGAGAGAGAGAGAGAGACAGAGAGACAGAGGCGGGGAGAGAGACAGAGCGATAAAGAGATTGAGAGTGGGAGAGTGAGAGAGAGATAAGGAGATAGAGAGGGGCAGGGGGAGAGAGGAGAAATACAATCAGAAATTGAGGCAAAGAGCAAGGGAGGGAAGCAGTGTGTGTTTATGTGTGTGTGTGTGTGTGTGTGTGATCATGTGTGGGAGAGAGAGAAGGAGATGGACAGATAGAAAGAGAGGTAAAGTGTAAAGGGGGAGGAACAGGGAGAGAGATAAAGAGGGGGAGAGAAAAAGAGAGAGAGAAGGGGTGCAGAAGTTACGGGCAGGTGGATAGTGATGGAAATTTAACTGGCTTCTCTCTTACCTCTTTAAATTCTGAGCATGGGCCCACAGACGTTATCCCCCGTCCAGAAGCACTTACTGGACCAGAGAGGATATTTTCCGCTAAGTCACCAGAGGAACAGCGGCTGATTTTGTTTTCTCTGCCCAGTACACCTGACTGGACGCTGCGCTCACAGGTGTTAATCCTGTTTGGGCTGCGGGCCCGGGAGGGCCAGTGTGCCTGTGTCCCACCTGTGTGAGAGAGCAGGTGAGACACGGGGGGGGGGGTGGTTCACGCGTTACCGTGGATGGATGTGTGTACGTCAGATGGATGTGGGTTACTCACTGTCTCTCCGAGTATGGCAAGTGAACACACAGCAATCGCTCTCTCTCTCTCTCTCACCCTGTTCCTCCCCCTTACATTTTACCTCTCTTTCTATATGTCCATCTCCATGTCTCTCTCTCCATCTCTCCCTCCCTCCCTCCCTCCCTCTCTCTCTCTCTCTCTCACCCTGTTCCTCCCCCTTACATTTTACCTCTCTTTCTATATGTCCATCTCCATGTTCTCTCTCCATCTCTCCTTCCCTCCCTCCCCTCTCTCTCTCTCTCTCACCCTGTTCCTCCCCCTTACATTTTACCTTTCTTTCTATATGTCCATCTCCATCTCTCTCTCTCCGTCTCTCCCTCCCTCTCTCTCTCTCCCTCCCTCCTCTCTCTCTCTTTCTCTCTCTCTCTCTGTGTGTGCAATAAAAGCACAGCATCCGTGAGGCTGGTGGAGTGGCCCTGTGGATCCCTGCGTACTTTAAAGGGAAAGAACTGCCGGAGTGGTGTATAGAAAATCATAAATTAGGCGATTGGGCGGCTGCATTTTAAAGAGGCTGCATGAATTCAGATTGATATGCAGGCATTGACTGAGTGCTTTGAATTCCCCGAACCTGCTCTACTTCTCACCATTCAACCACATCGCAGTGTGTTTGAAAAGAAAATTAAAAAAAAATAAAATGGGGCTGAGGCGGCCTTGATTTCACCTTACTTGCAGAAAACAGCCTCTCCACCAATCACACGCAGAGTACAGTGGAAATGCTCCCGTCAGGCAACGTCAGCAGTGATTGGTGGAACCGTTAAAATTCCCTCCCGGGGATTCTGGAAGCGTGGCCAGAAAGTGTCATCATCGGCATTGTTCCGTCGGGGTTGTTAGCAGCTCGCTCTGTGATTGGCCGAGAGCCCCTCTCAGCTCGTTTCGACTGGGCTGACATCGTGACCGTCTCATGCCCGTTTTATTATCCTCGGTGAGTACCAGCGAGGAGCGAGTCCTGACACGACCATCATAGCCCACGCGCTTTAAATGAAGAGGAAGAAGGGGGGGAAAAGAAAGGAACCGAGTATCTGTTCCTCATCCGTTTTTGAAAGGAAGGAGTGGGTGTGTTCGGCACCGCGCCGCGGCTTAGGGAAAGATGCTTTGGTTATTCATTCGCCGACGGGCGTGTCACCTGACAGAGCCTGACTCCTGTGCCAGCCTTTTGGTAAAGGACTGCAAAAAAAATGGAAAAAAAGGGGGAAAAAAAGAAAAAAAAAACAGACTCCGGCCTACTCGTTAGGGGTGGCGGGTTGAGGCAGGGGCTTCGCCTGTCAGCCTCTGTCCGCTCGTGAGGCACCCGACTGGGGATAATGAGCACACCGGGGGGCCCAGGCTGCTTGAGGCCTGCGGTGGAGCTCAGGTACCGGGCCCGGGTTGTCGGCTACCGCACGCTCTCCAGGTTAAATATGCACGGAGCCCTGAGTGAGTCTGAGAGAGACGGAGGGATGGTGAGAGAGGAAAGGAGGGATGGGTTGCGTGGGTGGGTGGGTGGGTGGGGGGCACAGATGGGAGGGAGGCCAGGGAGGTTATGGGAGCTGGGGAAGGGGTTGATATGAGGACACTTGCAAGGCAATAGGGCCTCTTTGATTGGCTTTATTGAATGCAGTGGGTGTGGTCTGCAGGCGGGAGACCAGGGGGTGTCCAGTCTTATCTGAACAGGGCCGATGTGGGTGCAGGTTTTTTGTTTTGTCCCAACACTGAGACCCCTGATTCTACTTGTCGATGTCTTGACTGAAGACACAGTTAGTTAATCAGTTGAATCAGGTGTCGTAGTGCTGGGCTAAAATAAAAATAAAAACCAGCACCTGCCCTCCTCAGATAAGACTGGACACCCCTGGGTTAGACGGTGTGAGGGGAGTGGTTTGTTGCAGTCGTGGGTGTGGCTCAGAACATTGACAGGTAGTGGGTGTGGCCTCATGGTCAGCTGACTGCTTTGTCCCAGGTGGGCGAGCTCGAGCGTTTGGAGTGGCGTGTTCTCTGCAGAGACCAAGCCATCGAGCTGTGGGAACGTGTTAGATATGAACAGCCCAAAGGAGACTGAGTCCCCCCCCCTCTTCTTTTCTAAGGACTCTGTGTGCATGGGTACTTTGTACCTAAATTAGGTACTTTCTGTCTCAAGGGGAATTGCTTAGCCTCACGATTAGTCCGACAAGACACTGTCACATCTTCTCACAAAAGCCTTTTGCTTCACCCACCCTGAACTGCAGTTTCAGTAGCAAATAGAAACAACATGTTTTCTATAATGAGTTGGCCATACATTTCAGTGTGACTGAGTACCTTCACCTCGAACAGAGTGTTCCCTCAGTGTCGATTGAATGGTGAGAATTTTTACTGCGTGTACATGCTTGTATTTGGTGGCTGACTTCCTACTTCTCATTTAAGTTACCCCCCCCCCCCCCATACTCAAAAACTGTTCTCAGTGGGGTGTGCATTTAAATTTTGAACCCTTTAAGAGATCTTGAGTGATTATGTGATTTAGAACTTTCCTAACTGAACATTCTGATGCTGATGTCACAGTCACTACTGGTAACTGAAAGGAGCAGAGTTCTAGAACGCTGGAAAAAAAAAACCACATTCCATAAAAAGCTGCTCTTCAAAGGGTTAAAGAAAGCTCAGAATCATGGCCCGGCTCTGGGACCTGGTCTCTCTCTCTGCTGGGGAGCACAGGAGGGGGGGGGGTGGGGGGTAAGATGACTGATGTTTAATTAATGTACAGTGGAGGCGCATGTGTGACTTCAGGCTCCAACGTCTCATTAGTGTCTCTGTCGGTGATGCCATGTGCACATCTGATGATACCCCCCCCCCCCCCGTTCCATTCCCCGGCCCTCTTTACTCCCTCCCCAGCCCCGATTAAACAAAGTAACGCGGAACAGGAGACGGAACGCTCGGTCGCCGCCTACCCATAACGCTCCCGGAACGTTCCTGCAACGCTCCACCAACGCGATAGACGCGCTGCGAGAAGACGTGCATGCATGCGCTGCTGTGGTGAAACTGAAATGCGTTCAAACGGAAAAGCCTTTGATTTCGGTATCTGGGGTCATGCAGGAGCTGAGTGACACAGAGCCTGGAATTCATGCCTAATTAAAACAGACTCGACTGCCTTTCTGCTTTTTTGTGGTTAGTGTGTTATTTTCTTTTGTTCTTCTCATTAGCACTTGATCCAGATAAATCTGTTTTTTTTTGTTTGTTGTTGTTTTGTTTTGTTTTGTAGTGCGGTCTCATCAACATGAGGGTTGAAAAAGTGAGACTCAGTTGTTCGGCTGCAAAAAAAGAGAAGAAAAAACGGAATTAAATTTGAATTAAGTTAGAATTTATTTAATTCCTTTAAAAAAGGAAGAAAAAAAATTCTGCTAAAAAAGAATGAATTTTTTTATTTATTTAAGTAAAAGTGTATTTAATTCCTTTTTTTTAGCAGAAAAAAAGAGTTCTTATTTTTTTAATTTAAAAGTGTTTAGAGGGAACAGCAGGAGCCTGAGAGGAACAGCGGTACATTTGGCGGCTTTGGCGCTCGGGTCTCCTGCGAGGCAGCGGAGTGGGGGTTACCTGAGGTCACCGCTGAAGCACGGACGTCTCGGGGTGAAGCAAGAAAAATGGCGGAATGAAATAAATGTTCCCGGTCCCTCCCACAGGGATCTCCGGGTCGAAAGTAATGGGAAATGTCCTGACTTCATCCAAAAATAAGGCTTCAGGGCCCGGGGGGGTGGGGGTTCTGCAGGACGAAGTGGACCAATCAGAACGAGCCCCCGTCAACTCCGCCCCCGGGCAGACGCTGTTCGTTAGCCAATGAGGCGGTGATGAAAGAACGAGAAAAGGCGCAAGCTCCCCCCCCCCCCTCCCCCGTCCCATACCCCCCCCCCCCCCCCCCCTCCCCCCGTCCCATACCCCTCCCCCGCCCCATTGACTGGAGCCACAGCGGCTCTGGATTTTCGATTTCTGCTCTGGTCATCCTAAGCGGGCCGTCTGAATCGATGGAGAGACACACGTTAAATCACCGCTAATCTCGTCCTCGCAGCCGCGGACGGACGGACAGTCGGCTGTTTCCTGAATCCAGGTGCGGAAGACCTGGTTTCTTCCCATCGTCGTGGTTACTGGGGGGGGGGGGGGGAGACCCCCCCCCGTTGCACGGCCTCGCTGGGGCTACATCCGCCTTTGTGAGCCGCCATGCTACAGCTAAAACCCCCCCCACCCCCAATCCCGCCGTCTCCCCCCACCCCCCCTCCCAGTGCTACCAAATCCGCTGTCCTTGGCTGCAGTTCACGGGCGTTGCTCAATTCAAAGCCACAAATGCTTGATCAGCATGAGACGCACATTTTACAAATATGGACGCCGCTTCCCCCCAAAATTCCGGTTGCAGTCCCAATTGATATTCAGATGCGCGTAACAGGCTTTATTTGCACGGAAATTGGACGTTTCGTTGCTGAAGCTTTGTTGCAGCAGATCGCAGGGCTTTTGCAGAGAACCCTCTGCGATTTTTACCCTCTCTCATTCCGACTCTTGCTTCTTCCACCCTCCCCCCCCCTGCCTCTTTCGCCTCAATTTTTTGAATTGCCTTTATGGAACAGGGTACAGAGAGTGCTGATAGGGTTTGGTGGGGGAGGAGGCAAAAGAGGGGGAGGGGGGTGGGGGGCGGTGACTTTGAGCTGGAATCAAAGGCTTGGCTTAAGATGCTTCTAGATGCAGGTCTTGCACAGTAAACGTTCCAGTGCTAATTTAATTCTTAAAAGAGTACATATGAGTCCAGTAGGTTCCATATGTACTTTATAAAAGTGGTTTAACACAGGAGATTTAACAGTGTGTACTTATTAGGATGCTGTGAATTCCTGAACCTTCCTGAACCCTGCCCCCTGCTCCCCCCATTCCCCCCCCCCCCCCCGTTGCCCAATCGAGCAGTCGCCAGGAGAGGGGGACCTGGAAGATCAAAGGCTCCTGGCCACGCCCATAACCGCGACTCCACGCCATGTGCGCCCCACAGCGACTCTGACATACCAGCCCGCCGTTCGCCATGTTCCGCCCATTTCAAGGTGCCGCAGTCTGAGCACAGTATCATAGGACGCCTCAATCTTGACCAGGGGAAGCCAATCTAGTTACTCTAGTTATCTATGGCTAAAGCCTCATCCAGGAAGTAGGTCCTGACCTCGATGACTCTCTGGTTATCTATGGTTAAAGCCTCAACCAGGAAGTAGGTCCTGACCTCGATGACTCTCTGGTTATCTATAGTTAAAGCCTCAACCAGGAAGTGGGGCCTGACCTCGGTGGCTCTCTGGTTATCTATGGTTAAAGCCTCATCCAGGAAGTGGGTCCTGACCTTGATGACTCTCTGGTTATCTATAGTTAAAGCCTCAACCAGGAAGTGGGGCCTGACCTCGGTGGCTCTCTGGTTATCTATGGTTAAAGCCTCATCCAGGAAGTAGAGCCTGACCTCAGTGGCTCTCTGGTTATCTATGGTTAAAGCCTCAACCAGGAAGTAGGTCCTGACCTCGATGACTCTCTGGTTATCTATGGTTAAAGCCTCAACCAGGAAGTAGGTCCTGACCTCGATGACTCTCTGGTTATCTATGGTTAAAGCCTCAACCAGGAAGTAGGGCCTGACCTTGATGGGTCCTGACCTCTAGTGTCTCCTCGCTTTGTGTGGAATGCTGTCCTCGCACTGTCACCATCACCAGCTCTTCCTCTGACACTGAGAGTTAAAAATAAAATAATAACAAAAAAAATTTATTAAATCCTGGTGCCATGGACTGGGTGGCAAGCCCAGGCGCCAAAGCATGAACCTGTTGCCATGGTTTCGGAGAGATAGCCCAGAGATATTCAGGTCGCTTTAAATATGAGAGATTTCCGTTGGCAGAGCTGCCCTGAACCAGCAGGGTAAAGATCTGAGATTAACCAGGAGGAGAGACACTACTTGTAGAACAAGGAGATTAAACTCTGGCAGCAAGGGGGGTGCGGGGGCAGGGGGTGGGGGCATCATGGGGAAGATGGCTGCCCACTAAGCTGTCATCGCGAAGCAATGTTCGGCATGCGAGGAAAAACTCACCACCCCAGCTCATGGACGAAAACAGGCGGGTCCTGCTGGTACCACGCCAGCCAGACTCTTCAGCAAGGAGACACTCAAGTGCATCCAGACGGTTGTTGGTTTACGTTGCCCTGCTGTTCTGAATGCCAGTTGATTCTGTTTAAAGACACCAGGCGGATGGGCGTAGCCCCCTACCCACCCACCTACCCCTCCCCCTGCACACCATGCCACCCTGTTCCCTACCCTCCCAGGCACCCACCCTAAAATGATGGATGAAAGGAGAAAATAGGAAGTTCTCTTCCCCCCCCGGGGTCCTCCTGGACAGCAGGGGGCGATGTTACTGTGTTAATTCCCTTGCTTTGATCCTGAATTGGACCTGGCATTTTAAGCCTACTGAAGCTTAACTGTTAAGTTTGTAGAGAGAAGTGGAGCTGAAGGATGGCTTTGACCTTTCAGCTTAAACGCTTCCCCTTCAGACACGGTGCCTGACCTTATAGTTAATTATCCAAACGAACGTCCCTCTCTCTCTCTCTCTCTCTCTCTCTCTCTCTACCTCTACCTCTCTTGCTCGGAGTTTCCCCTCTCTGCAGGTGCTAGGGTTGTGAGTTACCAACAGGTGATAATGGAAAAGGAGGGAGGATCTTTGTCTGGACCAATATTGAACCACCGACACCTACTGCTTGTGGTGGATTTCCTTTATTGCTTGAGCTAATGGGTTGAGCTGTTAGCAGTCCACTTAGCTACTGTATTAACGGCAAGCGCGCGCCTTCAGAAGAACGTTTTGTGCTTTTAAATTTATTTTTTTTTTGATGATACTCCTGACGTCAGGTCCACAAAGCGTGCCTTAAGTGGCTTGCAAAGAACTTGAGGTATTTCTACCGAGCGTATCTTGCAGACAGCCGAGGGAGGTCCTGAGTGCGGTTTCGTGCTCTTCGCGTGTTCCACAGCCCAAAAAAAAAGAGCGAATTCCCTCCGACCTCCAGAATGGAATATATAACCCGTCGGTTCATCCTGGCGAAAGGGAAGAGGAGAAATACGGGCCTGCCCGACAGTCGTGGAATGTCACCGGTTCCCTTGGCGACGGTCTTCGGGCGCACGCGCTGCTCCGCCGGGCCGGACCGCCGAGCGGGCAGCTCGGAACGCGAGCGGCGCGCGGGAAAGCCGCGGAGACGGGCCGGCAGCGGGGGGGGCGGAGCTCTGTGCGCGCGCGGGGTGAGCGGGCGTGGCGGGACGGCGGGACGGCGGGGAGGAGCGCCGCGGTCCCGCTGTCGGCCGTGGCGGGAGAGCCGGGGAACGGGGCGCAGTCTGGCGGGAGCGCTGGTGGGGTCCCCCCCCCCCCCCCCGGCAGGGTGACATTTAAAACGCTCGTTAATTAGGGCTTTAATGTGAGCTGCCTGTTCTGCGTGTGTGTGTGTGTGTGTGAGAGTGTGTGTGTGCGTGAGAGTGTGTATGTGTGTGTGTGTGTGTGCGTGTGTGTGAGAGAGTGTGTGTGTGTGTGTGTGTGTGTGTGTGTACGGGAGAGTGTGTGTGTGTGCATGAGAGAGTGTGTTTGTGTGTGTGTGAGAGAGTGTGTGTGTGTGTGTGTGTGTGTGTGTGTACGGGAGAGTGTGTGTGTGTGCATGAGAGAGTGTGTGTGTGTGTGTGTGTGTGTATGAGAGAGTGTGTGTACGGGAGAGTGTGTGTGCATGTGTGCATGAGAGAGTGTATGTGTGTGTGTGTATGGGAGAGTGTGTGTGTGTGTGTGTGTGTGTATTGAGTGTGTGTGTGTGTGTGTGTGTGTGTGTGAGAGTGTGTGTGTGTGTGTGTGTGCATGTGTGTGAATGTGAGGTGGGGGTGGGGGGGTGGGGTGGGTAAGAGAAATACATTTTATGAGAGGTTTAGTCTGTAGCCTATGCTCATCATAGCCTGTGTGTTAATGTGTATTGGAGAATATGCGTTTGTATGGGAAATAAGTTTGTGTGTGTGTGTGTGTGTGTGTGTGTGTGTGTGTGGGTGTGTGTTTGTCTGGAGGGAGATGTTAATGAAATACATGAGACAAGGCTTCACACACTGTACAAATCCCCCCCCCCTCCTTCCGCCCCCCCCCCCCAGCTCTGCCAGCCAGCTTCACCCTTAACCCCCGCTTTCTTCATCATCTTCTTCATCTTCCTCCTCATTTACTCCAGCTTCGCCAGCCGGCTTCGCTCTCACCACCACCACCCTCTTTCTTCACTCTCCTCCTCATCTTCCTCCTCCTCTTCCTCACCCTCCTCCTCTTCCTCATCCTCCTCGTCCTCGTCCTCTCCCTGTTTGTCTGTAATTGGGGCCCTGGAGTGCTGCGCCGTTTGTGTTTAACACGCCTGGGTTCTCTGTGAAAGGCTGACGGCCGTACCTGAGCGGGGAGCGGGCCGGTAATCACCGCTGGTGTCAGGGCGTTGCATCACCGCGAGGAGATCGCTGACAGCCCTGGGATTCTGTTCTGCTCTCCGATTGGTCCTTCGTGGCGAAGGCCCAATTATAGATAGAGCAGCCCTTTTCTCTGAGCGTACTTTGCGCACCGTGAAAAAAAGTCTCTCTTAACAAGTGTTTCAGCCTTGTAATGAGACTTCAGATCTTATTTCTTTCTCTCAGAAAAAATATTAAAAGAAAATATGAGCTTGTTTTAAGTTATTTTTTTTGCTTGACATTGTCCCACCACACTGGTGAGTCAAACTGTCTCACCCCACTGGCAACCTGTTTGTCTTATTTAGCCAAATGTATTATAAATAATTTTAAAAGTCTGAATACAAGACTTACATTGTTGTTAAGATTGAGTTTTATTTTTTTTGCTGTGTGTTTTCTGTGTGTTTGCTGTGTGAATTAGGAAAGACCTAATTCTGCATTCACACAGTACACTGAAACCCTGAAGGGAGCAGCCAACAGCTAGGCTTTCTGGAAAAAAAAGATAAAATATTTATCTTGCCAATATCTTTAATCATGACCTATATTAAAAATACTTTAGTCTTAGATTTTATTTTTTGCACCACTAATCATCTAAAAAGATTTTAACTCTGGATGTGCCTTTGGCCGGATGCATGTAGGAAAGACAGTAGAAATGCTTTTCTGAGTGTGACTAATGAATAGTCGGTGCACCAGGTCATACCCTGCCCCTGGATTAGATATTTATGATGTTCCTATAAGACTCTTGGAAAAGCTCTTGCTGTAGGCCGCAGGTGTGTTTTCCCAGTCAACGCAAAGGCGTAAATGTGTTTGACATGAATGACAGGACATGTGAGGAGGGGGAGGGGTGTGAAGAACACCTCCGTCCTGCTGGGGTTGGTGCAAGGGCCATTCTCACCCTGCCAACCTTCATTTGGTCATCTGTCTCCATGGAGACCAAAACCCGTGCAGGGTGATAATTGTGCACTCCCGCACGCCGGTAGGTCATGGGTTCACATCCCTGTGGTGATGCTGTTGTGTGGCTGTTCCTCAGTGAGCTCTGTGTGACTTACAGAATGTGCAAATAAGTCAGCCTGTGCCCATTTTACATTCCTGGGTCCCAGAAGGTCATGGGTTCACATCCTTGGTGTGACACTGTCGTACGCTCCTGTGTGCCTGTGCGTCAGTGAGCTCTGTGTGAATTGCAGAACATGCAAATATTTGAGCCTGTGCCAATTTTACAGTCCTGTGACCCAGAAGGTCATGGGTTCACATCCCCCGGTGTGACACTGTTAGGCGCAGTTGTACTGTACACCCTGCTGCTGCTGCTGTGCCTCAGTGTTGTGCGAGCAGCAGGCAGACAGTAAGTGCCGCTGTGGGTTTCCTGCATCCACGCCCGGGCGGCTCCGCGGAGACTCTAATTATCCGGGTTTTGGGGGCAGGACCAGGTGCTGTTTGTAAATGGGCTCCAGTCCTCCGCCAGGGCCCCCGTAATGGGATTCCTAAATCACCAGAAGGCGTTTGGGGGTTTGCATCATCTCTGAAATGTTTGATATGAAGCCGACTGCCGGATTTTTAGAACCCCCGCAGCCTTCTGGTGTCGGGGGCGGGGGCGGGGGCTTTGGACCACAAGGTCAACGAAGCTCTTTAGCTGGGAAGTGTAGGGATTTTTAAGAGTCCCCTCTGACAGGAAATGGTGTGTCCCCCGGCAGGAAATGGAGGTGGGGGCGTGATATTTTGCTCTCGCTAAATGGAGGGACAGGGTGCGTGTCGGCACCGAGGCAGCTAACGGTCTCGACCCAGCATGATTAGAGTCGCTCATCTCCCATTACTGAACAACTGAACCATCGTCCCACACCACCCCCCCCCAAACTCCCAGTTCTGTTTCCTGGGATTCAGTTGCCCCTAGTTACCACATGCACCGCTTCCTCCCTCACTCTGGCCAAAGGCATTCTGGGTCACGGCGCCAGGATAGGATTGCCACCTGCCCCCCCCACCCACCCCCCTAAAAATAAAACGTTTGGCTGAAATTTAATTGCGGAAAATTTAATCGAATGAAAAATTCCATTTTCAGTTGGACAGTCCCTCTGCCTCCAGCTCTTTGTGTTTGTGGCCCCCAGAGGTTTTTCTGGAGCCCTCCAGAGCTGTGAGCAGAGGGAGCATTAGGACTGAAGGTGAAGGAGTCTGATGAGGAGACCAGTTCTAGCGTGAAAGAGAGATCAATGTGAACTGATTTTATTTTTTATTTTTTCCTTCCCCCCTCAACGGTTGGTTCAATGGGAGTCTCCCCTGATGTCAGGGTTAGCATTAGAATAGCTCGATTTTTTTAAACGATTTTTTCTCTTCCTGAATACAGGCCCACAAGTTCCCTCCCTAAGATAAGAAGCATATTTAAGCTTTTAAGAAAGGGCACGCGGTTAAGCTTTATTTCTGCAAGCAGCCAGAAGAGGAAGAGGAAATTAATCTGGTGATTATAATCCATTTTTTTTTAGGAAAATGAAACTGTCCCCTCTGTTACTCTTTCTCTGTGGGGGTGTTGCATTATGGGATTCTCCGCTGGTGTTCTCCGGCAAGGCGAGGCCATCTTCATCTCCCTCACCTCCTCCTCTGCTTTCGTCTCCTCATGCCTCACCTGTTCTCCCACCTCCTTCCCTTCCTTTCCTTATTTTTTTTTCTTTTCTTCACTCTCTCGCTCTCCTCCCGTCTCGCACTCCTCCCTCCCGCCCCGCTCTCTCCCCTGCCCTCAGTGTGGCAGAGCTCGCACGGCCATTTTTCTTTTTTTCTTTTTTCTTTCTTTCTTTCTTTTTTTTTTTTTTTAAAGGAGAGCAGGACAACCTGTCCTCCTTTTGTATTTTTTTTAATTATTTTTTTTGGCTTTCTCCTCAGACAGGTAGCAGAGAGGGTAACGGTCTGAAAAGGGGACCGTTACCGTGAGACAGTGCCATGGCAACGGCGGGAGGGGATTGCGTTAGGGTCCGAGAGTGGGACCGCGTCACATGACTCGCCACGTGCGGCCATTTTGAGAACAGGGCTCCATTTAGGCGCAGGAGGCGCAGCGAGCTCCACAGACCTGAGCGTTAAACTCCACGAGGGCCTTAGAGAGCCCTGAGTCTCAGGGCACCACCAATCCCTCCCCCCCCACTTCCCCTCCACACACACCTTTTGTGTTCAATGTGCTGCAGAAACACCTGCCACTAATAACCTTACAGCACGACCAAACCTTTAAAACACTGCCAGTCCCTGACAACTCTGCCAAACACTTAACACGCTGCCAATCCCTTAAAACACTGCCTATCTCTTAAAACACTGCCAGTCCCTTAAAACACTGCCTATCCCTTAAAACACTACCTATCCCTTAAAACACTACCTATTCCTTAAAACACTGCCAGTCCCTTAAAACACTACCTATCCCTTAAAACACTACCTATTCCTTAAAACACTGCCAGTCCCTTAAAACACTGCCAGTCCCTGACAACTCTGCCAAACACTTAACACGCTACCAATCCCTTAAAACACTACCTATTCCTTAAAACACTGCCAGTCCCTTAAAACACTGCCAGTCCCTGACAATTCTGCCAAACACTTAACACGTTGCCAATCCCTTAAAACACTGCCTATCCCTTAAAACACTACCTATTCCTTAGAATACACCCTATCACTTAAAACTCAGCCTAACCATTTATACACTGCCTATCCCTTAAGGCTCTGCATATCCCTTAAAACGCTTCCTTCTCCCCCGTTCTGCCAGGCTGAGGCCCCTGCTTAATGGTGTTAACCCCCCTCCCCCACCTCACTCCACCCCCCCCCCCCCCACCCCCCCGCAGGGAAAGTGCCCTCGGCCCTGTGAATGGGCACTTAACCTCTAATCGAGCCGTGCTAACGAGTCAGGTCCCCTTAATGAGCCCCTGTCCCCAATTCCAGTGTGATGAAAAAGGCGTAATAATCTTATTTGTTATATCTTCAGGTTCTGATTGGACTAAATTGCCGCCCCCTCTGTAATTTTAAATCCATTTTCCCCGTGCTCTATCCTACGTGCCCCCCCAACCCCCCCCCCCCCCCCACCCAGACTCGCCCCCGCCCCCGCCCCCGCCCCCACCATAATCAGTTAGCATTCTGCGTCTCTCAGAGGAGTAAGTGTGTGCTTTTTTTTCTCTGGAGTGCTGGCACAAAGGCCATAAGTAGGGTGGAAGATGCTGTTCTGTTCTCAAAGGGGTGCTGATTTTCCCCGGGCGATTTCGAGGGCCACGGTGTGGGCTCTGTCGTTGGTGAGTAGGGGGGTGGGCGGAGGAAGAGGAAGAGGAAGAGGAGGATGCATATAGATGCTTCACGGTCACGGGGGGGTGGGGGGACACCAGCTGCGGGCTTCGCGGATGCAGCCTTCCCTCCCAACATGCACTGCACCGTGTCTTTGACTCTACCAACAAATCCTACAGATCATCGCCCAAAAGAGTCACAGACGTGCTAAATACAGACACAGGGCTTGGTCATGTGCTTCACTGCCATGCGGCTGTGATCTGTCTCTGTCCGCCAAAGTATTGGTGGTGAATTCATCACCCCCTCATAGTGCAGCTGGTTGGCCTCTGAATGCCATCTCCACAGATGTTAGAACCAGGTCAATGTCTTCCAGCCAATATGCTGGAAATGCATGCTGGGTCATACACATATCCAATGACTGTAAGCTGAGTATTGAACATGCAAGGTGAAGAGTGTGGAATGTACCTTCTATGCCTGAACATTATCTCCTGGCTGCATTTACCCTTTAATGTGTGACATCACAAATTAGAACATTCAGTTAAGAGCAGAATGTTCTTAACTGAATGTTCTAATGCTGATGTCACAATCACTACCGGTCACTGCAAACAATGGCGTTCTGTTCCACAAGTATGAGCTACACTTCCAGCTGTTGGTCTGTTAGCAGTTGGCAGAAGGACACCACAGTGGTTGGTCAGTGGCATGAATGTTCGCCCACTGTTCGCTAAAGCTGACCCTCAACCGACCGCTGTAGCCGCGGTTTGCGAAAATGGCGGTGGGTCGGCGGCTGCGCCGACGGCGGGGCCGCTAGGGGGCCTGCAGCACGGCGGCTACGGAAACACAGAGACGCGCTCGGCGGGCTCGGCGCCCTTTCTCTGAGCCCCAGGCGTCCCGGCCGCGCCGCCGGCGGGCCGAGCGACGTGAGTCACCGCGCCGAGATTTAATTTCGCCGGATTTGTCCCACTCCGCCTCGGTGAACTTTTCCGCCCGCGACGATGAGGCGCTCTGCCGCTAATCAGCGTCTTCTCCGTTTCCCCTGGAGACCGGCGCGGTAAAGGGCGCACGCCGCGGCTTCCGCGAGGGGGGCGGGGGGGGGGGGGGGGGGGGGGTTTAGCGGTGGCTCAGGACCGGCAGATATTAAAGCAGACGAGCGGGGGACAGGCAGTCCTCAGCTCATTTCAGCTTTGCCGTTTCTGTGCCTGTGAGCTTTCTCAGGCTCATTTCTGCGCCTGTGAGCTTTCTCAGGCTCGTTTCTGTGCCTGTGAGCTTTCTCAGGCTAATTTCTGCGCCTGTGAGCTTTCTCAGGCTCATTTCTGTGCCTGTGAGCTTTCTCAGGCTCATTTCTGTGCCTGTGAGCTTTCTCAGGCTCATTTCTGTGCCTGTGAGCTTTCTCAGGCTCATTTCTGTGCCTGTGAGCTTTCTCAGGCTCATTTCTGTGCCTGTGAGCTTTCTCAGGCTCATTTCTGTGCCTGTGAGCTTTCTCAGGCTCATTTCTGTGCCTGTGAGCTTTCTCAGGCTCATTTCTGTGCCTGTGAGCTTTCTCAGGCTCATTTCTGTGCCTGTGAGCTTTCTCAGGCTCATTTCTGCCGATTCCCCGTCCCGTGCGCTTAAGGGCTGTGCCGTACTGGACCTTTTCGTGTCGAGTTGTTGCATGTTGCGTGTTGTGTCTTACGCGTTGCATGCTGTGTGTTGCGTGTTCTGTGCCACGCTGTAGCGTGTTCCATGCTGTAGTGTGTTCCCTGCCATGCTGTAGTGTGTTCCATGCTGTAGCGTGTTCCGTGCCACACTCTAGTGTGTTCCATGCCATGCTGTAGCGTGTTCCCTGCCACGCTGTAGCGTGTTCCGTGCCATGCTGTAGCTTGTTCCCTGCCACGCTGTAGCGTGTTCCCTGCCATGCTGTATCGTGTTCCATGCTGTAGCGTGTTCCGTGCCACGCTGTAGTGTGTTCCGTGCCATGCTGTACCATGTTCCCTGCCACGCTGTAGCGTGTTCCATGCTGTAACGTGTTCCGTGCCATGCTGTAGTGTGTTCCGTGCCGCGCTGTAGCGTGTTCCCTGCCATGCTGTAGCGTGTTCCATGCTGTAGCGTGTTCCCTGCCACGCTGTAGCGTGTTCCATGCCATGCTGTACCGTGTTCCCTGCCACGCTGTAGCGTGTTCCGTGCCACGCTGTAGCGTGTTCCCTGCCACGCTGTAGCGTGTTCCGTGCCACGCTGTAGCGTGTTCCGTGCCATGCTGTACCATGTTCCCTGCCACGCTGTAGCGTGTTCCATGCTGTAACGTGTTCCGTGCCATGCTGTAGTGTGTTCCGTGCCGCGCTGTAGCGTGTTCCCTGCCATGCTGTAGCGTGTTCCATGCTGTAGCGTGTTCCCTGCCACGCTGTAGTGTGTTCCGTGCCGCGCTGTAGCGTGTTCCCTGCCATGCTGTAGCGTGTTCCATGCCACGCTGTAGCGTGTTCCCTGCCACGCTGTAGCGTGTTCCATGCCATGCTGTAGTGTGTTCCGTGCCATGCTGTAGCGTGTTCCGTGCTGTAGCCTGTTCCGTGCCACGCTGTAGCGTGTTCTGTGCCATGCTGTAGCGTGTTCCGTGCCGCGCTGTAGTGTGTTCCGTGCCACGCTGTAGCGTGTTCCGTGCTGTAGCCTGTTCCGTGCCGCGCTGTAGCGTGTTCCGTGCCACGCTGTAGCGTGTTCCGTGCAGCTGTGTAGTGTTCCACGCTATTGCGTTTTGTGAAACCTTAAAAAAGTGCCTTTTACTAGCAGGGCCACAGGTGGAAATATAAACCCCCCTTCCTCCCCCGGGTGAGAGTGAAGGTGCTCTTTTGCTGCACTCCTTTTTCGTGGTTGTCGTCATGACGGATGTTGCCACGGTAAAAGAGATGACAGCTCTGTGTGGCCTGGCCCCACCTCTCATTGATCATCGTAGCGAAAGACTCCGCTTCTGGGACGACGGATCGGCTCGCATACCAGGCAGCTACTGTACCCCGCGGCAACGGATTTGTGCTGAGGGAACATGCGTTATCAGCTGCTGCCTGTCTGGCTGTCTGTCGGGCTGTCTGTCTGAGTGATTCTCCGTCCTCTGTCTTGCACTTCGATGTCATTTTGGGGGTGGAGAAAGCGAACGTCTGTGCTTTTGGTTTTGATGTAGTTTTTAATTGTGTATTGTTCATCGGTTTATCGTTGTTACTCGTTACTTGTTTACGGGTTTTTATGCAGTTACTTATTAGCTCTAACCTGATCATAACTATCCACTCCTCTTTCTTTTTCTTTTTTTTTCCACTTTGCTTGAGGAACATGGCCCTAAACTACATGAGCCTGGATCCTGTTTCACACAGGTCCCTGTAGTCATACAAACGCACACACACACACCCTCGCATACATACACATATGTATGCACACATATGTGCACACACAGACACACACACCACACATGCACACAAACACACACACACACACACACACACACACGCAGGCAGTAGCACACACACCACACATGCACGCACACACACACTGCACACATACAGACTCACCACACACACACACGCATGCACTAGCACAGACACACCACACATGCACACACACACACAATGCCCGTACATTTTCTCATTAATGAAATCTTCATTTCTTTCTTGGGAGAAGTCCTGCCTGTCTGTACTGTAATCTCGAGGAGGCCAGTAGGCTCCAGTCTCCAGCAGTATTGTGTAACCATAATACCCCCACAGGGAATTAACTATGGGAGTGGGGGGGGATGGATCCCTTTCAGCCCAGAAGAAGGAGAAGGGAAAAAAGGAAGAACCAACGGGAGAGGGTAGAGGCCAGAAAATTAATGATTTTCTTTCTCTCCATCCTTATTTCCAGGTAGCACAGGTTAGTCTAGGGGCGGGGGAGTGGGGGTAGCAGGTAGCAGGGAATAAAGAACTGAGAAAGGGTTGCGAGGGATGAAAGTTTGACAGCAATTAGGAGCGACAGATCCCCTCCTCTATACATTAAGAATGAAGCAGTGCTGGAGTGTGTGGAGTTAGCGAGGGATGGAGCCATTCGGGCAGTCGGGGGGGGGGGGGGGGTGTAGTCCCTCTCCTCCTGTCTCCATGACAACGAAACAGCCCGGACTAAGGGATGTTGGAGGGTGGGGGAGGGGGGGGATGGAGAGGAGAGGACATTTCTTTTATCTGTAGATGGTGTCAGGGGTGTGAGGTGTGAAAGGCCTTGCTGGTGCTAAAGTGCTAACTGCTTCACTTTGGTCCCTGACAGCGCAGCCTGGACCCAGCCCCCCCCCCCCACCCCGCTCAGATGTTAAAACGGCACTCTTCCCATTAGCCCCCCCCCCCGAGAAAACATGAGCCACTGCCCACTCTGTGCTCGCTCATAGCCCCCCGACTCCCCCCCCCCCCCCCCATTCTGAGCCCGAATCGAAGCTGCGTACGCGTCCCCCTTCGCCGTCTCCGCTGAGCTCCTGCGTCTCGGACATTTGCTGCTCATGTTCTCCTGTTGCCCGGGGCGCATGTCACGCCCCAAACTGTGGTGGCGGGTACATGACTGTGCAGGGGTTTGAGCCGGGGGCCAGCCCAGCCCGCAGCGGGGTCCCGGGACGGGGAGAGAGGTTGGGTGTGATGGATGTGGGGAGCGGTAACATTCGGGGGACAGGAGGGCAGAAGGAGGGGTGCTACTGTCCGTGGAGGAACACCTCAATCAACACAAAGCCGGAGGAATATCATCACGCACACTCTCACACACATATGCACAGACACACACATGCACACACACAATCTCACTCTCTCTCACACACACTCACACACACCTGCACACGCACATGCACACACACACGTGCACACACACACTCTCACTCTCTCTCACACACACACACTCACACACACATACGCACAGACACACACACACATATGCACACACACACTCTCACTCTCTCTCACACACACTCACACACACCTGCACACGCACATGCACACACACACGTGCACACACACACTCTCACTCTCTCTCACACACACACTCACACACACCTGCACACACACATGCACACACACTCTCACTCTCTCTCACTCACACACACGCACACACACACACACACACACACACACACTCTCTCTCTCTCACTCACACACACACACACACACACACAAATGCATGCAGGCTCATTTTACAGCAGCTCAGGATTCCTGTGGGGTTTGGGTTCTGTAAACTGGGTCAGTCCTTAATGAAGAGCAGAAGCCGTTTCCTCCCCCCTCTCCCTCGCACAGAAATCAAGGAAGATGGAAGATAGAGAGAGCGAGATAAAGAGGTGGAGGATGGAGAGAAAAGGCTCCTCTTTTTTCAGGCGGGTGGGGTGTGGGGGGGTGCTGGGACAGGCTTTCTCCGTTTCAGGGGGGTGGGGTGTGGGTGTGCTGGGTCCAGGCTTTCTCCGTTTCTCATTTATAACCGTTGTGTTTGTGTGCTGTACCCCAACCCCCCCCCTCCCCTCGCCCGAATGCGGTTGGGAAAAGCCCAGGCATCGACCCCCACCGTCTTCCGCACGTCGGCCGCCGGGTCCGCGGGGGCCGGGTGCCGCGTGCGGGTAATCGCCACGGAGACGGACGGTCGCCACGCGCTCGTCGGAGACGAAAGCTTCCTGGCTTTCGACGTTCGAAAGACTGGATTTTAAAAGCTTTTCCCCCTTTCAGATTGTTTTTTTTTTTTTTAAATCCCGGCAGAATCCATTCACTGTTTGGTCGGTGCCAGCGAATGGTGGTGCTGTTCGCAGATGCATTAATTTTATCTTTTTGAAATCATTCTGATTTAAAAAAATTTTTTTTTACATACATTATTTTTTACATATATTTCCAGCCGCTAAGGTTTTTTTTTTTTTTTTTTTTTGCCATAACCTAAAAATATAATTTTTACAGCTTCTAGGGCAAACAAGCCAAGATTAATATTTTATTTCCCTGACATACAGCCCGGGCCAAATCAGGGGCTCTGGAGGCGGAGGCCGTCTTATTAAATCCATCTTTTACATCTCTCTGCCGCTCTCTCTACGCACTGCCTGCTGGAAACACAGTAGCGCTCTGGCTCTCAAACAGAGTGTGTGTGTGTGTGTGTGTGTGTGTGTGTGTGTGTGTGTGTTTATGCAGTACACCATACTGAATAAACATTTAACAGCACACATTTGCATTATAGAATTTGTTTTTTTTTCTCCTTTCGGCACACACGTTCTCCAGCTTCGGTTTGGGAGGCGCCGGGACTTCCCGGCAGGTCTCAGAGGCAGGCGGAGGAACCGTGTTTTTAAATATCGCCTGCTTATTAAATGTGATTTATGGGCCCGCTGCCACACCGCTGCTCCATGTTGGGGGGGGGGGGGGGCGGGGTCTGCCGAAGGTTCCGCACACGTGCCTCGGGGGTTCACCTGCAGGGATTGCTCCTTTCCGGTGCCTTTGCTCCAGTTCGTGGTGGGGGGGGGGGGGTTTAAAATGGGCCTGCTCTTATTTTTGGGAATGGTGTGCCCCACTGAGAATCCGCTCCCTTTAAAAGCCCTGGTCGGCATGGAAACCAGGCCTGACTGTGAGGTGATCCAGTGGTTTTGGTGGAGGTGGGGGGCGGGGGGGGGGGGGGTGCTGGGGGTGCATCGCATTGATCGGTGAAGGGGCATTGATTTGTGGGAGGAGAGTTTGTTTGAGGGACAGTGATGTTGGTATTGATAAAGCTCAGCGTCAGGACCCTGATATCTCTGGCTCGCTTCCTTCCCGTCCACACCTGCTGTCCCAGTCGCCCTCTTCCCCCGTCCCAAGCGCGCAGTGAGACCGAGCGGTGCGTTACTCAGGATGTGCAGAAGGCCGTGACTGTGGGTGGACACGCAGGTGGGGTGCGCTGAGGCGACGTCGCTGAGCTGCCGGGACGGCCACGCTGATCCTCCTCCTCCTCCTCTGCTCTTCCTCTTCTCTCCGCAGACGACGGGAAGCTCTCTCTGGACGAGTTCCAGGCCTTCTTCTCCGACGGGACGCTCAACGAGGAGGAGCTGGAGAAGCTGTTCCACACCATCGACTCGGACAATACCAGGTGAGCCCCTGCCCTAAACGCTGCTCAGACGCCCTGAGTTTACCTGCGCTAAACATTACCTGCATGAACACACCTGAGTTTACCTGCCCTAAATACCACCTGCATGAACACACCTGAGCTTACCTGCCCTAAACACTACCTGCATGAACACACCTGAGTTTACCTGCACTAAACACTACCTGCATAAACACACCTGAGTTTACCTGCGCTAAACACTACCTGCTCATTCACACCTGAGTTTACCTGCGCTAAACACTACCTGCTCATTCACACCTGAGTTTACCTGCCCTAAACACTACCTGCATGAACACACCTGAGCTTACCTGCCCTAAACACTACCTGCATGAACACACCTGAGTTTACCTGCCCTAAACAATACCTGCATGAACACACCTGAGTTTACCTGCTCTAAACACTACCTGCCTGAACACACCTGAGTTTACCTGCACTAAACACCACCTGCTCAGTCACACCTGAGTTTACCTGCCCTAAACACTACCTGCATAAACACACCTGAGTTTACCTGCACTAAACACTACCTGCGTAAACACTACCTGAGTTTACCTGCACTAAACACTACCTGCGTAAACACACCTGAGTGTATCTGCTCTAAACACTACCTGAATAAACACAGCTGAGCTTACCTGTCCTAAACACTGTCTGCTCAGATACACCTGAGTTTTCCTGCTCTAAACACTACCTGCATAAACACACCTGAGCTTACCTGCACTGAACACTACCTGAATAAACACAGCTGAGCTTACCTGCTCTAAACACTACCTGCATGAACACAGCTGAGCTTACCTGTCCTAAACACTGTCTGCTCAGACACACCTGTGCGTAATGGCTGTTTTTCTGTCTTCACGTGTTTCCCAGTAATATCTCCCCTCCTCCTCCTCCTCCGTCCCCCTCCTCCCTGATCTATGCTCTCCCGGGACAGTTGCATGTATGTAACTGAAACTCCTCCATTCAGTGTATCTCATCTCCGTCATTGTAACTCAAAGAGATTAAAAATTAATCTCTGGAGATTAAGTGCCTTAATCCCTAACCGCTAGTGTGTGGTGATCCGTGTGCTGCTAATTAGGAGACGGGCCTGTGCTATTAATTAAAGGACGAGTCGGAACGAGAGATTCGGCAATCAGGACCTGTCACTCAGCCATCGTCATAGCAACAGCAAGGGTGCGGAGCTGGGCCCTTTGGTGAAAATGAGACGTAGCGTGGTAAAAGAGGAGCATACTGGTGCTCAGCAGTCAGGACACAGTCACCTGGGAGTACGGAACCTTACCTGGGCAACTGGAATGGTGACCCCTCCCCCCCCCTTTAAAAGCGGGGAGCGCTGGAACACGCCGAGCGTTGTATCACGCCGCGTGCGTGTAATGAGCAGAGACAGTGACGGATGCCCCTCTGTCAGAGGAACGGGTTTCCGGAATCCGTCAGAAGCATTTCGGCGACGCCGCGGGGCTCCGGAATGCAGGCATTTTACCCCACCCCACCCCCCCTCACCCCCCCCCCCCCCCCCCGATGAGGCTTTAACGGGCAGGTGTGAGGAACGAGGGCTCGTCTGAGGGCTGAGTCGGGGATTTATTGCTTCCTTGCGCGTGTGGTGGGTGTCATCATTCACGCCGCACTCAGTCTAACTTCATTGGGTTTTTTTTTTTTTTTTACCGCCTCGCACCGCACATCTGAAAGTTATCCCTCCTCCTCCGTGGCCCCCGTTCGTGTGCCCGGGACCCCACTCAGAACAGCGAGGAGTATTGGGGTGTTGTCCTCCCTGTACTTCGATCAGTTGTTCACAAACTTTTTTGGCCGCCCCCCCTTGTCTCCCTGCCCCTTTGGTAATATGACATTTTTAAGCCACCCCAATACACACACACATCCCTGTGCTGTGCATTTGTTTTTCAACCCTCATCACACCGCCTTGTTTGTCTCCGTGCACTCCCCCCCCCCCCCCCCTTTCCCCCCCAACTTTGGGAGCCACTGGCTTACGCACTGGCCATGGGCGCTGTATAGGAAAGGGGGTGGGATGGCTGTTTGGTGTTTTTTTTTTTTTTGGGGGGGGGGGGGGTGTTTTAATGTATTTGAATTTACATTTACATTGTCTGAAGGATGCTCTTACCCAGAGCATCTTACGAAACTGCTTTCAACTATGGTATGAGGAGACAGTTTTGCGTGCATGTATTTTTTTTGAAGGGTAAGGGTAGTTTAGGTAAGGGGAGTTTTAATTTTAATGAGGGTAAGTTCAGGGTAGATAAGTGCTTACACATGCTTTACCACAGAAACTTTATTTCTTCCTTTCAGCAAGAGTTATGACAAAGAATAACTATTCGCTTCACCTTTAAGTCATCGTTCAAATAATGTACCGAAAGGAGAAACTGCTGCGCTCTTTTTCTGTATTGTATATATTTTTTGAGGTTAGGCTTTTTGCTTTTATTTGATAGAGCCTGCAAATACTGCCCCAGGTGAGTAATCACTGCTCGTCTGGCAATTAAAAACCAAGAACTGACGTAGATAACCCCACATAAGAAGAATGCTAATGGAGACTCAACAATACCTACAGCTAAAAAGGACCTTAATTTAATTTTCCGGAAGCTGCCTCGTCAGGTTAAAATGTAAATACGAAGTGGGCTGCAGGGTTTTTATTAAGGGAAAGCGTATCTGGAGTGACAGCGGTGTTAAATGGAAGCGACGCTTCTGTTTATGTTTGAAGGGATTCGTATTTCCCTTCGCTTTAGGAAAATAGCCATCTATTGGTTTTTTTCTGTTATTTTTGTGCAAACTTATGGTGCATACTTATAATGACGAACACCTGACATTTGCAGTAAAAAAAATTAATAACTTGAGTGGCACTTGTGACGACAGGGTTGATTGCTGAACTCACAGGAGCTGGAAAGTTAGTTTTCTTGTTTTTTTTTTTTAGACGATGTTGTTTTTTCAGGACGCTCCTGGTGTCTCTCAGCGCTGCAGCTGCAGTGCATTGTGGGGGAAGAATGCGGTAAAACATGATGGCACGATGCAAAACTACACCCTCACTGCTGGCATTCCCCAATCCATCACTCAGCCCTCCTACTGAGAGAGAGAGGGAGAGAGAGAGAGGGAGAGACACACACACACACACACACACACGCACACACACACACACACACACACAAAACACACACACACACACACACACACGCGCACATACACACACACACACACACACACACAAAACACGCACACACGTGAACACACACACATACACACACGCACACACACACACAAAACACGCACACACGTGAACACACACACATGCACACACACACACACACACACACACACACACACACACGCACAAAACACGCACACACACACACACACAAAACACAGACACGCACAAAACACACACACAGACACGCACACATAACATCACAAACGGTCATTTTGTGTTGTAGGAATTTCTTTATTTTCCTCTTAATCCATCATCCGTAATGTACCTAGTTCAGCCACATTATTATGTAACCTGCTCTGGCAACACAAGTGCTTATGCTTGTCACGCCGAAAAAGGCAGTTAGAAATTTAAATGGAATTGAAAGAGAGAGAGACAGAGACCGAGCTGCAGATGCCCCCCCCCCCCTCACCGGAGAGGGACGCCCTGCGGTAACTCAAACCGGCGACGGGGGCTGTCAGTAGTCGT
>CM077288.1:64567442-64572442 GCA_039654925.1 Anguilla pacifica
ACTCTCGTTCCCTTTTGTCTTCTTTCTCCATTCCTCTCTTTCTCTCTGTCTCTGTCTGTCCCACTTCCTCCCTCTACCAAAGCTTGCAGACTCGAAGCTGGTCAGATCATTTGAAACGGCCACATTATTAGAAGTTTTCTTTTTTTTTTTTTTAACGCTAGCTCCAAAGAAGTTGGAGTCTGTGAGTTAAATCTCCGGAGTATTTCATTAAAAGCCCTTTCATGCCACAGCCATGCAGTGGCTGAGAAAAGTCTTTGTGTAGAAGAACCAAATCTATCTATCAAGGCATTGCAGGTAGGCTGAATCGGAGGCCCAGGATGACGTCTGACATAGTTTGTCCAAGTATGCTTTCAAGCAGTGATTTTTATTTTAAAATAAACTACAATGTTCTGTTCTGTTTGAAAGTGAAGGACTAATTCTACTAAAATTCCACTGCCCGTTTCTACCCAAGTCTGTAACACGCACAGCACTGGTTTAAGTGAAACTATGGTTAGGTGAAGCTATCGTCAGGTGAAACTACGGCCAGGTGAAACTGTCATTCCTGCCACTCACTGAAGGTGCTGCTCCCAAGAGGGCATCGACCACCTTCAGGACCTTACGTGATAGGCTGGACGCCGTCCAATCATGGCGGGCCTTTGCAAGCTGTCGGGCAGAGTGGTCTCAGGGTGGTGTTTTACCTGCTCTCGCAGCTAGAGATTCCGATGTGGGGCGCTCAGATCTAAAGAGAGCTTCAATGACTCAGACACAGGCCCCCAAGTCCGACTTTTAAAATCAATAACTGCCCCCCCCAACCCCCCCACCCCCCAACTCACCCACCAGCCCCAGGCTTGTTCTTTTGGGGGGTCTTTTGCTGTCTTTTCAGAATGCCATCGATTCGTTTTCTTCTTTCTTCTGAAAGCGGCATGGAGAGCCGCCGCCGCTGCCGCCGCGGCGCCTCCGGCGGCAGTCGTCGGGTCTATTGACCGTTCGCGACGGGCCGACGGTCGACCCCCCCCCCTCCCCCCGCCCCAGCGCCATTAATCCCTTTCAGCCGCGGCCGCGGAGGTCCGCGCTCTTACCGCGCGGAGGCGGAGTCTGACCGCGCTGACCGTGGCGCCTGTACTTTCTCCTTTAATCTTTATTTTATTATTACTTCTTTTTTTTTCCGCCCTTCAATTTGTGTTAGCAGTTCTGTCTCTTCAGGCACCACTGTGTCTTCAGTACAGCACAGAGCATAATATCACTTTACAGTAGATTTCATTGCTCTGCACTACAGTACATTACACTGCACTGTGTCATATTACAGTACATTACATTACACACTGTTACATTGCAGTAGATTACATTGCAATGCACTGTATCACATTACAGTATGTTACATTACACACTGTATCACATTACAGTATGTTACATTACACACTGTATCACATTACAGTACGTTACATTACACACTATCAAATTACAGTATGTTACATTACACACTGTATCATATTACAGTATGTTACATTACACACTGTATCACATTACAGTATGTTACATTACACGCTGTATCATATTACAGTATGTTACATTTCATTACATTACATTACATTATAGGCATTTAGCAGACGCTCTTATCCAGAGTGACGTACAACAAGTGCATTAGTTCCAGGTGCAGAGGTACAAAAGAAAGAATTACACACTGTACACAATTACACACATTACACACTGTATCACATTACAGTATGTTACATTACACACTGTATCACATTACAGTACGTTACATTACACACTGTATCACATTACAGTACGTTACATTACGCGATGCTACATTACAGTACATTACATTGCAGCACAGTGAGTTACAGCGCTTTCTCATTACTAATTACAGTGGAGGGACTGTCAGTCAATGACAATGACTGGCAACCTGGTGACCACCTGACGCATCGCCACCAATCATACGCTTCCTCTTGCCGTCCACTTGACGCATCGCCACCAATGATACGCTTCCTCTTGCCGTCCACCTGACGCATCTCCACCAATCATACGCTTCTTCTTGCCGTCCACCTGATGCATCACCACCAATCATACGCTTCTTCTGGCCATCCACCTGACGCATCTCCACCAATCATACGCTTCTTCTGGCCGTCCACCTGACGCATCTCCACCAATCATACGGTCCTTCTTGCCGTCCACCTGACGCATCTCCACCAATCATACGGTCCTTCTTGCCGTCTGCGCTTCTTCTTGCCATCCACCTGACGCATCTCCACCAGTCGTACGCTTCTTCTGGCCGTCTCAGGCCTACAGGGCTTAGTCCAGCGACGGCTGCCTTCGCCGGAAAACCCGCGCGGGAGCTCGGTTTCCCGCGGCTGCACTCGCGCGCGCATCAGCCCGGGGGCCTGGAGCGGGTCTCGTGACTTCACGTGCTCCATCGCCGCTGATGTAAATCCCTCTGGAGCTCAGGCCAGCTTCTGTCGGAGGTAAACTAACATTGATCGTTTCTGATACGTGCGGACCCTAACGCAGGATGAATGGGAGGCATCAGCGGGTCACTCTGTAAACGCCATTGCGCTAGAACCCGGGCGCGGCATTAATTTTTCAGCTGGTATGGATTTGCACCTGCGGAACCTGCCGGGCGGGAGAGGAAGGTTTGATTTGGTTTCTATTTCTGTCGCCGGTTCGGTTCAAAAAGCAGGCTTTGTTATCGAACGCCCACTCCCGTCATCTCCCACACTCTTGTCAGACATTGATTAAAGGTATTAAAATGTTTCCTTGGCTAGCCCTATGTATTTGAAATGGAAAGTATCTTATAATAATATTGAATTAGAACGGGAAGGTTGTGCATATTATTATTATCATAATTTTTTTTTGTTCAGTACACGGCCGGGGTCGGCCTTGATTGACACCCATTGCTTGGCAACGCAGTAAAGTTTTTATATGAGTCATAAAATAGGAATGATACGGCCATGACCTTACCTCTCTGGTAGAAACCAGTGGGGCACCACCAATCGCAGAGCTTGTTGGTAAGAACCAGTGGAACAAGGGCGATGGTGATTTGCGGAAACAAATTCCTGCAAATTGCCACAGGAACCTGAAAATTTCCACCGATCGCCATCGTTGTGTTTCTCTGTCGGCTGGTACCTGTTTACTTCTTGATTGTCTAAGCTCTGCTGTGGTTTCCACATGCAAGATAGCGGAGTTACTAACAAAAGGATTTGGAAGAGAACTTTTCAGACGACCCCTTATGCAATTACCACATCCTGCCATGTCTCGCTTTTCCTCGCTGAGCTCAGTGCCCATGTACCTCCTCTCCTACACAGCAGCCATTTCCCAGATCCCCCCTGCACCCCCCGCCACCTCCCCACTTTTATTTCTCCTTTATTCTGTGATTTCATTCGTCTTCTCCTTTCTCTGTGACTGACGTCCAAATGACCGGGGGGGGATGGGGGGGGGGGGGGGGTTAGGGGGGGGGTCAACACCCTCGCCCGGCGGTCAAGTGCAATCCCGCCTCCCAGCTCTCGCCTCTGCGTGCCCTCTGTGAGACACACCGAGTGTAGAAATGCAATTTACTGCTCGCCTCGCCTGAAATCCCCCTTCATTCCTGTCATTTCAGCAGACGTCCGTATCCACGGCAACTTATAAAACTCGAGCATTTATGTGTGAGTGTGTGTGAGTGTGTGTGCATAAGTGTGTGTGTGTGTGTGCTTGTGTGTGTGTGTGTGTGTGTGTGTAAGTGAGTGTGAGTGTATGTGTGTGCGTGAGTGTGTGAGTGTGTGTGCGTGAGTGTGTGAGTGTGTGTGTGTGCAAGTGTGAGTGAGTGTGAGTGTATGTGTGTGTGTGAGTGTGTGTGTGTGTGTGTGTGTGTGTGTAAGTGTGAGTGTGAGTGTATGTGTGTGTGTGAGTGTGTAAGTGTGTGTAAGTGTGAGTGTGTGTGTGTGAGTGTGTGAGTGTGCAAGTGTGTGTGTGAGTGTGTGTGTGTGTGAGTGTCTGTCCTACATGGGGACATGAAAGGTCACCCTAACCCTGTGAGCTCATCAGGACAGCACCGAGGGCCCCAGCGGGGCGTCGGCCCCCCGCCCGGCCAGGTTCCCACCTCCTCCTCTTCCTCCCTCTCTTTTGGGACCCCCCTCTCAGCTGCAGCTCAAATAATTGGCTCGTCAACCTTTTGAGATGAGGTAATGGGGCTGGGCGGTGGGGGGGGGGGGCTGAGTGGGCTGTGGAGCCCCTGTTCGAGGGGTGACCCGCCCCCCCCCCCCCCCCCACCCACACCCCGCCCAGGCCCTTCATGTGACCTGAAGAGAAAAAAAATCTCACTTTGATTCATCAAAGACCCCTACTCCTCACTAATTGGCTGCAGCGGTCGGCGTGGCAACCCCGGTGCTCCACCCACCGAAACCTCAGGGTGGGCGGTAAAAAAAAAAAAAGAAAAAAAAATCTATATATTATAGATGACACGGAGGTAAGTGCTTGTGACGGGGCGTGGCCGGGGATTAAGGGGACCCCCCTGCTGTGCCCGGGTGGGTCTTTTGGGCTGCGGAGAGGCTGGGGAAGCAACGCAACACGCGTGCACACAAACAGCTTGTCTGCTCTGCTTCTGTATCTTACGCCCTTTCTTTTCTCTCTCTCTCTCTCCCTCCCTTCTTTCCTCCTCTCCCTCTCTTTCTCTCTCTCTCCCTTCTTTCCTGCTCTCCTTCTCTTTCTCTCTCTCTCCCTTCTTTCCTCCTCTCCCTCTCTTTCTCTCTCTCTCTCTCGCCCTCCCTTCTTTCCTCCTCTCCCTCTCTTTCTCTCTCTCTCCCTTCTTTCCTGCTCTCCCTCTCTTTCTCTCTCTCTCCCTTCTTTCCTCCTCTCCCTCTCTTTCTCTCTCTCTCTCCCTTCTTTCCTGCTCTCCCTCTCTTTCTCTCTCTCTCCCTTCTTTCCTCCTCTCCCTCTCTTTCTCTCTCTCTCTCCCTTCTTTCCTGCTCTCCCTCTCTCTCTCTCTCTCCCTCCCTTCTTTCCTCCTCTCCCTCTCTTTCTCTCTCTCTCGCCCTCCCTTCTTTCCT
>CM077288.1:64577442-64584942 GCA_039654925.1 Anguilla pacifica
GTTCTGTTTAATTAGATACGAATCGTTCGTTACCGGAGTTTGTTTCCCTGGCGACCGTGTCTCGCGATTCCGTGGCGCTTGTGGGGGGGGGAGAAAAGATGCGCAATTTATTGTTGTTTGAAGTTGTGGGATCGAAAGACCCTGATGCTAATTCCCCCCCAGGCGCTCCCTTGTAACGGTCTGCCTTCGACCGGCCGTTGCGCGAAAAAAACAAAATAAATCCTTCAGGCTAGAAGACCGAGCGGGGGACCGCAACTAATTATTAATGTAAATTTCATGTTTCCATTCGCTTCATGAAATATTCATTCTCCGTCAATCCGAGTGTCAATTAGCGGTGCTTTTTGCGCTCCTTAGAGTCTCTCTTTAGGCTGCTGCATGCATACCATTTATTAAATGTCATTTTTTATCAGATTAACACACAGACGAAGAAAACTAATATATCATGGATCAACAAATGTCCCTAGTGTACGCTAAGGAAGAAAATCGAGGTGAAGAGAGGAGGTGGGGGAAATACAGCAATATATTGCGAGTAAGAAAACGGAGATTTAATGTGTTAATATACATTTCACACTTGTATATGTATACTTTAATTTTGTGCATCATAAACTGACAAAACAAGCGCCGTTATACGTACATATACTCAAATAGTAGTAAAAAAAAGTGTTTGTTTTTTTTCTTCTTGATGGGATTTAAGTCCTAGAACCCCTAGTAATGAATAATACATGTATGCGATTGTGACGTGTGTACTCAGTGATTGTGTGGTGTGACTTTGCGGTCACAGCACATAGAAATGTACTTTCGGTACGGTACATGGATTCTTTCATGCTTTCCGGAGCAGGAAAGGGTTCTCGAACTCAATCCTGGACTCACAAATCTCATAGTCCACCGCCAAATGTCATTAGCATTTAAATGTTGTTGAAATTATGTGTCCAAGATTCTCAGTGTGTTTTTAAAAAAATTTTTTTTTTAAATTTTTTATTAAAATGCACTGAATGCAGGACAGTAACGACTGAAGTTGTTGCTCATTGCATTGCAGGTGTTTTACCAGGTGGTGTGATCCATAACAACTTTAAACAGTTTTGCATTTAAAAAACAAAGCACATTTACCAAAGCAATTATAGGTTAAATTCCTTGTACAGGGGTACGAAGGCAATGTCCTGTCTGGGAGTTGAACCTGCAGACTTAAGGTTATGGGTCCAGTTCCCATGCCCATTGTACCGCACTGCTACCCTCTCTGCATCATTGCCTTTGTGTATGAATTCTTCATTTTGTGCAAATTCGAGGTTTTGTGTCAGTTATCTGGTTTTTAGGACTATATGACCCAACTGATGCCTCCCGTTTAACAGTCCATAATTTTTGACTAGGAAATATTAAAACGATCGGCATAAAGCACATTACAGGAAATGACGGCACTGTTTGACTGGTCTGATTAAAAGTCCTGGCGTGTAAATATGGGATGTTTATTCTTTATGACACAGTTATCACTGACTCTAAGAGAGTAAAGCATTCCTCTGCGTGCATTAAGACTGTCTAATAAAGAACATTCGACAGCTCTCCGCAATTCAAAAGGGACAATTGGGGGTTAAAACGAAATATCGACGCGCCTATGGACTGCCAACGATTTTATTGTCAGATGGGAGATGGCGCAGATGAGTAAGGAAGCGTGGGAGTACGTTAATTGATTGGCGCCTTTCCGGGTTCCGTTCGCTTTCATGAGCCGATGATCCACTAAATCCCGTACGGTGATGTCACACAGAGGGTCGTCGGGTCCGAGTTTGGGAACAGCTGCTTCTCATGTGCTGTGCTCCTCGCTCCTGGGGTGTGGGCACATGTGGGGACCCCAAAATGGGGGGGAGAAAGGGGAGGGGGATGTGGAGGGATCCCCCTTTTGGTACGTGTGAAAGTGTAACGCCGTCCATAGTGTGCTTGCTTATGTGTAACTCCTGGGTAATTCGGTCCGCTGGTCTTTTATTAAGGTGTGCGTGTGTGTGTGTGGGTTCACGTGTGTGTGTGTGTGCATGCATGCGTGCGTGTGTGTGCACGTGCATGTGTGTGTGTGCACATGTATGTGTGTGTGTGCACGTGTGTGTGTGTGTGTGCATGCGTGTGTGTGCACGTGTGCATGTGTATTTATACACACGTGGGCGCACTTACTGTGTGCGAGTGCACGTGCGTGCGAACGTGAAGTCCTGACAGGAGCACCGATGGCCAAATTGCATGTTTGCGTTCTTCCTCTGTGGTGTTGTGTGTAATTAGAGAGGCTTCTGTGCGTGGTGAGAGCGTAATGTCAGCTGTTGAGCTGGAATTGGTCCTCCTTCTCCATCTCCCCCTTCCTCCGGGCCTGGGCTGTTTGTCTCTTTGCATCTTGAATATCAATGGTGATAAGTGTCTCACTTTTAATTCTCTGTGTTAGGTTTCTTTTTTTTTTGTTTGTTCTGGCATACTCTCTCTGGTACTGCAGATTAGTTGTGCTCTATCACCCCAGTGTTTCTATGGTAGTAGAGTGCATTCTAATCATATTGGTCCTCAGTCCCCTGTCGTGATGAAGTGCTGTATTCCTCTGGCATCGCTATGGCGATCAGAAGCACTCGTTCCTCTATAGCCGGCTTTGCGTCTGTGGCGTTACAGTAAAGTGCCTTTGTAATGTGCCGCTCCCGAGCGTCTTTGGCGATAAAAGGATAAAAGGACATTTGCATCCTCTTGCCCCTGCGTTGCCATGGTGTTAAAGTACACCCCCCCCCCCCCCCCCCCCCGCGTTACAGCCCCGTGTTTCTGCGCTCTCTCGACGAGGTGCTCATTATCTCCGTGCGGCTCGATCCAGGGGCCTCGCGGGGCGAGCGGACCGAAAGGGCGGGCAGCGGCGCTCGTCAGGTTAGCGGACCGTTCTCCTGTCTTACCTCCTTGTCTGAAGCGTTTCGGCGAAGGAGCAATATTAAAGCTGTCAAAAAAACATAAAAAAAATAAAATAAATAAAAAAAAGGAGAACAAAAGCAGCCTGTCAGACGCCTTGTTAGAAACCGCAGTGATGACAGGAAACCTTCACGGTAAATCTCCCCCCCCCCCACTGTCCACCAGCGACCGCCTCTCCTGTCATCCCAGGGATCCTAGAATGTTCTCAGAGTGTTCCGGAATGTTCCTGATGTCAGGGCCTTCTGGGAAGCCAAGCTGCCGCTTGTGTCCTTTTGGTTGCGCGCTGATTGGCTGAGGGAGCTGGCCATGTGTTTGTTTCAGCCGATCAGGGTGCAATGATTGGCTGAGAAGGCTGGCATGACTCAGGGCAGTGGTGTTGCAGGCCGCAAGGTTGCCAGCTTGGCTCGTTTTAAGGCAACTTCGAGCAAACACGCCTCAAGTTATTCTTCCAGGGAAAAGTATGCCGAGGGAACAGAACGCATCACTGGGGGAGGGTCCTTGGTCATGTCTCCTAGCAACATGTCCTTAGAAACGTCATTGCACAGAATATGTATACCAGAATGTTCAGTCTTAGTTGCCATGTTGGTGGATGTTAAAGGTCAGAGATCACAAGAGCGGTTAACAGAGAGTCAGATCGGGATTGGCCTTCAAGGTGTCCAGTACAGCTGAGAGCATGAACAGGCATGTCTCTCTGGTCTCAGTAAAAGAGAGAGAACACTTGTCCTGATGATTGGCGCTTCTGTCCCTCATCACAAACTCTAGGCCACGCCTCCTTTGTCCTCGAAAAAAAAGAAGCCAATTTTGTTTTTCCGACCCACGTCAGGAGGTAAGAGTGGTTGTCTGGCAGTCTGAGGGTTGCCGGTTCGTTCCCCTGCCCTGGGCATGTCGAAGTGTCCCTGAGCAAGACACCTAACGCCTAATTGCTCCCAATGAGCTGATTGGTACCTTGCATGGCAGCCTTTCACCATTGGTGTGTGAGTGTGTGTGCGTGAATGGGTGAATGAGAGGCATCAATTGTAAAGCGCTTTGGATAAAAGCGCTATATAAATGCAGTCCATTTACCATTTACCGTAAAATTGTATAATTAACAAATGATGAAAAAAAGCAGACAATATATACGCACAAAAAAAATACAAAAAACAAAAAGGAAACCACATGGGGCATGAAACCAGGGTGGAAAAAAGTGGGGGAAGGGGGTCCATCTCACCTATAGATTGGGTTCTGCCATAATTAGGTAATGCCTAAAACCATCCATCACATTCACATACGCACAGTGCAGGAATACGCAGGCAGGGAGAGCGCGCTCAGGAGAAAGAAGCTTTTAAAGAGTAAGCGCGGGCCTTTCAGCACAGAGCCATCTTCTCGTCCTCGACCTGACAGGTGATTGACAGGCCAGGTACGTGCTGTCATTCATCTGAAGTGCAATTTGAGGGACGGGGGACCGAGAAACGGAGATGCCCCCCTCTTCACTGGCTGACAGGCCTTCCCCCGGTGACAGGTCACTCCGATCCGTACCTTGAGGGGGCATTCTCAATCAGTCAAATCAATCAATCAAACAAAATGTACCTGTTGTAGAGCGTTCTTGCAATTGCATTGTCACAAAAATGACAGGATAGTGTGCCTGTGTGTGTGTGTGTGTGTGTGTATGTGTGCGTGTCTGTGTGTGTGTGTGTGTGTGTGAGTGTGTGTGCTTATCTTTGTGTGTGTCTGTGTGTGTGTGTGTATGCCTGTGTGTGTGTGCATGCGTGTGTGGGTGTGTGTGTGTGTGTATACGCGCATGTGCGGGTGGGTGTGTGGGTATGCATGTGTGGGTGTGTGTGTGTGTGTGTGTGTGTGTGTGCATGTACGTGTGTGTGAATGTGTGTGTATGTGTGCATGCGTGTGTGAGCATGTGGGTATGCATGTGTGGGTGTGTGTGTGTGTGTGCATGTATGTGTGTGTGTATGTGTGCATGTGTGTGTGAGCGCGTATGTGTATATGTGTGTGTGAGTGTGTGTGTGTGTGTGGTCCATTATGGAAAGAAAGAGCATGCTCTTTTGCCTTTAATTTGACAGAAGGTTGTTAGATATGGAGCACACTCAAATTTCATTACTAAAACCCAACACGGTTGCCATGTCCTTTTTATTTTTTTGAAGTTTGTTTTTGAACAATATGTTGTACGTTGCTTGGTCTGAGTCTGTGATGAGTGCCTGTTGTCAGGGACGTTGTCATAAATGGGGAAGGAGCGTTGGGCATCGACGCTGTTGACAGGGGCCGTCAAACATCTGATTGCAACAGCTGACAAGGAAGAGAATCTCGGTCCCAGCACATTCCGGAATCTGTATACATTGTTGTGCTTTGTTTCTCCCAGCGTGTGGTGAAGGGCTATTGTTAAAATTCTCACACTGTAGGCTACGTTAAGGTTGACAGTTACCGTCCAAAACTCCTGTAAAATCGCAGAAAGCTAAAAAAAAAAAATGGAGGAAATCATGGAAATGGCCAAAACAAAAAAGGGAAAAGTCACAGAATTAGTTACACCTGCGACTCCTGTGACAAACACCCGGCCTTGCAGATCAGTATATCCCAATCACGTCATGAAATGAAATCCCCATCTTTATTATATGAAATCATTTTTCTCATCGTCATGCTTTTTTATTTGGGGTGGGGGGTGGGGGGGTTATTTGGCCTGTTTTGTAATATTGGGGGGGGGGAGGGGGAGGGAGTGGTTTGTGACTCCCCCCCCCCCCCACCCCCCTTGTAAATTATGGCCTTGGAGAGCAGACAGGCTTCATAATGCAGAATGGGCCTTACGAGCTCGGGAAGACGGTGATGAGCCACAGTAGCACCCATTTTGCAGTTGTGTCTGGTCGACTGAGACCCAGCAAGCTCTCTGAGCGTGTGCAAAATTCGCACAATTAAATAAAAAAAATAAAAAAATCTTTCCAACCCTATCGCTAAAAATAAGGACCATGGGAAATGGGCACAGAGGGAAAAGTGTGCCCTCCTCCTTTTTAATTGCCTCTTTAAAAAGGCAGAAGTCATTGATGAATATGTTTAAAGCCCAAACACCAAACCCCCCTTCCCCAAACCTGGCTTCCGGTCCTACACACTGGGCCCAAACGGTTTTAATGAGCTGGTCTCGTTAGCCCACTCACAGCCAAGCTGTCTGGTCCAGCACCCCCCTCCCCCCCCCCCCCCCCCCCCACCTCTCTGTACGTTTAGGCTGCACTTAACACACCCCCTCTCTGTTATCTGCTATAGAGCGAGCTTCCACAGCATCTTTTATGTGTTCTCTGTGTGTGTGTGTGTGTGTGTGTGTGTGTGTTTATACAGAAAACCCCAAAAGTACTTGGACTCTGATACATTTTTTTTCTCTAATGTAGCACTTTGGAAGTAAAAAGCACACGCTGTCTATGTGATTAAATTGCAGACTGTCAGCTTTAATGTGAGGTTAGGTTCATCCAAATCGAGTGAACAGTTAAAAATGACAGCATGTTTTGTTCATAGTCCCTGTGTTTAAAGCACCCCCCCCCCTCCCCGCCCCACGCCTCATGCCCCATTTTAAGGTGCCAAAACTATCTGGACATATTAACATTATGTACAATATAGCAGTCGTGTTATGTACTTGGCTGCTCATTTATTTGCATGTAATGACTGCCTGAATTGTGCAGCTCATGAACATCACCAGATGCTGGGCGTCTTCCCTGGCAGCACAGTCGCCATCATGTTTCACAGATGAGCTGTTATGCTTTGAAATATGGGCAGTTCCTTTTTTTTTCCTCCAAACTTTTCTTCCTCTTTCCATTCCTCTGGTTCCTCTGCTTAATCTTCATCTCCATCTGTCCAGAAGATTTGAATATCTCCAGTCTCTTTTATTTCCATTCTGAAGGCTTACTAGTGCCGTGTGTTGTGCAGTGCGGTCTTCTGCGTGTGGTAGTCTTCACGTCAGCACGTCTGTGCCTGGTATTCCTGATCTGTTGGACCACTGACGTTGAGTTGTTTTTCTTCACATTTGAAAGCATTCTTCCATCATCTGCAGTAATGGTCCTCCTTAGTCTACCTGGTCATTTGTCATTTACCGAGGTTGCCACTGTTTTTCCTTTTTTCCTAACGGTGTTGATTTTGTCAGTCCTTGATTTTTTTTTTTGGCTGATCGATTTAGATTTATTCTGACACCAGCAACAGACTCCGAAAGGAAAATGCAAAGCCTGGAATTAACTAGACGTTGGCAGCGCTCTCTCTCTCTCTCTCTCTCTCTCTCCTCGCTCTCCATCTCGTGTGTGCACTGAAACAGACACACCTGCTTAACGAGGACAGCTGCGAAGCTTGAAATGTGCATTTCATACGCCCGAACATCAGGGCGTGTAGACCGGCCTCTCGTCTCACACTCTCTCTCTCTTTCTTTTTCTCTCTCTATTTTTCTGTCTCTCTCTTTCTGGGTTTCTTGGTCTCCCCGGACTCTGGATTCTGGGTTATGCAGACTAACACCCTTCCAGGGATTTTGCAGATGTCCGAACGCGATGCGGTCGAATCCTCTGGCCCAATTTATTTTCCTCTCCTCTCTCATCCTTCATTTTCCACTCATCTTCTCTCTCTCCTGGTTTCTGATCT
>CM077288.1:64589942-64689942 GCA_039654925.1 Anguilla pacifica
AGCGCTATATAAATGCAGCCCATTTACCGTTTAAAGTTATTTCGCAAGAGCCGTCGTGGCATTTAGGTGGCCTCTCGTTCGAGGGGAACGTCGCTGATGATGGCGAAAAGGGTAGGCGGTGCTATCTCTGTTCATCAGCTGTCAATAAAAACCAGACTGAAGTGTTTGGATCATCAATTACTCTACCTTCCGTTACTTACATTCAGCAGACAGTTTTATTTTATGTTTTTACACAGCATCCGTTCACACAGCTGGATGGACACTGAACCGATTCGTAAACGGTTAAAGCATTGAAATAAAGCACCACTTTTTTATTTTTTATTTTTTAGTCCAATCCAATCTAAGAAAACCAGCACGGAAGCTTTCAAACGCGTGTTGGGCTGAAGGCATGATGTCGAGATCGCGTGCGAGTCAGATCTGAAGCCTTTTTGCTCGCTTCGCCTGTACTTCTCACACATTTCTCTCGACCTTTAGATCTTCCGCGGCGCTAGGATCTTGTCATAACAGTGTCATTGCTTGCACTGTAGATAATAGGACTCATTTTTCCATATCATACATGTGGCATTCTTCTCTTTATCTGTTTTTTTTTTTTTTTTAAGAGAGAAGATTCTGATAATTGGATTCTCTGATCTTAATTCACACATGGAAGTGGAGGGCCAATGAATCTTTTAAAAAGAAAGGGTTCTAGGCATGATGTCTCTCTCTCTATCTCTCTCTCTTTCGCTCTCTATCATTATATGTATATCTTTCTCTCTGTCTCTCTCATTCTCTCACTCTCTCTCTCTATCTCTCTCACTCTCTGTTTCTCTATCTCTCTCTTTCTCTATCACTATATATATCTTTCTCTATGTCTCTCTCTATCATATGGTGCTATTTGTGGTATGGAGTTGCACTCTAGTTCAGTGCTCTGCAGATCCCTGCACATCCACTGAAGTGTGTTTGTGTGTGTGTTTGTGCGTGTGTGTGTGCAAGTGCAAGTGCAGGGTAGTGCTCAATTAACAAGCTTTATCCATCCATCCATTATCTATACCCGCTTATCCTGAGCAGGGTCGCGGGGGGGTGCTGGAGCCTATCCCAGCATGCATTGGGCGAGAGGAAGGCGTACACCCTGGACAGGCCGCCTGTCTATCGCGGGGAGAAGTGGCATCATGTGTCCCTTGTAACCTGCACTTCTGGTGGTAATGCCTCTCGCTGGCTATAGGGGGCAGCCTCACAGAAGCCCAGTGCTCACTATCTGAGTCCCATAGAAACTGAATGGTGTAGAATGGTGTACAAGAGAGGATAATGAATGGTGGCTGCCCCCCCCCGGAGGAAGAGAGGATAATGAATGGTGGCTGTCTGACGTGTTTTGGTTGGTCAAACGCAGGAACAGAAACGCAGCATCTCATTTGAGCACAACTGAGTTTCAAAGTGGCGGCTGCCTGCATCGTGCTTTCTCTCTCTCTCCCCCTTTCTCTCTCTCTGTCTCTCTCTCCCTCTCTCTCTCTCTGTCTCTCTCTCCCTCTCTCTCCCTTCTCTCTCTCTCTGTCTCTCTCTCCTCTCCCTCTCTCTCCTCTCTGTCTCTCTCTCTCCCTCTCCCTCTCTCTCTCTCCCTCTCCCTCTCCCTTTCTCTCTCTCTGTCTCTCTCTCCCTCTCTCTCTCTCTGTCTCTCTCTCCCTCTCTCTCTCTCTGTCTCTCTCTCCCTCTCTCTCTCTCTGTCTCTCTCTCTCCCTCTCCCTCTCTCTCTCCCTCTCCCTCTCCCTTTCTCTCTCTCTGTCTCTCTCTCCCTCTCTCTCTCTCTGTCTCTCTCTCCCTCTCGTTCTCTCTCTCTCCCTCTCTCTCTCTCTCTCCCTCTCTCTCTCTCTCTCTCTCTCTTCTCTCTCTCTCTCTCTCCCTCTCTCTGTCTCTCTCTCTCCCTCTCCCTCTGTCTCTCTTTCTCTCTCTCTCCTCTCCCTCTGTCTCTCTCTCTCTCTCTCTCTCCTTCTCCCTCTCTCTCTCTCTCTCTCTCTCTTCCTCGCTCTCTCTCTCAGGTCAGTTCAGCTCAATCCCGCGGTGCCGGCTTTGGCAGCGCAGGCAGAGGCACTCTAGCCCAAGCCGTCACACTCGCTATGATAGGCTGCTGCTGGGAACTGCGCAGCGGCACGCAGTGTGTAGCACGAGCAGGCACAAAAAAAACCCCGATATATATATATATATACATACGGTACGCAGGCGTGGAAAATGGCGTGCGAGCGAGCGGACAGCCGGGAGAACGCCGTCCTGGTGAACCCCAAGGCCGAGCGGGTCGGTCCGTCTTGGGGTACGACACGAGTGTCATGCCCCCCCCCCCCCCCCGGAAACCATGGAAACAGGAGCAGCTGGGTGAGGGGTGGAGGAGCGTCAAGCTGTGCGAGAACAATTGTCCGTCCATCCATCCAGCCACCATCCGTTTTCTAAGCCAGTTATTCCTGGTCAGGGTTGTGGGATGTAGGGGAGTGCGGGGGACGGGGGGCAGGGCGGAGCCTATTTCAGCATGCATTGGGCAGAAATACACCTTGGACAGGTCACCAAATGAATCGCAGGTCACACACACACCATTCACTCAATTAAAAGTTTCCAAGTTTAGCCTGGCCTGCATGTCTGTGTACTGTGGGAGGAAACCGGCTGAGCCAAGAGAAAGACCTGAGAAAGAGAGGGAGGGAGAGAGAGAGAGAGAGAGAGAGAGAGCATCTTCTCTGCTGCTGGTTTCTGTCAGTGCTGTGCTGTGTTCGGTGGTCAGGCTGAGGTGATTAAGACATTGTTTGGTAACCACGGTGACAGGCGTATCTGCAAGGTTGTGCTACCTGCCTGTGTCCTGATAGAGTTCCTGTTTTCTTGTGTGTTCCATTGGTAAGTTTTCCAGGCGTCCAAATACACTACATGGCCAAAAGTATTTGGACACCCGACATAACAATAAATCATCCAAAATTATGGGCATTAATATGGAGCTGGTCCATATTTCGCTGCTATAGCAACCTCCACTCTTCTGGGAGGGCTTTATAGTAGATGTTGGAGCATTGCCGCAGGGATTTGCTTATATTCAGCCAGAAGAGCATTGGTGAGGTCGGGCACTGATTGGGCGATTAGGCCTGGCTCACAGTTGGCTTTCCAATTCATCCCAAAGGTGTTGGATGGAGTTGAGGTCAGGGCTCTGTGCAGGCCAGTCAAGTTCTTCCTCCCCAGTCTCGACAAAACAATTTCTAATGTGGACCTCACTGTTTCCTGAATCAGGAAAGGGAAAACACCTTCCCCAATCTGTTGCCACAAAGTTGGAAGCACAGAATCGCCTAGAATGTCATTGCATTAAGATTTCCCTTCACTGGAACTAAGGAAACTAGCCCAAAACCATGAAAAAAAACAGCCCCGGACCAAGAGGCATCCACATACTTTTGGTCATCTAGCGTAGGAGCGTTTGAGGACAGTTGGATAATTCGGTTTTCTCCGGGACGGGGGCTCGTTCCTACAGTGCTCTCCCGAAGCTGACTGGGGCCCATTTCGCACGGTCCTGCTCCGTGAGCCTGGGGGATTGGCCGGCTGAAGGGAACTCGGCTCCTGGGTTAAATTCCTGGAACGTCGGGGGGGGGGGGGCGGCCTTACGGGTGGGAGTAAGCCTGGTGGTGGCCATGTTCCAGGTGAGCCTGCATTGGTAACAGGCTCTCATCTTTGTGCTAACATTCAGTGCTAACTCAGCTCTGTGTCGCTTGGAAACTTTCTTTCCGTGATTAAGAAGTGAAGTATTGTCACAGTGCACGCATGGTTTGCATACATTTATATGGGGTGGCAGTTGTGGTATAATGGGTGAGGAACCAGTCTTGTAACCTAAAGGTTCGATTCCCGGGTAGCACACTGCCATTGCCATATTTATATATATATATATATATATATATATATATATATATATATATATATATATATACTTTATATGTATACTCTTGCTCCTTCTTTCTCTCTCTGCCATTTTCTTTCTTCTTCTCACTGTCTTTCCCTGTTGATACTTGTTCATCCAGCTTAGAGCACAAGGGGAAGCTGCATTTAGAGAGAGCAGGGCTTCTTCTTATTTATGTAATTGTGCGCTGGTTTATCAGATGGTTTTTCCGCATTAACTCTGAAAGTATTTTTCCCTTATGTTCTTTCGTCCTTTCAAAAGTTATTATTCTCTTAATTTTTTTTGCCTTAAATGAAGATCAACTAACTTGATCAATTAAAAGGAAATTATTCTTTTTCATTTTCTCTCTTTCTGTCTCTCTCTCTATCTCTCTCACACACATACACACGCACACATACATACTCACAAGCACTCCCACACACACACGCACACTCATACTCACACACGTGTGCACACATATTCACACGTGTGCACACACACACAGACACACACACGCACTCTCTCACTCAAACACACACACACACACGCACATGCGCACGCACACACACACACACACACACACACAGACACATCGAGCCCTCTCCTGCTGGGCTGGAGGAAAATGTAATTTTCCTTCTTTTCTCTCTCCTTCCCCCTTCTTCCTAAAGAGGCTCCAGCAGATTTGATTATGGGGTGTAATTGCCCTTTGATGCACAATATGAGGGTTCGCTCTCTCCCATCTTCTGTCTCCATAGTTTAGGGTTGCGCCAAGGGGGAGCTTTCAAACCACCTGCTGGCCTTTCATGCAATTCGACTGCCTGAGGACCAAGCTGTGTAAAAAAAAATAAGCGAAAGACCACTCTTTTTTTTCCCCCCTCCTCCTTTCTTTGTTATGCTTTTGCAATTTAGAATGCCCTGTCTTCGTCACACTGCAACACACACCTGTTAAACCTCCTCATTGTGGATTCGAGAGAACGGGACCCACCAATAAAATACGGTGCAGAACTACAGTTGAAAGCGTACCAATCTGTTTCCTGCCCAGGAAAAGAAAAAAGAAAAGAAAAGAAAAAAAAACTGCTCAGTTTCTTATGTGTCACCGGGGCAACCACACCCGCTGTAATTAGAATAGCGACGTTCAGCGTCCTCCGCCCCCCGGGGAAGGACGGGGCTTTGTGTCGACGGTTAGCTCCCAGGCGACGCGCGTGATTAGAATCGCCCCGCGAGACTCGGCGGCCGGCGATTATAATTAAGACGCCGTTGTTGCGATTGCTTTCTCTTAAAGAGCCGATGTTATCTCCCCACCCCCCACCCCTCCCCTCCTGCTGTTCGCACTTTCAGTTTCATCAACCCCCCCCCCCCCCACTCACCACACACACACACACACGTCTGCACACACACTTCCTGTCTGAGCTGTTCCTGTGCAGCTGTGCGAATTCAGATACACAATTAAACACACTCAAAACGTACAAAGTTCATGGAGGAGGAGGAGGAGGAGGAGGAGGATGAGCATGTCATGTAACTTGAGCAGTGAGCAGTCCTGCCAATTCTGGTTTGGCTCCAAGGAGTGATCTGAACAGGAAGTGACCTCATTCTGTAGGCCTGAGCTCACATCCTCCTTGCCCATAGCATGCAGGGTTAGTTGCTAGTCTTTGAAATCCCCGTCTTCACCGCGTTCAGGTTATCCTAACTCCCAGGGGTGTAGCCTGAAATTCTGGGCCCTGTGCATATGCAGTCTCTGTGGGCCCCCTTAAAAATGTGGACCAGACAAATTTTGTAGTCCAGGCCTTTTGATAGCCTCCAGCACCCCCTGCGACCCTGACCAGGAATACGCGGGTATGGATAACAGATAGATGGGATATTGAGGGGAGGATATCGAGACTGAGGGGCACTGAAGTCGTCTCATGAACTCCCCCAGTGGGTGGAGCTCCAACAAGCTGCCAATCACTGTCAATCACTGCTTTGTTTGAACCAATTAAAAGAGCAGAAATGCGTTCTCTACAGCAGAATGCAGGCGATTGGTCGAAAGCAGTGAGTCACTGATAGCATATGGTAGCTCTGCTTTTTTTTTTTTTTTTTTTTTTTTTGGTTTTAGGACCACTCATTGTCCCATCACTGAGGGGTGGGGGGGGTGGTCGGTGCATGGTTGGGGGCTCTTGGCAGTTAGAGGCTGGAGATTGGTGGTGGGGGTTGAGGAGTGGTGCCGGGGCGGGGGGGCGGGGGGGGGGGGGGGCGGTATATTGTTCCGGCAATCATACGGGAGTTTATTTCCCCTGAGTGGAGTAGCATGGCTCATCGCTGAAGACCTCCGTCATTAACCTCCTCAAATGGGCCCTCGGCTTCACTGGAGAGGCCTAGAGCTCGATGACTCCGTTCAGTTTCACACAAAGAGAGAAGCCACACTGTTCTTCCCACAATGACTCAATTTATCACTCATTTCTTTTCGTTTTTTTTTTTTTTTTTGGGTGGGGGGGGTCAGGTGGGAGGGAGAATGGGACTATTCTTTCTGCAGATTCAGCAGAAGGAATTGCTCTTATTTTCTTGCAGATTTCTTTCTCTTTTTTTTTTTTTAAAAGGGACATTTTCTGTTCCCCTTGTTCGATTTTCTAAATTGCAGTGCTTTAAAAAAAAAAAAAAAATATATATTTTTTTACTTTTAACCCTCCCTCCCCCCCCCCGTGTCTTTTGAGTCATTACACCATTACATGAGCTGGGTTCACAAAAGTCCTCTGAACAGTCGCTCTCAGAAGACACATGCGGGCACCCATCTGTGCCCTCATCAGAACAATGTGCCAGTCAGGGTTCTGTTGCGAGAATAAATTGTTCTAAAGCGAAGTGACTACATTTATTTAAAGAGAAATTATATATCCACCCGTGTGATTCCTTCATTAAAAGGCTTTAGAGTTGAAGGATGAACCACTCATTACATTACATTACATTACAGGCATTTGGCAGACGCTCTTATCCAGAGTGACGTACAACAAAGTGTATAACCATAACCAGGAACAAGTGTGTCGAAAACCCTAGAGAGAAGTACCGTTCCAAGTGCAGGGAACAACTGCATAGTTCAACTTGGACCCTGTGGGTTAAACTGATTAACACTAACACAAACGAGAACAGCAACAACGCAGTCTATGCAAAAATACAAGCAGTAGTTAAGACGAGTGCATTATCTAAGTCACCTGTGAAACAGCTACCTAGCTACAACCCTAAGCTTACAGTCAATTTAGAGATTACAGGGAGGTAGGGAGGGATGGGGAGAGGTGCAGTCTGAAGAGGTGAGTCTTCAGTTGTTGCTTGAAGTGGGTCAGTGTCTCAGCTGTTCTGACCTCCACGGGGAGGTCATTCCACCATCGTGGGGCTAGAACAGACAGGAGACGTGTTCTGGAAGCGCAGGTGCGAAGAGGGGGAGGTGCCAGGCGTCCTGAGGTAGCGGAACGGAGGGGTCTGGCTGGCATGTAGGGTTTGAAGATCTACAATCATAGCCTGAATCTTTGAGGGTCCTTAGGGTTTGGGTATGATGGCACAACCTGCTGTATGGGTGTTTGCTACCTGGCACCTAACTGATCAGATGAAGCTCACTTCTTGGGTCTGAACCTGTTTTTGATTTTATCCCTTTGAAAACTAGGTTTCTCTTCTTTTTTTTTTTTTTTTCAAAATTCCATGTCAGTGTTTTAGAACTCCACTGCTTTCAGTCACCAGCAGTTATTGTTACATCAGCATTAGTGACATATTTGTGATCTCACACCTGGGCTAAACTGGATTAAGATGAAAAATGGAAATCAGCAGGACCTACATCCCGTACTGTCCCAGGACTGGTGAGCCCAAAATTAGAGTGTGAAGACCTGTGGGTTTTTTCATTATGGTTTCAAGTGTGTGATTGTGAAGGTAGCTGTCATGATTCTGTTTGGGGGGTTTTGGAACTTACCTGCTGCCTCATTACCCAGATTAAGGGCAAGGGAGTCCACGAATGCACCCCGTCTCTCTCTCTCTGCAGTGACAGGACCTTAACGCTGTAGGGGAAGAGGTGGGGTGCCCCTGTTTTTAGATGGTTTTCCTGAGGACAGCGCAAGTTCCCAGCGCAAAAAAAAAAAAAAAAAAAAAATCAAATAAATAAAAAATGAGATTACAAGGACCTGGCAAGGTCAGGCCGACTGTAATCAGAAATCTCATGTCCAATCTCCCCGAACGCTGGCGTGTTCCCTACGGGCGCAGGGAATGACGAGTGCTCCAGACCCCATTTTTCTGCGTGCTTCCGTAAATCCGTCTGAATTCCATCCGGAATGTTCCTCCGTCCCGCACCGCGAGTTTGCAGGCTGACGGGTATGTGGGACGTGGGCTCGTGCCCCGCAAAGGAGGCCAGCGCTCCTACACCTCCTCACGAAGGAGGCCAGCGCTCCTACACCTCCTCACGAAGGAGGCCAGTGCTCCTACACCTCCTCCTCTCCGCGCACCTCCTTTTCCTCCCGAGCGCGAATATAAACCTCGGCGGGTGAAATCGGCTTGCCGCAGCGAAGGCGTCCGTTACCCCCGGGCCCAGCTCCATGTTACTGCAGTTCTGACTGAACCCCTCTCTCTCTCTCTCTGTCTCTATTCCTCGCATTCACTCTCTCTCCATTCCTCACTCTCTTTCTTTTTCTCTCTCTCCATCTCCTACTCTCTTTTCCTCACTCACTCTCTCTCCCTTTCTCTTCATTCCTAAGTCTTTCTTTCTCACTCTCTCCCTCCCTCTCTCTCCATTCCTCCCTCCATTACTCCCTCTCTCTCTCCGTTCCTCACTCCCTCTCTCTCTCCGTTCCTTGCTCTTCGCCGGTCCCACCCCGCCATCGGCCCGTGCTCAGCCTGCGTCTCGCATCCCCGCGAATCCCGCGAATGCCCCCCCCACCACCCACACCCCCCCCCTCCATGACTCTATCTCTTTAACCCAGTTAATCCGCCACAGGAGGGCCTCTCATCGTGTCCCCAAGGTCACTCACTCACTCACTCTTTCATCACGCATTCCCCCCTTTTTTTTTCAGAGAAACAGGTATGAAAGGATTCTCTCTTTTTCTTTATCTGCGAGATGCCGGTCCCAGGGAGAACCTCTCTTTTTTATTTATTTATTTATTTGTTTATTTTAAGAATGGGACTTTGATCAGCTTCGTCTGTCTCTTCTTTTTTATTGTCAGCTACATCCCTCTTATTTTTACATCTCCGCCATTTTACATCCCAGCTCAGAGAGACATCGTCACTGCAGCAGTTTATTACCCCGGAGCTAGACTGGGATTGATGTAATTAGCGCAAAGGGCAGAGTGTGTGGGAGAAGAATTTGAAAAACGTCGCCCTAAAAATCGTGTCTGTAAAAAAAACGAAAAAAACGAACAATGTTTCAGCAACTAAAGCAAACATAGTTTCGGGTTTCGGTTTTTAAGAAATTCTATCTTTGTTCTGTCCAAACAGAAAACTCATCCATCAGAAACATCTGCAGGTCGAAGGTTGGACCTTGACGGTGTAGTGGACATATCTTTACTTCTCATACGGAGAAGATATACATCTGTATCTTCCCAGGTGGCATCAGGATGCAGTAATCGTTCTCATAAAGTGTAATATACAAACTATAAATAGGCTATTTATGTTAATAATGAAATCAATTTTTATAAAAAATTACACATAAATAGTTCATCTTATCCAATGCGGATGGCTTGGAGCCAACCTAAAGAGAATGGTAAAACACATGAAGTTCAAATAACCATTGACACAGTTATGTATATTCGGTCAGAAGTGTCACAGTTGCTAAATTAAACTGTATGCCCAGAGTCACGGTCTTACTTCAGTCCCTTGGATTGGTTGTCGGAATGCTTCCTGGTTTCCTGAGCGAAATCCGTAGGAGCTTGGTGAGGAACAGGGGATTCCGTTTGCCCTTTTCCCCAGTTCTAAAGACACGCAGTTTGATTCTTTACGCCGGCCGTTTGCAGGTAACTGTGGGACGCGCCCTGCAGGATGCTTCCTTCACGCGGTACGCGCCTGTGCGTCCTTCGCGCGGGCGTCTCCGAGTTCTTCTTCGGCCACCGCTAACCGTGTAGCGGCCGCTCGTTCCCCCCCGGCCTGGTTGCCAGCGGTGTGCGTGAGAGGGCCTCGATCGGAGGCAGGCCTTGCGAAGTTTTCCCCGGCGGCGTGGGCTCACGCGCGCGAGGGAGACGGGGGAAGAGGCATGGTTAAATGAGTCGCCCTTTGAGGTTGGAGTATGGGCTTTGTAGTTTTGTGGAGTGTCTGTTTTGTAGTCCATGGTAACTACAACGGTGTCGAGTGGTCGGATCTAGGAAGTTTAGATCAGATTATCAGTACCGTTTCCTTTGGTCTAATCATGTTTTCTCTGAGAGAGAGTTTTGAATGGATGTAGGTTGATTCCCACCCTCAGGTTTACCTGTAACATCATCCTGTAATGCTGTAGCATGCACTCACTGCTGCACTGCTGTAATGTAGAGTGCTACGGTTGTATTTGTCAGGGTGGGGGGGGGGGGAGGGGGGTGGGCTGGGGTTGCCTGTTGGTTGACCTACGCCCTTCATTTGTTGATTTGCCTTTTTGGGCGAGTCACTGCAGTACCTCTACGGGATGACAGATTACAAACGCGGGAACATTACCGTCTCGTCGGTTCTGTTTAGACACAAGCGTTAGACCAGAACGCCTGCTGTTGGGGGAGACGGGTACTAGACCCGTAATCCTGCTGTGTGGCGTGACAGGTATCTGACAGGTCTGCCTGCTGTGCAGGAGGCAGGTTTGCGATCGGCACACCTGTCCTGCGCAGACATCGGGTATCACGGAGGCACACCTCACTGTGCTGAGAGACAGGTAGAACACCGCTGCGCTAAGCTAACGCAGACACTAGCGTTATTTCTGCCCCCCCCCCCCCGCCGTGTCTTATCATGACCGACAGAAAAATCTAATCAGTCGTTTTCCCGTTGTCTAAAAAAAAAAAATCTTGGAGGGGATCAGGAGGCAGTCGGGCGTTTTTTTTATTAACCGGTCTTTGTGTGGAAGCACAGACGGCGCCACGGCAACCCTCTCGAGCGTCGTCGAGCCGCCAAGCGAGCGCGCTCCTGTGCGGCGGGGGCCCGCTCCCTCATTAAAACAGCATTACACGCCGCGCTCGCTTCTTGATCTATTTTGAGGCGCAAAAACTTTCCCCAGCCAAGACGCCCGAGCGACTGATCGGGGGCGCCCGGGAAAGAAGAAGAAGAAGCAAAATTAATTGTATCCTAGCAACAGGAGTCAAAATGTTACTTAGCAACGGCGCTTTTGCTGTATGCAGAGATCACACCGTGGAGCCCGAGATGAGAGAAAAAAAAAAAAAAAAAAGTCAGAACTTCCCGAGGAGAGAGATGGGCGTGTGATTGGCAGAGATGTGCTGAGAGGGGCGTGTGATTGGCAGAGATGTGCTGAGACGGGCGTGTGATTGGCAGAGATGTGCTGAGAGGGGCGTGTGATTGGCAGAGATGTGCTGAGAGGGGCGTGTGATTGGCAGAGATGTGCTGAGACGGGCGTGTGATTGGCAGAGATGTGCTGAGACGGGCGTGTGATTGGCAGAGATGTGCTGAGATGGGCGTGTGATTGGCAGAGATGTGCTGAGATGGGCGTGTGATTGGCAGAGATGTGCTGAGACGGGCGTGTGATTGGCAGAGATGTGCTGAGACGGGCGTGTGATTGGCAGAGATGTGCTGAGACGGGCGTGTGATTGGCAGAGATGTGCTGAGACGGGCGTGTGATTGGCAGAGATGTGCTGAGAGGGGCGTGTGATTGGCAGAGATGTGCTGAGACGGGCGTGTGATTGGCAGAGATGTGCTGAGAGGGGCGTGTGATTGGCAGAGATGTGCTGAGAGGGGCGTGTGATTGGCAGAGATGTGCTGAGAGGGGCGTGTGATTGGCAGAGATGTGCTGAGAGGGGCGTGTGATTGGCAGAGATGTGCTGAGACGGGCGTGTGATTGGCAGAGATGTGCTGAGAGGGGCGTGTGATTGGCAGAGATGTGCTGAGACGGGCGTGTGATTGGCAGAGATGTGCTGAGAGGGGCGTGTGATTGGCAGAGATGTGCTGAGAGGGGCGTGTGATTGGCAGAGATGTGCTGAGACGGGCGTGTGATTGGCAGAGATGTGCTGAGAGGGGCGTGTGATTGGCAGAGATGTGCTGAGACGGGCGTGTGATTGGCAGAGATGTGCTGAGAGGGGCGTGTGATTGGCAGAGATGTGCTGAGAGGGGCGTGTGATTGGCAGAGATGTGCTGAGAGGGGCGTGTGATTGGCAGAGATGTGCTGAGACGGGCGTGTGATTGGCAGTGATGTGCTGAGAGGGGCGTGTGATTGGCAGAGATGTGCTGAGATGGGCGTGTGATTGGCAGAGATGTGCTGAGAGGGGCGTGTGATTGGCAGAGATGTGCTGAGACGGGCGTGTGATTGGCAGTGATGTGCTGAGAGGGGCGTGTGATTGGCAGAGATGTGCTGAGACGGGCGTGTGATTGGCAGAGATGTGCTGAGATGGGCGAGTGATTGGCAGAGATGTGCTGAGACGGGCGTGTGATTGGCAGAGATGTGCTGAGAGGGGCGTGTGATTGGCGGAGATGTGCTGAGAGGGGCGTGTGATTGGCCGAGATGTGCTGAGAGGGGCGAGTGATTGGCAGAGATGTGCTGAGTGGTAAATGTATACAGGGGTGTGGAATATGCAGTATATTAGCTGTATATTATTACTGTATATTAGCTTTTAGTTTCGTGTTGCGGTAAGAATTAATTACAGTGATTCGTTTACACGGTGTGTTTCAAAGGCTGCCACAGACTAGCAAGATACTGGTTCTCCCTCTTCACTCACTGCCTCTCTATCTCATTCTCCCTCTCTCTCTCTCTCTCTCTCATTATCTCTCCCAATCTCTCCTTCTCTTTCTCTCATTCTCACTCCCTCTCTCTATCATTCTCTCTCTCGCTTATTCTCTTGCACTCGCTCTCTCTCATTCTCCCACTTTCTCATTCTCTCTCTCCCTCTCTGTCTCTCTCAATCTAATTCTTCATGCTTTACAGGAGTTAATGCAATTTCCCCAAACGATCGCGTTGTGTAACAAGGGAAAAAAACACATGGCTCTCCCTTTCCCCTGGCTCACTCTCTCTTACACCCAGGCATGCACACACGCACACACACACGCACGCAGGCACACATACACGCACACACGTATACACACACACACACACACACACACGTATGCACGCACGCACACACACACACACACACACACGTACGCACACATGCACACACATACACACACACACACACACACACACACATACGCACGCACGCACGCATACACATACACATACACGTACGCACTCACACACACACACACTCAGATACACATACACACATGCACACGTACTGATGAAGACTAATAATGACACCAGTATTACAAAATAATAATCAGAAATGGGAAAATTAAGCAGTTACACTAGATGCCTGAAGTGATTATGGTGCAATTTCGGTGATGTTCTGTGGGTGTGTATGACACCTCAAGATGTGACAGGGTTGCGTTGGGTTCACAGAGCTGAACACCTCTCTCTCTCTCTCTCTCTCTCTGTCCGAGGAGGGTTGTGCGATGTTCGTGGGAAGCTTTCGGCGATGTGCATTCATTTGAATGGAGCTGCGGAACAAACTAAACATTTGCATCGCTGTGCGCACATTAGTCACTGTTGCTGGGCAGGGGCTTGACTTTCCTTTGATAGAGTTTGTAGATGTTTTTTCCCCCCCCCTTATTCTTTGGGGAGCCCCCCCCCCCCCCCCGGACTTCTGTGAAATTTAAATGCACAGTTGTACCTGCAGGAGCCTCCATTGAAACTCTCCGCCCCCCCACTTTCAATTCAGGAGGGAATGTCCTCCGGTATTCGAGGGGGGGGGTGGGGGGGGGGTGTATGCAGTCAGCCATTGCTACCGTTTCACTCTGCAATCCTGCAGCTGGCGGCGGCTGTAATGACACGACTGGTGCAGGTGGACCGCTGGTGCCTCAGACGAGTCGCCCCTGAGCAATGAAGCGTTGACAATTTACACAGTTGGGGGGCAGCAAAGCTGGATCCAAAAGAAAAGAGTGACCTCATGCCTAATGTGCCTGAAGGCAAGGCTCACTGAAATTCAATAACTGCCGTGGTTCTGTAACAGTCCCCCTGTGAAAAACCCCGCCCCTGAGATTGTGGCCACGCCCCTTTACCAGACTGGCCCAATGAGGGCCAAGCGGATTTGAAGGGCCGAAAAGCATGAGATTGAGGTTTTTGAGAGAAGCACTGGAATACACAAGCTCATCCAATGGTAGCACTAGCTCAAGCAGCGTTAACACTAGCTCACCCAGCATTAGCGCTAGCTCACACAGCAATAGCACTAGCTCAAGCAGCATTAGCACTAGCTCAAGCAGCGTTAGCACTAGCTCAAGCAATGTTAGCACTAGCTCAAGCAGCGTTAACACTAGCTCACCCAGCATTAGCACTAGCTCACACAGCAATAGCACTAGCTCAAGCAGCGTTAGCACTAGCTCAAGCAATGTTAGCACTAGCTCAAGCAACGTTAGCACTAGCTCAAGTAACATTAGCTCTAGCTCAAGCAGGGTTAGCACTAGCTCACCCAGCGTTAGAACCAGCTCACAGCGATAGCCCTAGTTCAAGCATTGTTAGCACTAGCTCAAGCCACATTAGCACTAGCTCAAGCAACATTACCTCTAGTTCAAGCAGCGTTAGCACTATCTCACGCAGTGATAGCACTAGCTCAAGCAGCGTTAGCACTAGCTCAAGCAACGTTAGCGCAAGCTCAAGCAATGTTAGCACTAGCTCAAGCAACGTTAGCGCAAGCTCAAGCAATGTTAGCACTAGCTCAAGCAACGTTAGCGTTAACTCACTTATTAGTCGCACCTGCTTACCCAGCGGTTGTACTATCTTACCCAGGTACTGTGGAAATGTGTGTGTGTGTGTGTGTAGTGTGTGTGTGCATTAATGCGAGTTAGTGCAATTAGTGGTGTTGTGGGGGTGGGGGTAAGAATAATACCAGCCCTAAAAAAAAATATGCAGTCCACTGACAACGACAACATCTGAATCATAATTGCTAGTTGTTGCATTTCCCTGACAATTTTAATCATGCTGATAATTTTTGAGAAATTATGGACGCCCAAGGTTGGGCATTGCAGTGACGATGAGCCCGTTTGTCCTCCGGATGGGGGACGCCACTGGGGCAGGGACCCATCTGTTTCGGCACAATACCCAGCCCACGTGAACCCTCCCACCTGGTGTGACCCGCTCGCGTCCAATTATACCCCGAAAACGTTGCTTCGACAGGACAAACCGCAGCCCTGCCCTCTACAGCACACAGACCATATGTCTGAAACACCAGGCCTTTCAAAGGTCACGCTGGTATATTTTCAATATGTTTTCCATTAACTCCATATATTCACACTATATTGCAGTATATTTCTTTTCCTGAAGGGGCTGTGGTATCTATCTGCAAAATATATTACATTACATTACAGGCATTTGGCAGACGCTCTTATCCAGAGCGACGTACAACAAAGTGTATAACCATAACCAGGGACAAATGTGTTGAAAACCCTAGAGGGAAGTACAGTTCCAAGTGCAGGGAGCGACCGCGTAGTTTAACTTGGACCCTGTAGGTTAATCTGACCAACACAAACAAAAGCAGCAGCAAAGCAAATAATACAAGCAATAACTGAACAAGTAGGCATGAGTGCAATAACTAAAATAAACTAAAATAAACAGCTTACCTAGGTACATACCAAAGCTTACATAGCCAATTAGAGAATAAGGGGGCAGCACTGCACCAAGAAAAAAAATCTGCAAGGTTTTTTTACTTTTACTAAATGTTTGAACAGACTCAAACCCTTTAAATATCTGCAGGTGTTTGATCTCTCTTACGGTGCTCCATCTCCCTTTCATAACAGTATCAAATTAAAGCCCTAGTTTCTTCTCCTCTCTGTATGAGGCCAGTATTGCATGACACAGACCCTGGCAGCTTCAGCTGCTAATCGGATCACTTGCGTTGTGAATGCTGCATTTTAGTCAATGCAGACCTTTCAGCTTTCAAACCTTCCTCTTTTAAAAGCTCCCCCCCCCCCCCCGAAGACAGTGGTATAATAAAATTAATACTGTCTATTCTCACTCTCTCCCCCACTCTCTCTCTCTTTCTCTCTCACTCTGTCTCTTTTACTCTCTCTCTGTCTCACTCTGGCTCTCTCTCTCACACGCTCCCTCTCTCTCCCTCTTCCCCTCTCTCTTGTTCTCACTCTGTCTCTCTCTCCCTCTCTCTCCCTCTCTCTCTCTCTGTTGTTATTGTGGGAGGGGGGATTTGGTCAGTGGGGGGGGAGGGGTGCTGTGGGGGAAGTGGGTAGTTGGGAGGGCAGGGGGTTGGGGGGAGTGGATTGTGGTTCAAAGTAAAACCCTGAGTTAAAAGGACTCTGACAGATCGCACGTAATCCCTGTTGGACTCGTATGAAACATATACAACTCGTGTTGAATTAGCACTGAGCATTTCACTTTGTAGAGAACATGGCCATGTAACATGGCCATGTTATTTTGGGGTGGGTGGGTGTGGTGCTTGTCAGAAATGATGCTTAGTCGCTTGTCAGAAGTGCCTTCCATGCCACTTTCAGCTTAGGCTGTTTTCATTCCTCCCACCAACTCTAGGCTACTCACGGGGTACCCCTCTTAAGCAGTGAGAGGGTACGCATCTCCTGCCGTGGATTGGCTGTCATCTTGTCTTCCTGAAGAACGTCAATGACTGTGACACGAAGGGAGTGATTCACAGGATGTATCATTTCCGAGGCATTCTGGAAAAATAACTTCATTAATGATTTTTTTTCCAGGTCTATGAACGGGGGTCCAACGTGGAGCAGTTTGTGACCCGCTTCCTGTTGAAGGAGTCGGCCAATCAGATCCAGTCCCTGCTGAACTCCGTGGAAAGCGCTGTGGATGCCATCGACGAGCAGCACAGCCAATCAGGGTGAGCCTTGCGTCAACCGGAGGCGGGGCCACTGAGCCAGGGTTCCGTGTTCCTGACACTTACTTAACGAGCGGTGCTTTTGTTCTGTACTGGCTGCTGGACTTAGTCTTCAAACTCTTGCTTTTCCAGTAGGTAGGTAGGCAGGCAGGCAGGTGTCACATTGGCCATCCTATCTCTCGAGCTGCGACGGCAGACATTTTGTGCCGCGCTGTGGAACTGGGTGGCTGCAAAGCGGACGGTTGTCATAGTTCCCTCCCCTGCCTCTCACTGTGACAAAGCAATAATTAATCTCTCTGATTGCTAATGAAGGATTAGGGTGATGATTAATTCACACCTTCACCCGTGTAGCTACCCTCACCCCCCCACTGCGTGCTCTTTTATTCCCTTTCCGCTCCCCCCCTCTCTCTTCTGTTTTTTTTTTTTTTCAGTTTCAAGGTGTCGTGACCTTACAGCGTTGCTGAGGCAAAGGTGACAAATAAGGCCAACTGCAACAAGAAAACTGAGAGGAGGACAGCAGCTCATAGTGTTACTAATCATAGGAAGTACAGGCCAAAAGTATTAGGCCACCTGAGGTTTTTTTTTTATATTAAAAAAACATACAATAAAGTATAAAGATTTAAGAGTTTTAAGAGTTTTGCTTAAAAATAGTCTTAGACATGACTTTCCACAAAATAGACTCATTTGGCTTTAATTACAATAAAACAAATTACTGGAAGTCTATCCAATCATTTTGCAAATGGGGGGAAAGATGGGATGGAGGTGGAGTGGTAGTTCTATTAGGTTGAATCTTATCTACCTTAAGTTTTTTTTAAACCACAGGCAGCCTAATACTATTGCCTGTAGTGAAAGTAAAATAAATACTAAACCTGCAAGAAATATGGCAAAGAAGAAGGTGTTAGGCTTAGATTTGCCAGGTCAAGTAAACATATAGTGACAAGTTTGTTCCCTGCAAAAAATTGCAAAGAAGTTAACGATTTCCTGGTGCAGTGTTCAGTACACACTCAGAGGATGGGCAGTAATGTTAACAGGAGAAGACCAGGAAGATCAAGCGTCAGTAGACAAATATCTTGTGGGGTCTGGCAAAGGAAACCATTGTATCATTGCACCACAACTACAGGAAGAACTCAATGCAGCTAGAGAGAAACCAGGTCCCCTGGCTGCAGTGCATCTGCCTTTTCACAATCTTTTTGATCCAGAGCTGATGGTGTTTGGCCCACTGGAGTCTTTTCATCTTGTTAACAGCACATAACCACACATAGCAAGAGCTTTTTCGCAGATACACATCCTTTCAGACCAGAAGGCCCTTGGTACCTGGCGCCTGTACCTAAATCTGGAAAATCTCTCTCTCTACCCCCCCCCCCCCCCACTTCTGTTTCACTCTCATTCCCCCACAAACAAGGTATCTTGTTACAGGATATTTTCACAATCACATTTTCACAAAGTGCTAAAGTCTCACCCCCCCCCCCTTCTCTCTCTCTCTCTCTCTCTCTCTCTCCCTCTCTCAGGCAATACCCCAGTAAGACCAGTCCACGCGTACCAGATGGTCGCTACGTGACTCCGGTGCCAGACTACCCCCCCAATAACAGGGTCAGCGCCAGGGAGACCGTGAGGAACATCAGCGCCGCTACAGGTGAGGCTCCGTGTGCACGTGGCTCACGGAGGTGTGCGGCCAACCTGCTGGATTGGGGGGGGGGGGGGGGGGGGGGCGACAAGCATTTTGAGCGCATACAAAATAAAAAATGCGCAGCTGATTTCAAAGCTCAAACAGATCAAAGAAATTAAGAAAAACCTAAAATAACATTCCGCAAAGCAAACATCCATAGAAAGAAGAAGGAAAAGAATCTACTGCTGTCCAAGGTCCTGTAGGCCTCCCAGGCTGTGAGAGAACAGGCACTGCTGCTGTCCAAGGTCCTGTAGGCCTCCCTGACTATGGGAGGGAACAGGCACTGCTGCTGTCCAAGGTCCTGTAGGCCTCCCTGACTATGGGAGGGAACAGGCACTGCTGCTGTCCAAGGTCCTGTAGGCCTCCCAGGCACAGCTGAGAGCAGCCTTAGACTATGACCATACTTATCTACTTCTCCCTCTGTCCTTCCCCCCGGGCACGTCCTCACCGGCTAAACAGCCTCTCCCATCTTGGCCGAGTCATCGAGTGCGAGTCACTGCGGTAAATTCGGCCATCGACAGAACCGAGGCGTCGTATTAAACATCGTAAAAGGAGCCGTCGTCTCTCTGGTCAACTCTCTAGGGCTCCGCCCATTGCTGCCGTTGCATTAGGGAGGTGCCACCTGGAGTACTGTTCTCTCACGTCCCTCCAGAGGGCGCCATCCGTATTGGTGACGTAACGGACGTAAATATTGTTCAGATGGTATCTTAACATTGAGAACCATTTATGCGGAATGCGTTACGCGCGCCTGACAGGTTGTGTTTGCTTATTTTAGTTGTTCTTTTAGTCACATGTGAGTACCGTATCACGTGCGGTTGCAACTTTTATAGTGCGCACTTAGTGGTCAACAATAATCCAGGACGGACTCATGAAACATGTTTCAGTTTCATACGCAAATAGAGAGGTTGCATCATCACCCTTGGTGAGAATTTCAAGGTTCGGTGAGAAAAAAAATGTTTATTACACTTAGTACACTATTGAAATATTATGGAAATATTTTTAATAAACATTTGTTGCGTGACTGATCTAGACAAAATGTGCAAGTGACAGTGTGTCCTCGTGACACTTGATAATTGCCTCACACTATGAGCAAATTAGTGTAGGCCTGGCATGCTCATAACTGTAACATTACCTAGCATCGTGCAGATAATAATATGCACTTAGCGTACGGCAGTGACATGCTATGAGGCTAAGATGAATCTCTTTGAGGCCGGATACATATCCTAAACAAGCACATGAATGCAAGTGACAGCGCCAGGCTGACGCACTGCAGAAGCTGGGCTCGGCTGTGCATGCTGAACATGCCATAGGAACGCATGTTGAGCATGCACCACTGAGCTCCACATAGACCCACGTCCACGGGGGGGGTGATTCTTGGACAGTTGTGAAAAGACCGAGCGGGAGAAAGCACAAATCAAAGATTTGCGTAGCTCAAAGCATCTGTATTCGTGTACGTGCGTAGGATATGGTTCCCGACGTTACAGGCATCCATTGCACCCATTTATACACTGAAGCATCGCAGGTTAAGTGCCCTGCTCAAGGTGTCTCAGTGTCCTGTGACCTTCAGGTTACAAGGCCAGCTCAAAACCATTGTACTACACTGCTGCCCTTAAGCTTTTTGATGGTAATGTCTGGCCACTTGGTTTTTTTTTTTTGTTTTTTTTTGTTCTGGTGTCCAGTCACTATGCTGGAGTGGCCAGAGTGAACTGTAGGATCCTCCACTGCAGTCTTCCCTCACAGGTGTTAATGGATTTGTAATGTTTGCTTTTCAGGCCACGTTAGAACTGCTCATGTGCAGAGAGCTCGAGCTGTCTATATCGGGATGGCTTCTCATTTCGGTTACACAGGCCTCACATTAATATTTCAGCCAACAGCCATGGCTGTTTTATTTGGGGGGGGGAGTATGGGGGGCTGAAAGTAAGTCTTTGTTTTGAATGTGGAACAATTCTGCATGAATTCCTGCTCCAGGCTATAGTTCCGCAAACGGAGAGACACTCTTTTGTGAGAGAGACAGAGCGAGGGAGAGAGAGAGAGAGAGAGAGCGAGAGAGAGAGAGAGGAACACGATTCCCTTTGAGGTTCAGCTGTGATTTTGTTTCATCGCCCTCTCGCTCCGTGTTACTTTCGCTCTGGCGCTCCAATCTTTTTTTCTCACTTTCTCTCTCTCTCATTTTCGCTCTAATTCTTGCCCATCAACATATTGAATACGGGAGAAGAAAAAAACCATTTTCCGAATGTGTTTCTTTGTCAAATAAATAAATAAATAAATAAATAAATCAGAAAACGTACAGTATGAGCAGACTTTCCTCTTATTATTTTTTTTAAACAGGAATCAGCCCTCGTGGCATTAAAGGCTGTATTTAATGAGTGCATGTTTTCAAGCCTGCATTGAACCCGAAGCTCTCACACAGCACTGTGTGACTGTGGCTTCTGACCAGCCAAATGCAGTCAAACACATGGCTGGCCTCGTTACGTTAGGTTGCATTACATTACGCTACTGCTTCACACTTAGTCATTCCGCCATTATAGGAACTGGCTCCTTCAGCTCAAAGCCCCCAGTTTGAGTCAGAGGGAAGTCAGTGGTAAATGAATACCCCAGTTCACTTTTTAGACAACCGTCTCTTTGAACCATTAAAAGCTGCAGTCGTATGTGGACAGGGCCTTGAGATAAGCAAGCAGGCAGGCTTTGTGCTCCCTCTCATTTATGAGTTAAGAAAAATCTTCAAACCCCTTTCCTCTCTCTCTCTTTCCCCCCCTCTTGCCCTCTCTCTCTCACTCTCTTACCCTCTATCTCTCGCTCTCTTGCCCTCTCTCTCTCGCTGTCTTGCCCTCTCTTTCTCTCCCTCTCTTGCCCTCTCTCTCTCTTCCCCCCTCTCTTGCCCTTGATTGAATCTCTGTCTCTCTCTCTCTCTCTCTCTCTCTCTCTCGCTTGCCCTCTTTCCCCCCTCTCCAAGCATTACAGGATCCATAAACCCTGTCAGTGACTGGGAGGGGCAGGGTCAGTGCTTCTCTCCTCTAGTCCTTAAGCACGGTGGAGATTAATCTGTAGTAGCATTGTAGCAGAGTTGCAATATAGCTGTAGTAGCGGTGTAATAGATCTGTAGCCAGGGGTGTTGTCAAGCTGCTCCTATTTCGGATGCTGTAGATACCAATTTTGCCCCCCCCTCCCCCCACCCCCCTCCCTATGGTCTCTTTAAAAACGCAGTTGGGAAAGAGAGAGAACGCGAGTAAACGAGTGCAAGCTGTTCCCTCTCTCTCTGCAGCAGCAGCAGCAAGCCCTTTCCTCTTCTTTGGCCCCCCTAACGAGCACCGGGTCTCAAAAAAAGCAGCACCTCACACACGTAAGCGCGGCCGTTACACAGAGCAACGGACTGCCGCACCGCAGCCAGAGTGAGAAGGGGGGTCTTTTGCCTCTGAGAGAGGTCCTCACAAGTATCTGAACATCGGTCTCCTCTTCTCATTGAAATGTGTGTAAAGCACACATTTAGGCTTTGGTCCTTTACGGACCTTTTGTTTCGGCCCCGGGGTCACGCTTTCGTAAGCGGACGTGCACCACCTGTTGGAGCCATTATTCTTGTATGTACTTTTATTTTGAAATGCTTGTTTTGTGGGGACTTTTATTTTGAAATGACCACCTTTAGCCAGGTAGCATATAGGAAGTGCTTAGGGGAGAGGTGGATGGGATTGGTGAGGACATGGTTTTTCGACCACATTGGAATGTTCTCTGTTTCACACAAAAGGTTCGGGGCTTGAATATTTTTGTTATCTGCTTTGGATCTAGACAGTTTTTACTTTTAATAAATTCACAAAACTCAACATTGTTCGAACTCCTGTGGAATCAGTTGACTGAAGTATGCGTCGAAAATTGCCAACCCATTAGTAGCTTACAACCTAAGTGAACGTGTACCACCATTCCCCCACCCCCCCCCACCCCCGACTACGCTGTCGTTAAGCGTCGTGTAACAACAGGTGGTTTCTGTTGACAAGTTTGTCAAGGCTGAGGGCAAAGTCTTATTTGCATTACTCAAACAGCCTAAGAGTTTACAAAGTCCCACTCCGTGTTGCAGCAGGATATACACACAATGGAATGTCATATTAATCACGCAGCAGCGGGAAGGAGGTTGGTTCTCTCTCTCTCTCTCTCTCTCTCTCTCTCTCTGATCAGCGGGCGAGAGAGGCGGCTCTGTCGGCTCGGATCCCGATCGCCACGGAGATGAGAGAGGGCCACCTCGTCCTTCAGCCGGGCGGAGGCCGGCACGCAGCACCGAACGAATCTGTTTTTTATTTAAAAAATATTTTTCTTCACTAAAGGCGAATCGCTGAGGGTCATCCCCTGCTAATCTTTGCCAGCTCTGGAGACACATGTTTATCACACATTAGCACTGACTGAAGGTACACAAGTGTGGTGTATCCCCCTGGCTGTTCCGTATCTGTATGTTGGGGAGCGTGTGCATGGAATATTACCCCCAACCCCCCCCCCCATCGCCCCCCCCCCCCCCCCCCCCCCCGTGGATGGCGGCTGTGGCTGGGACAGCCGTTTGGTGGATATTGGGGCACCTGCTGCACTCAAAGCCAAGTCATATGACAACTGACGTGCGAGCAGGTCCAGTGAAGAAGTTCCGTTCTGTATCCATGGTTACAGCATATGTGTGTTATTGTGATGTTCACTCACACACACACACACACACACACACACACACACTCTCATACTCACACACACCCTATATGCATACCACAAGCATTTGGACACGCACACCATACATACAAACGTGCGCACGCACACACCCGCACACAGTGTAACCTCTACAGTCTAATTGGCTTGGCATCTCGCATCATGACGTCACAGAGCAGGAAGTGCTTTTTCATCACTAATTGGGTATCTGTCATGACACTAAAGGGGAAGAAGAAGAAGAAGAATTTTAAGCATTTGCATTTTTTAATTATTTCCCACAAGGGCATTCCCGATTGAGTTTACAGCGCACAAGGTTTATAACTAGCTGTTCTGGTTGCGCGCTCTTGTTGCAGTTCACTGGTTTGTTGTCAGAAAAATGTTTGCCTTCGCTAACCGGCTAAAATGTCTGTTTACTTCCACCTTTGCCTCAGTCCGGATTGGTTCTAATCCTTGTGGGGAACATCGATTGGTCGAGCTGCAGGGGAAACCCGCCCCACAGTCTTCTTAGATATGCAGCATCTGTGTCAGACTTGCTGATTGTAGGGCATCTGCTATTTGTCACCTAGGAGGGGGCCGTTGGTTATTATTATCTTTAGGCTGACATTACTAGGAGAAAGAGTTTTTGTAGTACAATTGTTCAGGACATTAAGTGGCATAACACCATCTGGTTGAGAAAGCTGTGCTCTCTGCATTCAACCACACTGCAGAAATACCTCGTAAAATGTTGCCAGTTCCTGCAGTGTTGCCAGGCAGTATACTGTAATAGGGAAAAACTGTTATACATTTGTATACAAAAAATGTGTTGAATTGTATAAATTGTTTTATTTTATGGGATTAATATGGGAGTTATTGCCTTTATCCTACATGACTTTGACAGTTTTTTGAAGAGAAAAAAAACTGTGGAATCCTGTAAATTTTGATCATTTTTTTTAACAAACTTTTTACCACAAAAATAGTTTGTTTTTTTTTACTGTGTAATGTTGTTATGAGTTTATCGTGGTAACAAGTCCAAGAGCAACGCTGTTTTTTTGGTGTCGCACCATATAGAGTGTCACCCCCCCCCCCCCCCCCCCAAAACCCATTTATCCCTGAAACTGGCTGGATTATGTGATGCTATTTTTCCTCTATAATATGCATATTTAATTTTAAAAAATATAAATATAAAAATAGCCTATAAAACCGGGACGTGGCGTTAGCGGTGTGCTTCTGGTAGCCGGACGGATGATGACCACAAACAAAATGGTACTCTGCGTCCGTTTCGTAGCTAATTCGTCTAGAACGTGACACGAAAATAATCACAAATTTCATTCGTGAAACTTGCAATGAACGGCATATTTTCCATGCATTTTTCCCATAGGGATTTTGATTTCTGCAGAAAATAAAACGTCTGTGGTTAACATAAGCGTAAGTTTCACGTTTTGCTGGACGACATAAATTGCACCCTCCGACATCTCACCCGTTGATTTTGAAACTGTTACGTGACTTAAAAAGTAAGTTGCCAGCAAGTTGTTATATTAAAGGGTGCAATTTATGTCCTAGAACAAGACGTGAAGCCTTGGAAATCTGCTGAGGGAATCCATGGTGGAAGAAAATTCCGAGTTGGCCTACAAAATGACGTATTATTAAAACACTCTATTAAACCCCCCCCCCCCCAATGTTCCCAGGAATGATAACTTGTGGGAGCCATGATGATGATAGTCTGTGCAGAAAAGGGAATTCTGATGTGTGCCTGATTCTGTCTTTCAGGGCCTGTGGAAGTGAGGAAGGAGGGGCTAGAGGCACAAATTAACCGTCTGGCCGAGCTGATTGGACGGCTGGAGAACAAGGTACGCCCACCGCCTCCTTTTCCCAACCCCAACGCCGCCACCCAAATTTTCCGAAGGGAAACGACGTATCTTTTTGGCAGTGGATTGCCGCTGGAGTGGTCTGGACTTGATTTGGCCGGCTGGGCACATCACTTGTACCCCCCCACCACCACCACCACCCCCCCCACCCCCCACCCCCCATCCACTCTGACTCTGAAACGTGCTATCAGCCTCGATCATCCCAAAACAGGCTATTTACATCCGCTAGACTTCATTTTACACTAACATTGCACATATAAACTGATAGTTGTTGAATTGACACCGGGACGTCCCTCCACACCATTGCAGAGACCCCCTAATCCCCCCCCCCTCCAAGAGCAGCAGGCTTTCCCAGCGTTATTACCCTGAGAGAGAGACATTGAGGGATTCTGCAATGCAGAGGGCTTCGCTTATGTTAGGAAATCCTTTTCAGCTACACCGTAATCTCCATTATTATTGCTCTGTCTCTGTGTAGGGAGAGCGAGAGACAGAGAGACTGAAACCAAGTTATCGGTTGTTGAGGTTTCACACACAGTCTTGGAAAAAATCGAATCTCTTTCAGTCTGACCCTCTTTTTGCCTGTGCCTCTCATTGTCTCTCACAATCAATGAATCAGATCAATCTCAGGTACCCCTAGAACACAATAACCTAGCATACAACCACACACACACGCACACACACACGCACACACACACACACACATACACGCACACACACACACACAGACACAGATACACACACACACACACAATCACACAGACACATGCACACACAGACACAGATACACACACACACACATACACGCACACACACAGACACAGATACACACACACACACACACACACGCACGCATACGGGGCTCAAACCATGCTTCACATTCTCGGTCCCCCTCCGTTACCTCCTATGGCTCCCATCCTGCATGTGTCATGCACATAAAAGGTGATGCTTATTTATCAACTGCTGCTATTGCTTGTGACTGGTGACGGTTTGGGATCTGCTCCGCTGAAGCTCCCTGTTCGCAGTCAGGCGGGTCGCTCCAGCCGGTAGCATCCGTCACGCTAAGCGCCTAAACGCTCCGTAATGGCCGCTCGTATCTCAGACAGGACTGGGCCCGGCACTTCAGAGCCTGGTTCGCTGCGTTTCGTGATGATGCGCGCGTGCGGGTGCGTTCGGACGGGGGAGTCACGCAGCTCACAAGGGTCGCCTTTCGACCCGTGTTTGCAGAGAACCCGAGCGGGTTGGAGTGTAGCATAGTGGGTGAGGAACTGGGCTCAGTAACCGAAAGGACATAGGTTCGATTCCTAGGCAGGACACTGCCATTTTATCCTTGACCAAGGTACTTAACCTGCATTGCTTCAGTATATATATATATCCAGCTGTCTAAATGGGTGCACTGTAAATGCCATGTAAAAAAGTTGTGTAAGTCGCTCTGGATAAGAGCATCTGCTAAATGCCTGTAATGTAGATACAGCAAAGCAAAAACACAAGCCAACAGGGCTGGTTCAAAAACCACAGTCAGCTACTTTTCTTCGGTGGCATCAGCTGAAGTTTGCCAAGGGCATAAAAAGTGACATGGAGTTGGCCTGTATTCTGTTGGACCTGTAAATAATGTTACTTTTAGCTAGTTACCTTATATAGCTAAATACACGAGGTTGGGTTGCTTTTGAATCTAAGTCTGTTCTTCTATGAAGATGTCTTCCCCCCCTGTAAGAACTGTGGTTACTGTTTATAGTTGCAACTTAACTAGGTCGGTAATGCACCTGCATTTGTTTCAATCAGCGGAAATGAATTCCATACAGCATGCATGCTACCTAGCTAACGTTACGTGTAGCTAACTTCACTAAGAAAGCCAACAGAGTTGCTGACGACTCTCAGAGCTGAAATTGAGTTAGTCTTCTTCTCTGGGGAGTTTGTCTCACATGGACTGGGTGTATTTATTCTGTGCAGAAAGTTATACAGTCAATATCAGTCCTAAGTTCACTGATAAGAACTGACCCAAATAAGCAACAAAAAAAAAAGAAGACAAAAGTCATCCACCTATTTTTGCCAATATTGCCAATCAATCAATCAAACTTTATTTATATAGCACTTTTCGGACAAATCAAATTGCAATTCAAAGTGCTTTACAAGCGATTGACAAAATATAAAATGTTAAAATGGATTTAGAGACTAAAAATCCATAGCATATCCGTAATAAATATGTATCTTGTGATTTTGGAGTCTCGGTGGCACATTTTCGTATAAAATCAATGAGGAAAAACATGACAAATAAAACTAGTGGCTTAAACATTGTTTAGGGGCTGCAGTACATTTCTGGGGTGGCTAAGGGCCCTTAGAATAAGTCTGGCAACACCACTGCTTTGTTATAATAAACTTGAGTTCTTGAAATATATTTGGGAGTCCTCTCCGATTGTTCCATTGCGGTATTACTGAATGTCTGACATTTGCAATGCTGCTTGGGCAGTATCACACACGGTGATGATGTCTTGACAACTAAACCTCATTTTAAATAAAACGTTTTGACCATGAAAATGATTCATTTTAATAATGTTTTATTGTATTTCATTTATTCATAAAGCACAGACAGTACAGGCAAATACAGAATAATTTTCTGACTCAGCATGACATGATGCATGAGCTCACATTATGTTCTCTGTGTTTATAATAGGTACTAACACACTGAGCAACTGTAAAGCATACATTATGCAGCAGCAATAGGTGTACATTCATGAGGTCATGCATATCACTGTAAAAAATATCAGGGAATTATTTAGGTGATAAGTTGATGAATGCAAGTTATTCTAAGAGTTGTAGATTACAATTTGATCCTTGATTAATTCGCTAGTCAGTGAAAGATCAGGAGGGATGAAATGTAGCCTATGTGGAGATTCTCTGTCATATGATCTGACTCACTGCACAGATCATGGCTTAAAAACTACAAATGCAGATGTTCAGACACAAAAAGGTGGGTTACCTTCTGGACTGAGGCTGCTAGTTTAGCTGTGAGATAAGTTACCTGGACAGTCAGTCGATGTGACTTCCTGAAGCATTATTAAACTTTGTTATTAATATTTCAGTGGTAAAACTTATGTTAATGTGCTGTGTTTACTTAGTAGAAAAAATCCTCCTTCTGGCTTATTAATTGGAGTCCTTTTTTTCAGCACCCAAAAAAAAGTATCAACCCCAAATTGCACGTGGTGAGTATCAGTTGGTTTTCTGGACTAATGTTGCTCAAATGTTCAGCAACATTTGTAATTTCAACCAAAGATATTGGACCATATTTATAAATCTTTACATGTTTTTGCCAGTCTCTTTCAATCAGTCGTTCTTGTGGTATGTTAGCTTCCATTCGTACCTGATGGATCATCATGTGCTGATGAAACGCCAGACCGTGGATGAATATCTTCCAATCTGTCCAACTGCTGTTTTGTGCCTTCAATGTCCTCTCAAAATGGCCGACCAGTGAGTGGTTGAGTCTTTGTTCGTAGTGTTCGGTCTCCTCCTTCATGCGTTGGGGGTCGTTGGCAATCAGTGGGACTAGTTTCAGGTAGTCGCTGACAACGGTCCCGATCTCTGAGATGTTGTCGCCTTCACGCTCTCTGAAAATTTGGCGGTCTGGTCGACCCACACACACACACACATACACACTCACACAAAAACACACACATTTAGCATTTACACAGTTGTCTGATTCTTCTGTCTAGATTATTTGCCTACGTAGCCAAAAGAATTTGCTAGAACACTGTGAGCTGGTTGACTACAACATTGACCCTCATCTGCCACAATTTATCACTGAATGCGCCTACACTCTGGTGGTCTAGTTTTACAATATTTAAGTAGCTTGACAGTCAGTGCGTTTACATGCACAGTTGAAATCGACCTATATTAATAGCTTGATTTGGTCAAAGATGAGATTTAATTGGATTATTGTCATTGTCCCAATATACATGAATCGGAAAGAATTGATTTATTGACCAAAGTGTGTCTGATGAAGGCTTCTTATAAATCCTGCTTCCTCCAATTTTGTCAAAACTTTTTTGAATAGTCACCATTCCGCATTTTTCTTACATCCATGTATTTTAGGATATTTAACTCCTTTAATTGCGATAGCATGAAGTTGGCCTCCTCGTCCATCCAGAAATGTGTTTTTTTCGCCATGATACTAGGGAGGGCAAAGCGGAGCTTTAGAATGTCGCCAGCAGTGTATGCGCGTGAGCTCGTCTGTGCATTTCTCACAGAAAAGGTTGTTTGTCGCCTTTTTTTAGTTCATTACAGTGGTGATAGAAGTGTCAATAATTAAGTGGTACCGTGCTGTTAGCCTTTATTGATCGCCGTACAAGGTTAATGTGAAGTAGCTAGCACAATCGGACAGCACTAACCCATAAAAATGTACTTTGAATGGTACTTGCTCAATTGAACAGTAAATGTGAAAAACATTCGATTATAGTCAGCGGCACCGAAATTTTCAGCCACACCCTCAATAAACGGCAAAAGTTCCAGTAGAAGATTGAATTAAATCTTTTAAAGTAATATATTTTCTGAAACGTTATCGATTCCGCTTGGCCACTGTGAGCGTATAGTTGCTATGTAAATTACGGAACATGCGCAGAACGCCTAGGCCAATTTTTGGCCTATTGAAGCATATACATGCCGTAGTAAATCGACCCGCAACCGCATTATCTAGGTATGTTAGTCCGACTCTGAAAAAAATCGACTTTGTACGATTTCAGTCGGACTACAATGTTTACGTGATTTTTAAAAATCCAATTTTAGCCGGGCTAAAACAATAAATTGACTTTTTCAAACATCATATAAACCCACTGAGTGTCAGTTATACATTTTCTTTAAGTGGGGTGTATGTACACTTTTACAGCCCACTCTCTGTAGCGGTCGTTTGAGGTGAGCGGTCACATGGTTCAGTGCGTGCGCCACACTGCACTCTGACCAATGGCTGTGCTCGATCAGGGTCGCAGAAGCCTCGCCAGGGTCCTTGTGCCAGTTTTTCCGTGTGTGGTATGATTTTGGATTCTCCATGGCGCATTTTCATGTCAAGTGGATCAGGAAAAACATTATGGGCTCTATTTTAAGGAATCAATGGCACATGGGCACAGTCAGTTTGCCCGGCGTGTGGTAGCACTGGGCGTGGCTAGTGATTGTTGGTATTTTTGTCGCCAGAGGCGAGGAGCGTACAGCTCAAAGCGCATGCCAAATCAGGAAAATGGGCTCGACTATACTGAATATATTACCAGTGGGTGTGGTGCAGCTGTATTCATTAGTAGGCAATCAAATGACCTCTTTTTAATTCCCTTTAAGAGCCGTGCACATTGCACTGGACTTACTGCCAGTTTTCGTAGTGTGTGGCTGCAATGGAAGAGGAGGAAAAGGATACACTGAAAAGATTCTTCTCTGAATCAGATGATTTATTCGAACTCAAAAATTAAGTTTGAACAAATATCATAATTTACAGTAAATAGTTTGAATTTGTTAAAATTTTCTTCCATCTGAATTTAAATTAAACATTGCATAAATGTTTTTTTTTATTGGCCTGTTGTTATTTCCCATTAAACCTGTAGCTACATATTTGAAACGAGCTTTGCTATAACTAGTAAATAATGACAATAGTACCTTGAGGTTTTATTAAACTTAAGGGGCTAAGCGCCCCTTAAAATCGGTCTGACGAGACCACTGCTATGTAATAATAAATTTGAGATCTTGGAATACATTTGAGGGTGCTCTCTCCGATTGTTCCATTGAGGCATTACCGAATAGCTGATATTTGCAGTCTGGACTGGGGCTGCTACATTAGCTGTGAGATAAGTTAGCTGGACAGCCAGTCGGTGTTACATCCTAAAGCATATTTAAAGCCTTGCTAATGATACTGTTTCAGTGGTGATACTTAAGTCCATGTGCTACATTTTTTCAGTAGAAAAAATGCTCATTTTGGCTCAGAAAAAGGGGAGCGTGTCTTTGGAAGGTCAAAAAGAAGGCCATTCCCTGAGCAATTACATCAAATATGAAGTTTTTAATTAGCATTGTGTCTATATCCTCACACCTAGTTAGTAACTGGTGCTTTTCTGTACTAATGCTCCTCAGACGTTCAACTATATTTGTCATTTCATCCAAATTATATTGATCTTTTTTGGCAAACTTATCTGTAAAATTTTCCCAGTCTTTTTCAATCAGTTGTTCCAGTGATATGTCTGCTCCCATTCGTACCTGATGGATCATCATGTGCTGATGAAACGCCAGACCGTGGATGAATATCTTCCAATCTGTCCAACTGCTGTTTTGTGCCTTGACTGTCCTCTCAAAATGGCCGACCAGCGAGTGGTTGAGTCTTTGTTCGTAGCGTTCGGTCTCCTCTTTCATGCGTTGGGGATCGTTGGCCATCAGCGGGACTAGTTTCAGGTAGTCACTGACGACGATCCCGATCTCTGAGCTGTTGTTCCCTTCTCGCTCTCTGAAAATTCGGTGGATGAAATGGGTCGACCCGGTCTGGTTCTTGGCCTGCTGGGCCAGGACGTCGAACAGGAAGGACAGGGCCAGAGCCACCACGCCCACGCCCCCCTGCGTCACCTTCCCGCTCTCTCCCAGAGTGGCCCGCAGGCTGTGGTTGAACACGCCCAGCTGCTCTGGAGAGAGCGAGCTGCGCACGTCCATGTAGTGGGAGCTCAGGTGAGTGGACGAGTTGGGCGAGAGGTAACCGGTGAACGAGCGGTCCATCTGAGGGTCGGGAATCACACCCACATCCCGACCCAGGCGATACAGTTCATGGCACTCGTTGTTTCCCATTTTCCTGCTGTCTATCCTACACAGAGCTGCTGTATATGTACTGACCGGAAGCTGTACAATCGATATCAGTCCAAAGTTCAGTGATAAGAGCTAACCGGAATCAGAAAAAAATTGAATGTTTTCTACCCATTTCCAGTATTCATAGTTTATCTGTGCTGATAAGCAACATTATTTACCTAAATTGTTTCATTCTGTTTTCCACAAGCAACACACTCACATATACACTCAAAAAGAAAAACACACATGCACGCACACACACACAAACACAGACACACATACACACTCACACAAAAACACAAACATTTAGCATTTACACAGTTGTCTGTTTATTCTGTCTAGATTATTTGCCTACGTAGCCGAAAGAATTTGCTAAAACACTGTGAACTGGTTGACTACAACATTGACCTACATTTGCCACAATTTATCTGAATGCGTCTACACTTTGGTGGTCTAGTTTTACAAATTTAGTTATACTCTTTCTTTGAGTGGAGTGTATGTACACTTGTACAGCCCACTCTCTCAAATTATAACCAGGCAAGATCATACAATGCCAGTGATACCGTTCACAGATGTAATATTACTCCATGTTGCTACAAGTAAAGAAAGAAAAATTATAACTCACCTGTCCATGATTAATTCACAAAACTGGCATGGCTGATGTGAACTGAGCGGGACTGAATGAGTTGTGTTTTCATCTTGTTTTAAATGCACTTTTTTCGATAATTTACCTCCTGGTTCCAAATCAGCATAGGCTTGACTTGTATTGTTTTTTACTCATTGACCTTGTTTAATCAATGAAACAGCAAGTTTGTTCGCATGCAACATGGTTGTAACATCTACGTTTAGAATATAAGAATGTTAATAGAACGTACGAATATAGAAAGGTATTTAATTGATAAAACCGAGTTTCCGCCCCACACATGATATTTAACTGGCTAACCAATAATGTAAAGCCCACAGAAGGTCAAGATTGGCCGAAAAAAGTTTTTTGTTACTCTTCTCTGTTGTCATGACTACACAGACAAAGTTAGTTTATTTAAAACATGACGAACCCGTAATGCATCCAATCCTACACACATGCCATTTTGGGAAATAAAAGAAAAAATATGTGGCCTTCCTAATTCATTGCTGGTTTAAACATCCATGCGCAGTATGCTCTTAACAACCACGCTTTGTTCTGTAAATATTTCAGATATTAACGATTTATGCAGGCCTAGTTATTTTGAGGCGACAGTAAATCTTAGGCTAAAGCTCCTTAAAATCGGTCTGGCAACACCACTGCTGTGTAATAATAAATTTGAATTTGTCTCACATGGACTGGGTGTATTTATTCTCTGCTAAAATTTATACAGTCGATATCAGTCCTAAGTTCACTGATAAGAACTGACCCAAAATTTTTTAAAAACAACAAAAAAAAAAAGAAAACGTCATCCCCCTATTGCCAATATTTGAAGTTTATTTGTAATAAATGTGTGTCGTAAAATTTTGGAGTCTCACTGGCACATTTTCATAACAAATCAATTCAGAAAAACATGACAAACAAAACTAGTGGCTTAAAAATTCTTTAGGGGCTAAAGTACATTTCAGGGGTGGCTAAGGGCCCTTAGAAATTTTCTTCCATCTAAATTTAAATAAAACATTGCATCAATATGTTTTATCGGTTAGTTTGTATTTTCCATTAAACCTGTAGCCATATATCTGAAATGTGCTTTGCTATAATAAAGAAATAATGACAATAGTACCTTGAAGTTTTATTAAATTTAAGGGGCTAAATGCCCCTTAAAATCGGTCTGACGAGACCACTGCTATGTAACAATAAATCTGAGATCTTGGAATACATGAGAGTGCTCTCTCCGATTGTTCCATCGAGGCATTACCGAATATCTGATGTTTGCAGTCTGGACTGGGGCTGCTACATTAGCTGTGAGGTAAGTTAGCTGGACAGCCAGTCGGTGTCACGTCCTAAAGCATGGTTAAAGCTTTGCTAATGATACTGTTTCAGTGGTGATACTTAAGTCCATGTGCTACATTTTTTCAGTAGAAAAAATCCTCATTTTGGCTCAGAAAAAGGGGAGCATGTCTTTGGAAGGCCCAAAAGAAGGTCATTCCCTCCATGATTACATCATATATAAAGTGGCTCATTAGTATTGGGTCTATGTCCTTGCACTTAGTTAGTAACTGGTGCTTTTCTGGGCTAATGCTCCTCAGACGTTCGACTATGTTTGTCATTTCATCCAAATTGAGTTGACCTTTTTTGGCAAACTTATCCGTACAATTTTCCCAGTCTCTTTCAATCAGTCGTTCTTCTGGTATGCCTGTTCCCATTCGTACCTGATGGATCATCATGTGCTGATGAAACGCCAGACCGTGAATGAATATCTTCCAATCTGTCCAACTGCTGTTTTGTGCCTTGACTGTCCTCTCAAAATGGCCGACCAGCGAGTGGTTGAGTCTTTGTTCGTAGCGTTCGGTCTCCTCTTTCATGCGTTGGGGATCGTTGGCCATCAGCGGGACTAGTTTCAGGTAGTCAATGATTACTGTCCCGACCTCTGAGCTGTTGTTGCCTTTGCGCTCTCTAAAAATTTGGTGGATGAAATGGGTCGACCCGGTCTGGTTCTTGGCCTGCTGGGCCAGGACGTCGAACAGGAAGGACAGGGCCAGAGCCACCACGCCCACGCCCCCCTGTGTTACCTTTCCGCTCTCTCCCAGAGTGGCCCGCAGGCTGTGGTTGAACACGCCAAGCTGCTCTGGAGAGAGCGAGCGGAACACGTCCATGTAGTCGGAGCTCAGGTGAGTGGACGAGTTGGGCGAGAGGTAACCGGTGAACGAGCGATCCATCTGAGGATCAGGAATCACTCCTACATCTCTACCCAGGCTGTAGACTTGCTTCTGAAGAAAGTCAGTGCATTGGCCGATTCCCACCAAGTTTTCCATTTTTCTTGCTCTCTGCTTGCCCGTCTCTCTCTCAGAGCTGAAATTCAGTTAGTCTTCTTCTCTGGGGAATTTGTCTCACATGGACTGGTTATATTTATTCTGTGCTGATAGTTATACAGTCGATATCAGTCCAAAGTTCAGCGATAAGAACTGACCCAAATCAGCAAAAAAAAAAAAATACAAAAAAAATTGTCCACCTATTGCCAATATCTGTAGTTTATTTGCAATAAATGTGTGTCTTATTTTTTTAGAGTCCCATTGGCACATTTTCATATCAAATCAATTAGGAAAAACATGACAAAACTAGTTTCTTCAAAGTTATTTAGGGGCTACAGTAAATTTCAGGGGTGGCTAAGAGCCCATAGAATAAGTCTGGCAAAACCACTGCTATGTAATAATAAATTTGAGTTCTTGAAATATATTTGGGGGTTTTTCCGATTGTTCCATTGCGGTATTACTTAATATCTGACATTTGCAATGCTGCTTGGGCAGTATCACACAGGGTAATGTCTTGACAACTAAAATTAACCTCATTTGAAAAAAGTAAATGATTCATTTTAATTATGTTTTATTATATTTCATTTATTTACATAGTACAGACAGTACAGTCTACTACAGAATTATTTCCTGACTCAGCATGACATGATGCATGAGATCACATTATGTTCTCTGTATTTGTAATAGGTACTAACACACTGAGTTACTGTAAAGCATACATTATACAGCAGCAATTGGTGTACATTCACATGAGGTCATGCATATTGCTGTTAAAGGAATTGTTAAGTTAGCTTGGACCATCAGTCAGCAGAAGTTCCTAAAGCATTATTAAGCCTTGCTAATGTTATTCCAGTTGTGATCCTTAAGCCTATGTGCTACATCTTCTTAGTAGGAAAAATCCTGATTCTGGTCCGGTGAAAGGGGAGCATATCTGTCCCAGGACAGAAAGAAGGCCATTACCTCCTTGCCTACTTCATATAAGAAGGTGATCAGTAGCATTTGTTCTATATTCTCACACTTGGTGAGTAAAAATTGCTTCTCTGGACTCTGGTCTGCTTCTCAGACATTCAATGACATTTGTAATTTCAACAAAAAACACTGTATTATTTTTATCATACTTTTTTGAAAGTTTTTCCATGTCTGTTTCAATTAAGTTTTAGCGGTGCTTCGTCTACTCCCATTAGGACCTGGTGCATCATCATGTACTGATAAAACATCAGGCCATGTATGAATATCTTCCACTCTGTCCAATTGTTGTTTGGTGACTTGGCTATCCTATCAAAATGGCCGACTAACGAGCAGTTCAGTCTGTTTGTAGCGTTCAGTCTCCTCCTTCATGCGTTGGGGGTCGTTGGCGATAAGCGGGACTAGTTTCAGGTAGTCACTGATTACTGTCCCAATCTCGGAGATGTTCAGTTCAGTGATAAGAACTAACCGGAATCACAAGAAAAGTAATGTTTTCCACCTATTTCCAGTTTTCATAGTTTATCTGTTCTGATAAGCAATATTATTTACCTAAATCTTTTTTTTTTCCACCAGCAACACACTCACATATATGCTCAAAATGAAAAACACACATAGACACACATGCACGCAAGCATCATCAAATGCATGTACACTCTGGTGGTCTAGTTTTACAATATTTAGGTTGACAGTGTCAGTTATACCGTTTCTTTAAGTGGGGTGTATGTAGACTTGTACAGCCCACTCTCTGTAGTGGTCTTTTGAGGTGAGCGGTCACATGGTTCAGTGCGTGCGCCACACTGCACTCTGACCAATGGCTGTGCTCGATCAGGGTCGCAGAAGCCTCGCCAGGGTCCTTGTGCCAGTTTTTCCGTGTGTGTTATGATTTTGGTGTCTCAATGGCACATTTTCTATGTCAAGTAGGTCAGGAAAAACTTTATGGGATCTATTTTCCAGAATCAATGTTGTGCGGCGTGTGGCAGCACTGGGCGTGGCTAGTGATTGTTGGTATTTTTGTGACCAGATGCGAGGACCGTACAACTAAAAGCGCACGGCACACCTTGAAAATGAGCTTGACTATACTGAATATATTACCAGTGGCACAGCTTGATTAATGAATAGCCAATCAAATGACCTCTTCATTCTCATTTTGACTGTGCACATTGGGCTTTGAGTTCTGAAATTTTCCTGAGTTGTTCAAACTAAAGAAAGAAAAATTATAATGCACAAGTCCCTCATTATTTCACAACAATGGCATGGCTTAATGGGTGAGTTGTGGTTTCGTCATGTGCTAAATACACTTTTTTCTATTATTTATCTCTTGGTTCCGATGCAGCATTGGCTTTGCTTGTATTGTTTATTACTTATCGACCTTGCTAAGCAATGAAACGGCAAGTCTGTCCCCATGCTACATGGATATAACATCTGCGTTTAGAATATAAGAATGTAAATAGAAGGTAAATATAGAAAGGTATAGCATAGGTAAAACCTAGTTTCTGTGCCACACATGATTTGTGACGGGCTAACGAATAACGTAAAGCCTACAGAAAGTCAAGATTGACTGAAAAAAGGTTGTTTACTCTTCTCTTTTTACATGACGACGTAGACAACATGAGTTGTCTCATTATCTCAACATTATAACATGAGAAAACCGCTACTCATCATATCCCACATACACATTTTTGGCAATAAAAGGAAAAAGACATGATCTTTCTAATTGATTGCTGGTTTAGACATCCCTGTGTAATATTCTCTTTTGAACCAGCAGTGTTATTTTCCTGTAAATATGACAGATATTAACAATTTATGCAGTTTTTTTGTTTTTTTGTTACAGTTGTACCACACCTCTGTTTCAACTGTCCCGCACATACGTCGCAGTAGTAATATCGGACCATGTTAACGTTTGTTTATGTTGTACACAAACCGTTTGTGATCAGCTCAGATTTAATGTGCCTTATTGTAGCAGACAACTGTATGCTCTTTGTAGTGAAATTTCCACAGATTTTATTTTTTATTATTCTAAGTAATTCAGTAAAAAGTGAGAATTGTTGCAATTCTGACAGCTCTCCCCTATTCGAAATACCTTCTTGGCCACAAGTGGTAATGACAGTCTGTGACCATCAGTAATATGAAATAAAGCATACAAGATTTTTTTTATTTGCACGAATATTGTCATTTCATGTAGAAAAATACTGGACAAAGCAATGCCCCCCCCCCCCCCCCCCCCCCCACTTTTCAGAGCTGAAATTGAGTTAGTATTCTTCTTTAGGGAGTTTGTCTCACATGGACTGGGTGTATTTATACTGTGCTGAAAGTTGTACAGTCGATATCAGTTCAAAGTTCAGGAATGAGAACAGACCCAAATCAGAAAAAAGTCCATCCACCCAATACCAATTTTCATCGTACATCTGTGTTGATTATATGTCTTTTGATTTTGGAGTCTCGTTGGCACGTTTTCATATTGAATTAATTAGGGAAAACATGACAAATAAAACTAGTGGCTGTAAAATGATTTAGGGTCTACAGTAAATATTGGGGATAGCGAAGGGCTGCTGAAATAAGTCTAGCAACATCACTCCTATTTAGCCATTAACTTACAATCTTGAAGTACATTTGGGAGTGCTCCCCGATTGTTCTATTGTGGTATGACTTAATATCTGACATTTACAATGCTGCTTGGGATGTATCACACACGGTGATGTCTTGACAAGTAAAATTAACCTCATTTTAAATAAATAAAAATTTGACCAAGAAAATGATTCATTTTAATTATGTTTTATTATATTTTATGTATTCATAAAGTACAGACAGTACAGTCTAATACAGAATGATTTCCTGACTCAGCACAACATGCTGCATGAGAGCACATTATGTTCTCTGTGTTTGTAATAGGTCCTAACACACTGAGTAACTGTAAAGCATAAATTATGCTAGAACAATAGGTGTACATTCATATGAGGTCATGCGTATTACTGTAAAAAATATTCAGAAATTACTGAAGTGATAATTTGAACAATGCAAGCGACTTTAAGAGTTGGAGATTACAACAATTCATTCTTTTCTCTGTGTTGAATTTGATTCGTGTTGCATTTGGTAGTCAGTGAAAGATCAAGAGAAGTGAAAGGTGGTTACTGTGGAGATTCTCTATCATAGGACCTCACTGACTTCGTAGATCATGGTTTAGAAACTGTGAATGCAAATATTCAGCAGAACTGAAGCTGGGTTACCTTCTGGACTGAGGGTGCTAGCTTAGCTGTGAGATCAATTAGCTGGACAGCCAGTCAGCGCAATTTCTCAAATCATTACTCAACCTTGCTAGTGATATTCCAGTTGTGATCCATAAGCCTATGTGCTACATTTTCTTAGTAAAAAAAATTGTCATTCTGGCTAAGAAATAGGGAAGAATTTTTTTTGAAGGCACTAAAGACATCATCAATCTTACCATATTTTAGTTCAGAGAAAAAGTACATCAGTAGATATTGTTCTATATTCTCGCACCTGGCGACTAAAAATTGCTTTTTTGGACTAATGCTCATCAGACGTTGAGCTACATTTGTAATTTCAACCAAAGATATTATTTTATTTTTATAAATGTCCTCTACATCATTATCCCAGTCTCCAGTCTTCCAGTCACCTAATGATTCCAGTGGTATTTCTGCTCCCATTCGTACCCGATGGATCATCATGTGCTGATAAAACAACCATCCGTGGAGGAATATCTTCCAATCTGTCCAACCGCTGTTTTGTGACTTAGCTGTCCTCACAAAATGGTCGATGACTGAGTGGTTGAGTCTTTGTTCGTAGCGTTCGGTCTCCTCCTTCATGCGTTGGGGGTCATTAGCGATTAGCGGGACTAGGCTCAGGTAGTCGCTGATTACTGTCCCAATCTCGGAGATGTTGTCGCCTTCGCGCTCTCTGAAAATTCGGTGGATGAAATGGGTCGACTCGGTCTGGTTCTTGGCCTGCTGGGCCAGGACATCGAACAGGAAGGACAGGGCCAGAGCCACCACACCCACGCCCCCCTGCGTTACCTTCCCGCTCTCTCCCAGAGTGGCCCGCAGGCTGTGGTTGAACACGCCCAGCTGCTCTGGAGAGAGCGAGCGGCACACGTCCATGTAGTCGAAGCTCAGGTGAGTGGACGAGTTGGGCGAGAGGTAACCGGTGAACGTTCGGTCCATCTGAGGGTCGGGTATCATACCCACATCCCGACCCAGGCTATACACTTCATGACACTCTTGGTTTCCCATTTTCCTGCTGTCTGTCCTACACTGAGCTGCTGCATATGTACTGACCGGAAGCTGTACAATCGATATCAGTCCAAAGTTCAGTGATAAGAGCTAACCGGAATCAGAAAAAAATTGAATGTTTTCTACCCATTTCCAGTATTCATAGTTTATCTGTGCTGATAAGCAACATTATTTACCTAAATCTTTTCATTCTCTTTTTCACAAGCAGCACACACATATACACTCAAAAAGAAAAACACACACGCACGCACACACACACGCACACACACACTCACACAAAAACACACACATTTTAGCATTTACACAGTTGTCTGTTTATTCTGTCTAGATTATTTGCCTACGTAGCCGAAAGAATTTGCTAAAACACTGTGAGCTGGTTGACTAGACGTTGAACTTCATTTGCCACAATTTATCTGAATGCGTCTACACTTTGGTGGTCTACCTTTACAATATTCAGTTATACTCTTTCTTTAATTGGAGTGTATGTACACTTGTACAGCCCACTCTCTCAAATTATAACCAGGCAAGATCATACAATGCCAGTGATACCGTTCACAGATGTAATATTACTCCATTTCGCTCCAAGTAAAAAAAGAAAAATTATAACTCATCAGTCCATGATTGATTCACAAAACTGGCATGGCTGATGTGAACTGAGCGGGACTGAATGAGTTGTATTTTCATCTTGTTTTAAATGCACTTTTTTTCGATAATTTACCTCCTGGTTCCAAATCAGCATAGGCTTGACTTGTATTGTTTTTTACTCATTGACCTTGTTTAAGCAATGAAACAGCAAGTCTGTTGGCATGCAACATGGTTGTAACATCTACTTTTAGAATATAAGAATGTAAATAGTACGTACATATAGAAAGGTAAAAAATTGAAAAAAAAACCTAGTTTCCGCCCCACACATGATTTTTAACTGGCTAACGAATAACGTAAGGCCCACAGAAAGTCAAGATTGGCCGAAAAGTTTTTTGTTACTCTTCTCTGTTGTCATGACTACACAGACAAAGTTAGTTTATTTAAAACATGACGAAGCCTTAAGGCATCCAATCCTACACGCATGCCATTTTGGGAAATAAAAGAAAAAAGATGTGGCCTTCCTAATTCATTGCTGGTTTAAACATCCATGCGCAGTATGCTCTTAACAACCACGTTTTGTTCTGTAAATATTGCAGATATTAACGATTTATGCAGGCCTAGTTATTTTGAGGCCACAGTAAATTTTAGGCTAGAGCTCCTTAAAATCGGTCTGGCAACACTGCTGCTATGTAATAATAAATTTGAATTTGTCTCACCTGGACTGGGTGTATTTATTCTGTGCTGAAAGTTATACAGTCGATATCAGTCCTAAGTTCACTGATAAGAACTGACCCAAAGTTTTTAAAAAACAACAAAAAAATAAAAATAAAACGTCATCCACCTGTTGCCAATATTTGAAGTTTATTTGTAATAAATGTGTGTCGTAAAATTTTGGAGTCTCACTGGCACATTTGCATAACAAATCAATTCGGAAAAACATGACTAGTGGCTTAAAAATTATTTAGGGGCTAAAGTACATTTCAGGGGTGGCTAAGGGCCCTTAGAAATTTTCTTCCATCTAAATTTAAATAAAACATTGCATCAATATTTTTTATCGGTTAGTTTGTATTTTCCGTTAAACCTGTAGCCATATATCTGAAATGTGCTTTGCTATAATAAAGAAATAATGACAATAGTACCTTGAAGTTTTATTAAACTTAAGGGGCTAAACGCCCCTTAAAATCTTTCTGACGAGACCACTGCTATGTAATAATAAATTTGAGATCTTGGAATACATTTGAGAGTGCTCTCCGATTGTTCCATTGAGGCATTACCGAATATCTGATATTTGCAGTCTGGACTGGGGCTGCTACATTAGCTGTGAGGTAAGTTAGCTGGACAGCCAGTCGGTGTCACGTCCTAAAGCATGTTTAAAGCCTTGCTAATGATACTGTTTCAGTGGTGATACTTAAGTCCATGTGCTACATTTTTTCAGTAGAAAAAATGCTCATTCTGGCTGAGAAAAAGGGGAGCATGTCTTTGGAAGGCCCAAAAGAAGGTCATTCCCTCCATGATTACATCATATATAAAGTGGTTCATTAGTATTGAGTCTATGTCCTTGCACCTAGTGAGTAACTGGTGCTTTTCTGGACTAATGCTCCTCAGACTTTCGACTATGTTTGTCATTTCATCCAAATTGAGTTGACCTTTATTGGCAAACTTATCCGTACAATTTTCCCAGTCTCTTTCAATCAGTCGATCTTCTGGTATGCCTGTTCCCATTCGTACGTGATGGATCATCATGTGCTGATGAAACGCCAGGCCGTGGATGAATATCTTCCAATCTGTCCAACTGCTGTTTTGTGCCTTGACTGTCCTCTCAAAATGGCCGACCAGCGAGTGGTTGAGTCTTTGTTCGTAGCGTTCGGTCTCCTCTTTCATGCGTTGGGGATCGTTGGCCATCAGCGGGACTAGTTTCAGGTAGTCAATGATTACTGTCCCGACCTCTGAGCTGTTGTTGCCTTCGCGCTCTCTGAAAATTTGGTGGATGAAATGGGTTGACCTGGTCTGGTTCTTGGCCTGCTGGGCCAGGACGTCGAACAGGAAGGACAGGGCCAGAGCCACCACGCCCCCCTGCGTCACCTTCCCGCTGTCTCCCAGAGTGGCCCGCAGGCCGTGGTTGAACACGCCCAGCTGCTCTGGAGAGAGCGAGCGGCACATGTCCATGTAGTCGGAGCTCAGGTGAGTGGACGAGTTGGGCGAGAGGTAACCGGTGAACGAGCGATCCATCTGAGGATCAGGAATCACTCCTACATCTCTACCCAGGCTGTAGACTTGCTTCTGAAGAAAGTCAGTGCATTGGCCGATTCCCACCAAGTTTTCCATTTTTCTTGCTCTCTGCTTGCCCGTCTCTCTCTCAGAGCTGAAATTCAGTTAGTCTTCTTCTCTGGGGAATTTGTCTCACATGGACTGGGTATATTTATTCTGTGCTGAAAGTTATACAGTCGATATCAGTCCAAAGTTCAGCGATAAGAACTGACCCAAATCAGCAAAAAAAAAAAAATACAAAAAAAATTGTCCACCTATTGCCAATATCTGTAGTTTATTTGCAATAAATGTGTGTCTTATTTTTTTAGAGTCCCATTGGCACATTTTCATATCAAATCAATTAGGAAAAACATGACAAAACTAGTTTCTTCAAAGTTATTTAGGGGCTACAGTAAATTTCAGGGGTGGTTAAGAGCCCATAGAATAAGTCTGGCAAAACCACTGCTATGTAATAATAAATTTGAGTTCTTGAAATATATTTGGGGGTTTTCTCCGATTGTTCCATTGTGGTATTACTTAATATCTGACATTTGCAATGCTGCTTGGGCAGTATGACACAGGGTAATGTCTTGACAACTAAAATTAACCTCATTTGAAAAAAAAAAAAAAAATTTGACCTAGTAAATGATTCATTTTAATTATGTTTTATTATATTTCATTTATTTACATAGTACAGACAGTACAGTCTACTACAGAATTATTTCCTGACTCAGCATGACATGATGCATGAGATCACATTATGTTCTCTGTATTTGTAATAGGTACTAACACACTGAGTAACTGTAAAGCATACATTATACAGCAGCAATTGGTGTACATTCACATGAGGTCATGCATATTGCTGTTAAAGGAATTGTTAAGTTAGCTTGGACCATCAGTCAGCAGAAGTTCCTAAAGCATTATTAAGCCTTGCTAATGTTATTCCAGTTGTGATCCTTAAGCCTATGTGCTACATCTTCTTCGTAGAAAAAATCCTGATTCTGGTCCGGTGAAAGGGGAGCATATCTGTCCCAGGACAGAAAGAAGGCCATTACCTCCTTGCCTACTTCATATAAGAAGGTGATCAGTAGCATTTGTTCTATATTCTCACACTTGGTGAGTAAAAATTGCTTCTCTGGACTCTGGTCTGCTTCTCAGACGTTCAATGACATTTGTAATTTCAACAAAAAACACTGTATTATTTTTATCATACTTTTTTGAAAGTTTTTCCATGTCTGTTTCAATAAATTTTAGCTGTGCTTCGTCTACTCCCATTAGGACCTGGTGCATCATCATGTACTGATAAAACATCAGGCCATGTATGAATATCTTCCACTCTGTCCAATTGTTGTTTGGTGACTTGGCTATCCTATCAAAATGGCCGACTAACGAGCAGTTCTGTCTTTGATTGTAGCGTTCAGTCTCCTCCTTCATGCGTTGGGGGTCGTTGGCGATAAGCGGGACTAGTTTCAAGTAGTCACTGATTACTGTCCCAATCTCGGAGATGTTCAGTTCAGTGATAAGAACTAACCGGAATCACAAGAAAAGTAATGTTTTCCACCTATTTCCAGTTTTCATAGTTTATCTGTTCTGATAAGCAATATTATTTACCTAAATCTTTTTTTTTCCACCAGCAACACACTCACATATATGCTCAAAATGAAAAACACACATAGACACACATGCACGCAAGCATCATCAAATGCATGTACACTCTGGTGGTCTAGTTTTACAATATTTAGGTTGACAGTGTCAGTTATACCGTTTCTTTAAGTGGGGTGTATGTAGACTTGTACAGCCCACTCTCTGTAGTGGTCTTTTGAGGTGAGCGGTCACATCAGTGCGTGCGCCACACTGCACTCTGACCAATGGCTGTGCTCGATCAGGGTCGCAGAAGCCTCGCCAGGGTCCTTGTGCCAGTTTTTCCGTGTGTGTTATGATTTTGGTGTCTCAATGGCACATTTTCTATGTCAAGTAGGTCAGGAAAAACTTTATGGGATCTATTTTCCAGAATCAATGTTGTGCGGTGTGTGGCAGCACTGGGCGTGGCTAGTGATTGTTGGTATTTTTGTGACCAGATGCGAGGACCGTACAACTAAAAGCGCACGGCACACCTTGAAAATGAGCTTGACTATACTGAATATATTACCAGTGGCACAGCTTGATTAATGAATAGCCAATCAAATGACCTCTTCATTCTCATTTTGACTGTGCACATTGGGCTTTGAGTTCTGAAATTTTCCTGAGTTGTTCAAACTAAAGAAAGAAAAATTATAATGCACAAGTCCCTCATTATTTCACAACAATGGCATGGCTTAATGGGTGAGTTGTGGTTTCGTCATGTTCTAAATACACTTTTTTCTATTATTTATCTCTTGGTTCCAATGCAGCATTGGCTTTGCTTGTATTGTTTATTACTTATCGACCTTGCTAAGCAATGAAACGGCAAGTCTGTCCCCATGCTACATGGATGTAACATCTACGTTTAGAATATAAGAATGTAAATAGAAGGTAAATATAGAAAGGTATAGCATAGGTAAAACCTAGTTTCTGTGCCACACATGATTTGTGACGGGCTAACGAATAACGTAAAGCCTACAGAAAGTCAAGATTGACTGAAAAAAGGTTGTTTACTCTTCCCTTTTTACATGACGACGTAGACAACATGAGTTGTCTCATTATCTCAACATTATAACATGAGAAAACTGCTACTCATCACATCCCGCGTATTTTTAACAATAAAAGGAAAAAGACATGATTTTTTTAATTGATTGCTGGTTTAAACATCCGTGTGTAGTATGCTCTTTTGAACCAGCAGTGTTGTTTTCCTGTAAATATGACAGATATTAACAATTTATGCAGTTTTTTTGGTTTTTTGTTACAGTTGTACCACACCTCTGTTTCAACTGTCCCGCACATACGTCAAAGTAGTAATATCGGACCATGTTAACGTTTGTTTATGTTGTACACAAACCGTTTGTGATCAGCTCAGACTTAATGTGCCTTATTGTAGCAGACAACTGTATGCTCTTTGTAGTGAAATTTCCACAGATTTTATTTTTTATTATTCTAAGTAATTCAGTAAAAAGTGAGAATTGTTGCAATTCTGACAGCTCTCCCCTATTCGAAATACCTTCTTGGCCACAAGTGGTAATGACAGTCTGTGACCATCAGTAATATGAAATAAAGCATACAAGAATTTTTTTATTTGCACGAATATTGTCATTTCATGTAGAAAAATACTGGACAAAGCAATGCATGTTGAAGCTGATTATAAAATATCCACCTGTAAGAGAGCTCTATTATGTTGGAATGAATTAACCCATATAAGAATGTCATTTTTATTACATGTTTAACTCACGGTGAGTCAGGAAATTATCAAATGGCCAAATTTTCTATTTCTCCTGCTCTCTGCTCCCCCCCCCCCCCACTTTTCAGAGCTGAAATTGAGTTAGTATTCTTCTTTAGGGAGTTTGTCTCACATGGACTGGGTGTATTTATACTGTGCTGAAAGTTGTACTGTTGATATCAGTTCAAAGTTCAGGAATGAGAACAGACCCAAATCAGAAAAAAGTCCATCCACCCAATACCAATTTTCATCGTACATCTGTGTTGATTATATGTCTTTTGATTTTGGAGTCTCGTTGGCACGTTTTCATATTGAATTAATTAGGGAAAACATGACAAATAAAACTAGTGGCTGTAAAATGATTTAGGGTCTACAGTAAATATTGGGGATAGCGAAGGGCTGCTGAAATAAGTCTAGCAACATCACTCCTATTTAGCCATTAACTTACAATCTTGAAGTACATTTGGGAGTGCTCCCCGATTGTTCTATTGTGGTATGACTTAATATCTGACATTTGCAATGCTGCTTGGGAAGTATCACACACGGTGATGTCTTGACAAGTAAAATTAACCTCATTTTAAATAAATAAAAATTTGACCAAGAAAATGATTCATTTTAATTATGTTTTATTATATTTTATGTATTCATAAAGTACAGACAGTACAGTCTAATACAGAATGATTTCCTGACTCAGCACAACATGCTGCATGAGAGCACATTATGTTCTCTGTGTTTGTAATAGGTCCTAACACACTGAGTAACTGTAAAGCATAAATTATGCTAGAACAATAGGTGTACATTCATATGAGGTCATGCGTATTACTGTAAAAAATATTCAGAAATTACTGAAGTGCTAATTTGAACAATGCAAGCGACTTTAAGAGTTGGAGATTACAACAATTCATTCTTTTCTCTGTGTTGAATTTGATTCGTGTTGCATTTGGTAGTCAGTGAAAGATCAAGAGAAGTGAAAGGTGGTTACTGTGGAGATTCTCTATCATAGGACCTCACTGACTTCGTAGATCATGGTTTAGAAACTGTGAATGCAGATATTCAGCAGAACTGAAGTTGGGTTACCTTCTGGACTGAGGGTGCTAGCTTAGCTGTGAGATCAATTAGCTGGACAGCCAGTCAGCGCAATTTCTCAAATCATTACTCAACCTTGCTAGTGATATTCCAGTTGTGATCCATAAGCCTATGTGCTACATTTTCTTAGTAAAAAAAATTGTCATTCTGGCTAAGAAATAGGGAAGAATTTTTTTTGAAGGCACTAAAGACATCATCAATCTTACCATATTTTAGTTCAGAGAAAAAGTACATCAGTAGATATTGTTCTATATTCTCGCACCTGGCGACTAAAAATTGCTTTTTTGGACTAATGCTCATCAGACGTTGAGCTACATTTGTAATTTCACCCAAAGATATTATTTTATTTTTATAAATGTCCTCTACATCATTATCCCAGTTTCCAGTCTTCCAGTCACCTAATGATTCCAGTGGTATTTCTGCTCCCATTCGTACCCGATGGATCATCATGTGCTGATAAAACAACCATCCGTGGAGGAATATCTTCCAATCTGTCCAACCGCTGTTTTGTGACTTAGCTGTCCTCACAAAATGGTCGATGACTGAGTGGTTGAGTCTTTGTTCGTAGCGTTCGGTCTCCTCCTTCATGCGTTGGGGGTCATTAGCGATTAGCGGGACTAGGCTCAGGTAGTCGCTGATTACTGTCCCAATCTCGGAGATGTTGTCGCCTTCGCGCTCTCTGAAAATTCGGTGGATGAAATGGGTCGACTCGGTCTGGTTCTTGGCCTGCTGGGCCAGGACATCGAACAGGAAGGACAGGGCCAGAGCCACCACACCCACGCCCCCCTGCGTTACCTTCCCGCTCTCTCCCAGAGTGGCCCGCAGGCTGTGGTTGAACACGCCCAGCTGCTCTGGAGAGAGCGAGCGGCACACGTCCATGTAGTCGGAGCTCAGGTGAGTGGACGAGTTGGGCGAGAGGTAACCGGTGAACGTTCGGTCCATCTGAGGGTCGGGTATCATACCCACATCCCGACCCAGGCTATACACTTCATGACACTCTTGGTTTCCCATTTTCCTGCTGTCTGTCCTACACTGAGCTGCTGCATATGTACTGACCGGAAGCTGTACAATCGATATCAGTCCAAAGTTCAGTGATAAGAGCTAACCGGAATCAGAAAAAAATTGAATGTTTTCTACCCATTTCCAGTATTCATAGTTTATCTGTGCTGATAAGCAACATTATTTACCTAAATCTTTTCATTCTCTTTTTCACAAGCAGCACACACATATACACTCAAAAAGAAAAACACACACGCACGCACACACACACACACACACACACTCACACAAAAACACACACATTTAGCATTTACACAGTTGTCTGTTTATTCTGTCTAGATTATTTGCCTACGTAGCCGAAAGAATTTGCTAAAACACTGTGAGCTGGTTGACTAGACGTTGAACTTCATTTGCCACAATTTATCTGAATGTGTCTACACTTTGGTGGTCTACCTTTACAATATTCAGTTATACTCTTTCTTTAATTGGAGTGTATGTACACTTGTACAGCCCACTCTCTCAAATTATAACCAGGCAAGATCATACAATGCCAGTGATACCGTTCACAGATGTAATATTACTCCATTTCGCTCCAAGTAAAAAAAGAAAAATTATAACTCATCAGTCCATGATTAATTCACAAAACTGGCATGGCTGATGTGAACTGAGCGGGACTGAATGAGTTGTATTTTCATCTTGTTTTAAATGCACTTTTTTCGATAATTTACCTCCTGGTTCCAAATCAGCATAGGCTTGACTTCTATTGTTTTTTACTCATTGACCTTGTTTAAGCAATGAAACAGCAAGTCTGTTGGCATGCAACATGGTTGTAACATCTACTTTTAGAATATAAGAATGTAAATAGTACGTACATATAGAAAGGTAAAAAATTGAAAAAAAAACCTAGTTTCCGCCCCACACATGATTTTTAACTGGCTAACGAATAACGTAAGGCCCACAGAAAGTCAAGATTGGCCGAAAAGTTTTTTGTTACTCTTCTCTGTTGTCATGACTACACAGACAAAGTTAGTTTATTTAAAACATGACGAAGCCGTAAGGCATCCAATCCTACACGCATGCCATTTTGGGAAATAAAAGAAAAAAGATGTGGCCTTCCTAATTCATTGCTGGTTTAAACATCCATGCGCAGTATGCTCTTAACAACCACGTTTTGTTCTGTAAATATTGCAGATATTAACGATTTATGCAGGCCTAGTTATTTTGAGGCCACAGTAAATTTTAGGCTAGAGCTCCTTAAAATCGGTCTGGCAACACTGCTGCTATGTAATAATAAATTTGAATTTGTCTCACCTGGACTGGGTGTATTTATTCTGTGCTGAAAGTTATACAGTCGATATCAGTCCTAAGTTCACTGATAAGAACTGACCCAAAGTTTTTAAAAAACAACAAAAAAATAAAAGTAAAACGTCATCCACCTGTTGCCAATATTTGAAGTTTATTTGTAATAAATGTGTGTCGTAAAATTTTGGAGTCTCACTGGCACTTTTGCATAACAAATCAATTCGGAAAAACATGACTAGTGGCTTAAAAATTATTTAGGGGCTAAAGTACATTTCAGGGGTGGCTAAGGGCCCTTAGAAATTTTCTTCCATCTAAATTTAAATAAAACATTGCATCAATTTTTTTTATCGGTTAGTTTGTATTTTCCGTTAAACCTGTAGCCATATATCTGAAATGTGCTTTGCTATAATAAAGAAATAATGACAATAGTACCTTGAAGTTTTATTAAACTTAAGGGGCTAAACGCCCCTTAAAATCTTTCTGACGAGACCACTGCTATGTAATAATAAATTTGAGATCTTGGAATACATTTGAGAGTGCTCTCCGATTGTTCCATTGAGGCATTACCGAATATCTGATATTTGCAGTCTGGACTGGGGCTGCTACATTAGCTGTGAGGTAAGTTAGCTGGACAGCCAGTCGGTGTCACGTCCTAAAGCATGTTTAAAGCCTTGCTAATGATACTGTTTCAGTGGTGATACTTAAGTCCATGTGCTACATTTTTTCAGTAGAAAAAATGCTCATTCTGGCTGAGAAAAAGGGGAGCATGTCTTTGGAAGGCCCAAAAGAAGGTCATTCCCTCCATGATTACATCATATATAAAGTGGTTCATTAGTATTGAGTCTATGTCCTTGCACCTAGTGAGTAACTGGTGCTTTTCTGGACTAATGCTCCTCAGACTTTCGACTATGTTTGTCATTTCATCCAAATTGAGTTGACCTTTATTGGCAAACTTATCCGTACAATTTTCCCAGTCTCTTTCAATCAGTCGATCTTCTGGTATGCCTGTTCCCATTCGTACGTGATGGATCATCATGTGCTGATGAAACGCCAGGCCGTGGATGAATATCTTCCAATCTGTCCAACTGCTGTTTTGTGCCTTGACTGTCCTCTCAAAATGGCCGACCAGCGAGTGGTTGAGTCTTTGTTCGTAGCGTTCGGTCTCCTCTTTCATGCGTTGGGGATCGTTGGCCATCAGCGGGACTAGTTTCAGGTAGTCAATGATTACTGTCCCGACCTCTGAGCTGTTGTTGCCTTCGCGCTCTCTGAAAATTTGGTGGATGAAATGGGTTGACCTGGTCTGGTTCTTGGCCTGCTGGGCCAGGACGTCGAACAGGAAGGACAGGGCCAGAGCCACCATGCCCCCCTGCGTCACCTTCCCGCTGTCTCCCAGAGTGGCCCGCAGGCCGTGGTTGAACACGCCCAGCTGCTCTGGAGAGAGCGAGCGGCACATGTCCATGTAGTCGGAGCTCAGGTGAGTGGACGAGTTGGGCGAGAGGTAACCGGTGAACGAGCGATCCATCTGAGGATCAGGAATCACTCCTACATCTCTACTCAGGCTGTAGACTTGCTTCTGAAGAAAGTCAGTGCATTGGCCGATTCCCACCAAGTTTTCCATTTTTCTTGCTCTCTGCTTGCCCGTCTCTCTCTCAGAGCTGAAATTCAGTTAGTCTTCTTCTCTGGGGAATTTGTCTCACATGGACTGGGTATATTTATTCTGTGCTGAAAGTTATACAGTCGATATCAGTCCAAAGTTCAGCGATAAGAACTGACCCAAATCAGCAAAAAAAAAAAAATACAAAAAAAATTGTCCACCTATTGCCAATATCTGTAGTTTATTTGCAATAAATGTGTGTCTTATTTTTTTAGAGTCCCATTGGCACATTTTCATATCAAATCAATTAGGAAAAACATGACAAAACTAGTTTCTTCAAAGTTATTTAGGGGCTACAGTAAATTTCAGGGGTGGCTAAGAGCCCATAGAAATAAGTCTGGCAAAACCACTGCTATGTAATAATAAATTTGAGTTCTTGAAATATATTTGGGGGTTTTCTCCGATTGTTCCATTGTGGTATTACTTAATATCTGACATTTGCAATGCTGCTTGGGCAGTATGACACAGGGTAATGTCTTGACAACTAAAATTAACCTCATTTGAAAAAAAAAAAAAAAATTTGACCTAGTAAATGATTCATTTTAATTATGTTTTATTATATTTCATTTATTTACATAGTACAGACAGTACAGTCTACTACAGAATTATTTCCTGACTCAGCATGACATGATGCATGAGATCACATTATGTTCTCTGTATTTGTAATAGGTACTAACACACTGAGTAACTGTAAAGCATACATTATACAGCAGCAATTGGTGTACATTCACATGAGGTCATGCATATTGCTGTTAAAGGAATTGTTAAGTTAGCTTGGACCATCAGTCAGCAGAAGTTCCTAAAGCATTATTAAGCCTTGCTAATGTTATTCCAGTTGTGATCCTTAAGCCTATGTGCTACATCTTCTTCGTAGAAAAAATCCTGATTCTGGTCCGGTGAAAGGGGAGCATATCTGTCCCAGGACAGAAAGAAGGCCATTACCTCCTTGCCTACTTCATATAAGAAGGTGATCAGTAGCATTTGTTCTATATTCTCACACTTGGTGAGTAAAAATTGCTTCTCTGGACTCTGGTCTGCTTCTCAGACGTTCAATGACATTTGTAATTTCAACAAAAAACACTGTATTATTTTTATCATACTTTTTTGAAAGTTTTTCCATGTCTGTTTCAATAAATTTTAGCTGTGCTTCGTCTACTCCCATTAGGACCTGGTGCATCATCATGTACTGATAAAACATCAGGCCATGTATGAATATCTTCCACTCTGTCCAATTGTTGTTTGGTGACTTGGCTATCCTATCAAAATGGCCGACTAACGAGCAGTTCTGTCTTTGATTGTAGCGTTCAGTCTCCTCCTTCATGCGTTGGGGGTCGTTGGCGATAAGCGGGACTAGTTTCAAGTAGTCACTGATTACTGTCCCAATCTCGGAGATGTTCAGTTCAGTGATAAGAACTAACCGGAATCACAAGAAAAGTAATGTTTTCCACCTATTTCCAGTTTTCATAGTTTATCTGTTCTGATAAGCAATATTATTTACCTAAATCTTTTTTTTTTCCACCAGCAACACACTCACATATATGCTCAAAATGAAAAACACACATAGACACACATGCACGCAAGCATCATCAAATGCATGTACACTCTGGTGGTCTAGTTTTACAATATTTAGGTTGACAGTGTCAGTTATACCGTTTCTTTAAGTGGGGTGTATGTAGACTTGTACAGCCCACTCTCTGTAGTGGTCTTTTGAGGTGAGCGGTCACATGGTTCAGTGCGTGCGCCACACTGCACTCTGACCAATGGCTGTGCTCGATCAGGGTCGCAGAAGCCTCGCCAGGGTCCTTGTGCCAGTTTTTCCGTGTGTGTTATGATTTTGGTGTCTCAATGGCACATTTTCTATGTCAAGTAGGTCAGGAAAAACTTTATGGGATCTATTTTCCAGAATCAATGTTGTGCGGCGTGTGGCAGCACTGGGCGTGGCTAGTGATTGTTGGTATTTTTGTGACCAGATGCGAGGACCGTACAACTAAAAGCGCACGGCACACCTTGAAAATGAGCTTGACTATACTGAATATATTACCAGTGGCACAGCTTGATTAATGAATAGCCAATCAAATGACCTCTTCATTCTCATTTTGACTATGCACATTGGGCTTTGAGTTCTGAAATTTTCCTGAGTTGTTCAAACTAAAGAAAGAAAAATTATAATGCACAAGTCCCTCATTATTTCACAACAATGGCATGGCTTAATGGGTGAGTTGTGGTTTCGTCATGTTCTAAATACACTTTTTTCTATTATTTATCTCTTGGTTCCGATGCAGCATTGGCTTTGCTTGTATTGTTTATTACTTATCGACCTTGCTAAGCAATGAAACGGCAAGTCTGTCCCCATGCTACATGGATGTAACATCTGCGTTTAGAATATAAGAATGTAAATAGAAGGTAAATATAGAAAGGTATAGCATAGGTAAAACCTAGTTTCTGTGCCACACATGATTTGTGACTGGCTATCGAATAACGTAAAGCCTACAGAAAGTCAAGATTGACTGAAAAAAGGTTGTTTACTCTTCCCTTTTTACATGACGACGTAGACAACATGAGTTGTCTCATTATCTCAACATTATAGCATGAGAAAACCGCTACTCATCATATCCCGCCTATTTTTAACAATAAAAGGAAAAAGACATGATCTTTCTAATTGATTGCTGGTTTAAACATCCCTGTGTAGTATGCTCTTTTGAACCAGCAGTGTTGTTTTCCTGTAAATATGACAGATATTAACAATTTATGCAGTTTTTTTGGTTTTTTGTTACAGTTGTACCACACCTCTGTTTCAACTGTCCCGCACATACGTCGCAGTAGTAATATCGGACCATGTTAACGTTTGTTTATGTTGTACACAAACCGTTTGTGATCAGCTCAGACTTAATGTGCCTTATTGTAGCAGACAACTGTATGCTCTTTGTAGTGAAATTTCCACAGATTTTATTTTTTATTATTCTAAGTAATTCAGTAAAAAGTGAGAATTGTTGCAATTCTGACAGCTCTCCCCTATTCGAAATACCTTCTTGGCCACAAGTGGTAATGACAGTCTGTGACCATCAGTAATATGAAATAAAGCATACAAGAATTTTTTTATTTGCACGAATATTGTCATTTCATGTAGAAAAATACTGGACAAAGCAATGCCCCCCCCCCCCCCCACTTTTCAGAGCTGAAATTGAGTTAGTATTCTTCTTTAGGGAGTTTGTCTCACATGGACTGGGTGTATTTATACTGTGCTGAAAGTTGTACAGTCGATATCAGTTCAAAGTTCAGGAATGAGAACAGACCCAAATCAGAAAAAAGTCCATCCACCCAATACCAATTTTCATCGTACATCTGTGTTGATTATATGTCTTTTGATTTTGGAGTCTCGTTGGCACGTTTTCATATTGAATTAATTAGGGAAAACATGACAAATAAAACTAGTGGCTGTAAAATGATTTAGGGTCTACAGTAAATATTGGGGATAGCGAAGGGCTGCTGAAATAAGTCTAGCAACATCACTCCTATTTAGCCATTAACTTACAATCTTGAAGTACATTTGGGAGTGCTCCCCGATTGTTCTATTGCGGTATGACTTAATATCTGACATTTGCAATGCTGCTTGGGAAGTATCACACACGGTGATGTCTTGACAAGTAAAATTAACCTCATTTTAAATAAATAAAAATTTGACCAAGAAAATGATTCATTTTAATTATGTTTTATTATATTTTATGTATTCATAAAGTACAGACAGTACAGTCTAATACAGAATGATTTCCTGACTCAGCACAACATGCTGCATGAGAGCACATTATGTTCTCTGTGTTTGTAATAGGTCCTAACACACTGAGTAACTGTAAAGCATAAATTATGCTAGAACAATAGGTGTACATTCATATGAGGTCATGCGTATTACTGTAAAAAATATTCAGAAATTACTGAAGTGCTAATTTGAACAATGCAAGCGACTTTAAGAGTTGGAGATTACAACAATTCATTCTTTTCTCTGTGTTGAATTTGATTCGTGTTGCATTTGGTAGTCAGTGAAAGATCAAGAGAAGTGATAGGTGGTTACTGTGGAGATGCTCTATCATAGGACATCACTGACTTCGTAGATCATGGTTTAGAAACTGTGAATGCAGATATTCAGCTGAACAGAAGGTGGGTTACCTTCTGGACTGAGGGTGCTAGCTTAGCTGTGAGATCAATTAGCTGGACAGCCAGTCAGCGCAATTTCTCAAATCATTACTCAACCTTTCTAGTGATATTCCAGTTGTGATCCATAAGCCTATGTGCTACATTTTCTTAGTAAAAAAAATTGTCATTCTGGCTAAGAAAAAGGGAAGGATTTTTTTTGAAGGCCTTAAAGACATCATCAAACTTATCATATTCTAGTTCAGAGAAAAAGAACATCAGTAGTTCTTGTTCTATATTCTGGCACCTGGCGAATAAAAATTGCTTTTCTGGACTAATGCTCATCAGACGTTGAGCTACATTTATAATTTCAACCAAATGTATTGTTTTATTTTTATAATTGTCCTTTGCATAATTATCCCAGTTTCCAATATTCCAGTCAGCTAATGGTTCCACTGGTATGTTTGCTCCCATTCGTACCTGATGGATCATCATGTGCTCATAAAACAACCATCCGTGGAAGAATAATTTCCAATCTGTCCAACTGCTCTTTTGTGCCTTGACTGTCCTCTCAAAATGGCCGACCAGCGAGTGGTTGAGTCTTTGTTCGTAGCGTTCGGTCTCCTCCTTCATGCGTTGGGGGTCATTAGCGATCAGCGGGACTAGTCTCAGGTAGTCGCTGACAACTGTCCCAATCTCGGAGATGTGGTCGCCTTCGCGCTCTCTAAAAATTCGGTGGATGAAATGGGTCGACCCGGTCTGGTTCTTGGCCTGCTGGGCCAGGACATCGAACAGGAAGGACAGGGCCAGAGCCACCACACCCACGCCCCCGTGTGTCACCTTCCCACTCTCTCCCAGAGTGGCCCGCAGGCCGTGGTTGAACACGCCCAGCTGCTCTGGAGAGAGCGAGCTGCGCACGTCCATGTAGTCAGAGCTCAGGTGAGTGGACGAGTTGGGCGAGAGGTAACCGGTGAACGTTCGGTCCAACTGAGGGTCGGGTATCATACCCACATCCCGACCCAGGCGATACACTTCATGACACTCTTGGTTTCCCATTTTCCTGCTGTCTGTCCTACACTGAGCTGCTGCATATGTACTGTCTGGAAGCTGTACAATCGATATCAGTCCAAAGTTCAGTGATAAGAGCTAACCGGAATCAGAAAAAAATTGAATGTTTTCTACCCATTTCCAGTATTCATAGTTTATCTGTGCTGATAAGCAACATTATTTACCTAAATCTTTTCATTCTCTTTTTCACAAGCAGCACACACATATACACTCAAAAAGAAAAACACACACGCACGCACACACACACACACACACACACTCACACAAAAACACACACATTTAGCATTTACACAGTTGTCTGTTTATTCTGTCTAGATTATTTGCCTACGTAGCCAAAAGAATTTACTAAAACACTGTGAGCTGGTTGACTAGACGTTGAACTTCATTTGCCACAATTTATCTGAATGTGTCTACACTTTGGTGGTCTACCTTTACAATATTCAGTTATACTCTTTCTTTAAGTGGAGTGTATGTACACTTGTACAGCCCACTCTCTCAAATTATAACCAGGCAAGATCATACAATGCCAGTGATACCGTTCACAGATGTAATATTACTCCATGTTGCTACAAGTAAAGAAAGAAAAATTATAACTCACCAGTCCATGATTAATTCACAAAACTGGCATGGCTGATGTGAACTGAGCGGGACTGAATGAGTTGTGTTTTCATCTTGTTTTAAATGCACTTTTTTCGATAATTTACCTCCTGGTTCCAAATCAGCATAGGCTTGACTTCTATTGTTTTTTACTCATTGACCTTGTTTAAGCAATGAAACAGCAAGTCTGTTGGCATGCAACATGGTTGTAACATCTACTTTTAGAATATAAGAATGTAAATAGTACGTACATATAGAAAGGTAAAAAATTGAAAAAAAAAACCTAGTTTCCGCCCCACACATGATTTTTAACTGGCTAACGAATAACGTAAGGCCCACAGAAAGTCAAGATTGGCCGAAAAGTTTTTTGTTACTCTTCTCTGTTGTCATGACTACACAGACAAAGTTAGTTTATTTAAAACATGACGAAGCCGTAAGGCATCCAATCCTACACGCATGCCATTTTGGGAAATAAAAGAAAAAAGATGTGGCCTTCCTAATTCATTGCTGGTTTAAACATCCACGCGCAGTATGCTCTTAACAACCACGCTTTGTTCTGTAAATATTGCAGATATTGATGATTTATGCAGGCCTAGTTATATTGAGGCCAAAGTAAATTTTAGGCTAGAGCTCCTTAAAATCGGTCTGGCGACACCGCTGCTATGTAATAATAAATTTGAGTTTGTCTCACATGGACTGGGTGTATTTATTCTGTGCTGAAAGTTATACAGTCGATATCAGTCCTAAGTTCACTGATAAGAACTGACCCAAAAAAAATTTTAAAACAACAAAAAAAGAAAAAAGAAAATGTCATCCACCTATTGCCAATATTTGAAGTTTATTTGTAATAAATGTGTGTCGTATGATTCTGGAGTCTCGGTGGCACATTTTCATATCAAATCAATTAGGAAAAACATGACAAACAAAACTAGGGGCTTAAAAATTATTTAGGGGCTGCAGTACATTTCCGGGGTGGCTAAGGGCCCTTAGAATAAGTCTGGCAACACCACTGCTTTGTGATAATAAACTTGAGTTCTTGAAATATATTTGGGAGTCTTCTCCGATCGTTCCATTGCGGTATCACTTAATGTCTGACATTTGCAATGCTGCTTGGGCAGTATCACACACGGTGATGTCTTGACAACTAAAAACAATTCGGAAAAAATAAAAAAATTGACCAAGAAAATGATTCATTTTAATTATGTTTTATTATATTTTATGCATTTATATAGTACAGACAGTACAGGCTAATACAGAATGACTTTCTGACTCAGCAAGACATGATGCATGAAAGCACATTATGCTCTTTGTGTTAATAATAGGTTCTAACACACTGAGTAACTGTAAAGCATACATTATGCAGCAGCAATTGGTGTACATTCACATGAGGTCATGCATATTGCTGTAAAAATATTTGGAAATTATCTAAGTGCAAGTTGATAAATGCAAGCGATTCTAAGGGTTGTAGATTACAACAATTGAGTCTTTTTGGTGTTGAAATTGATTCATGTTGAATTTGGTAGTCAGTAAAAGATCTTGAGAGATAAAACTACAAATGCAGATGTTCTGATGAAAAGTAGGTGGGTTACCTTCTGGACTGAGGCTGCCAGTTTAGCTGTGAGATACAGTAGCTGGACAGTCAGTCGATGTGACTTCCTGAAGTGTCATTAAACATTGTTATTGCTATTGGCAGTGGTAAACTTTAAGTTTATGTGCTGCATTCATTCAGTAGAAAAAATCCTCCTTCTGGCTAATTAATTGGGGACCATTTTTCATGAAACCCCAAAAGAAGTACATTCCTGAAATTTGTACATCAAAACCAAATCGGTCCAATACTTCTGAGTCATCACCCCTGCAATCTTTGAATTTTTCTTGCCATTTGGGACTACTACTCCTCAGACGTTCAAGTACATTTGTAGTTTCAGCCAAAGATATTGGACCATATATATCAATGTCCTTTATATTTTTTTCCCAGTCTCCTTCAATCAGTCGTTCTTGTGGTATGTTTGCTCCCATTCGGACCTGATGGATCATCATGTGCTGGTGAAACGCCAGGCCGTGGATGAATACCTTCCAATCTGTCCAACTGCTGTTTTGTGCCTTGACTGTCCTCTCAAAATGGCCGACCAGCGAGCGGTTGAGTCTTTGTTCGTAGCGTTCGGTCTCCTCTTTCATGCGTTGGGGGTCATTGGCGATCAGCGGGACTAGTCTCAGGTAGTCGCTGATTACTGTCCCAATCTCGAAGATGTGGTCGCCTTCGTGCTCTCTGAAAATTCGGTGGATGAAATGGGTCGACGCGGTCTGGTTCTTGGCCTGCTGGGCCAGGACGTCGAACAGGAAGGACAGGGCCAGAGCCACCACACCCACGCCCCCCTGTGTTACCTTCCCGCTCTCTCTCAGAGTGGCCCGCAATCTGTGGTTGAACACGCCCAGCTGCTCTGGAGAGAGCGAGCTGCGCACGTCCATGTAGTCGGAGCTCAGGTGAGTGGACGAGTTGGGCGAGAGATAACCGGTGAACGTTCGGTCCATCTGAGGGTCGGGTATCATACCCACATCCCGACCCACACTATACACTTCATGGCACTCGTTGTTTCCCATTTTCCTGCTGTCTGTCCTACACAGAGCTGCTGTATATGTACTGTCTGGAAGCTGTACAGTCGATATCAGTCCAAAGTTCAATGATAAGAACTAACCGGAAAAAAAAAGAAAATTAATGTTTTCTACCCATTTCCAGTATTCACTGTTTATCTGTGCTGATAAGCAACATTATTTGCCTAAATCTTTTCATTCTGTTTTCCACAAGCAACACATTCATACACACTCACACAAAAACACACACATTTAGCATTTACGCAGTTGTCTGATTCTTCTGTCTAGATTATTTGCCTACGTAGCCAAAAGAATTTGCTAAAACATTGTGAGCTGGTTGACTACAACAGAGACACACGTGCACATGCTCAGCAATTATACAACTTTTTCCGTGTGTGTTATGATTTTGAAGTGTCCATGGCATATTTTGTTGTCAAGGAGATCAGTAATAACATTATGGGCTCTATTTTCACAAATCAATGTTGCACGGCGTGTGGTAGCACTGGGTGTGGCTAGTGATTGTTGGTATTTTTGTGACCACAGTGCATGGCAAATGCACTCTGGGAAATGGGCTTGATTATCCTGAATATATTATCAGTGGGTGTGGTGCAGCTGTATTCATTAGTAGGCAATCAAATGACCTCTTTTTAATTCCCTTTAAGAGCCATGCACATTGCACTGGACTTACTGCCAGTTTTCGTAGTGAGTGGCTCCAGAACAGGGTTAGAACATAGGGTTTTCTGGGGTTGAGGGGGCCCAATGTGAGATCTTTTCATGGGGCCCTAAATCCCTGGTGGCGCCCCTGGCTGCAATGGAAGAGGAGGACAAGGATACACTAAAAAGATTATTCTCTGAATCAGATGATTTGTTCAAACTCAAAAACTGAGTTTGAAAAAATATCATAATTTTAAAAAATTTGTTTGAATTTGTTCAAATTTTCTTCCATCTGAATTTAAACATTGCCTAAATGTTTTTTTTTATTGGCCTGTTGTTATTTCCCATGAAACCTGTAGCTATATATCTGAAACGAGCTTTGCTATAACTAATAAATAATGACAATAGTACCTTGAAGTTTTATTCAACAAAATAAAACCAGGTAAGATCATACAATGCCAGTGATACCATTCACAGATGTAATATTATATAATGTTGCTCCAAATAAAGAAAGAAAAATTATAACACACCAGTCCATGATTAATTCAGAAAACTGGCATGGCAGATGGGAACTGAGCAGGATTGGATGAGTTGCGGTTTCATCTTGCTTTAAATGCACTTTTTTCTATTATTTATCTCTTGGTTCCAATGCAGCATAGGCTTTACTTGTATTGTTTTTTACTCATCGACCTTGTTAAGCAACGAAACAGCAAGTCTCTCCCCATATGACATGGTTGTAACATCTACGTTTAGAATATAAGAATGTAAATAGAATGTACATATAGAAAGGTATAGAATTGACAACCTAGTTTCCGCCCCACACATGATTTTTAACTGGCTAACAAATAACGTAAAGCCCACAGAAGGTCAAGATTGGCCGAAAAAGTTTTTTGTTACTCTTCTCTGTTGTCATGACTACATAGACAAAGTTAGTTTATTTAAAACATGACGAACCCGTAATGCATCCAATCCTGCATGCATGCCATTTTGGGAAATAAAAGAAAAAAGATGTGGCCTTCCTAATTCATTGCTGGTTTAAACATCCATGCGCAGTATGCTCTTAACAACCACGTTTTGTTCTGTAAATATTGCAGATATTAACGATTTATGCAGGCCTAGTTATTTTGAGGCCACAGTAAATTTTAGGCTAGAGCTCCTTAAAATCGGTCTGGCAACACTGCTGCTATGTAATAATAAATTTGAATTTGTCTCACCTGGACTGGGTGTATTTATTCTGTGCTGAAAGTTATACAGTCGATATCAGTCCTAAGTTCACTGATAAGACCTGACCCAAAGTTTTTAAAAAACAACAAAAAAATAAAAATAAAACGTCATCCACCTGTTGCCAATATTTGAAGTTTATTTGTAATAAATGTGTGTCGTAAAATTTTGGAGTCTCACTGGCACATTTGCATAACAAATCAATTCGGAAAAACATGACTAGTGGCTTAAAAATTATTTAGGGGCTAAAGTACATTTCAGGGGTGGCTAAGGGCCCTTAGAAATTTTCTTCCATCTAAATTTAAATAAAACATTGCATCAATATTTTTTATCGGTTAGTTTGTATTTTCCGTTAAACCTGTAGCCATATATCTGAAATGTGCTTTGCTATAATAAAGAAATAATGACAATAGTACCTTGAAGTTTTATTAAACTTAAGGGGCTAAACGCCCCTTAAAATCTTTCTGACGAGACCACTGCTATGTAATAATAAATTTGAGATCTTGGAATACATTTGAGAGTGCTCTCCGATTGTTCCATTGAGGCATTACCGAATATCTGATATTTGCAGTCTGGACTGGGGCTGCTACATTAGCTGTGAGGTAAGTTAGCTGGACAGCCAGTCGGTGTCACGTCCTAAAGCATGTTTAAAGCCTTGCTAATGATACTGTTTCAGTGGTGATACTTAAGTCCATGTGCTACATTTTTTCAGTAGAAAAAATGCTCATTCTGGCTGAGAAAAAGGGGAGCATGTCTTTGGAAGGGCCAAAAGAAGGTCATTCTCTCCATGATTACATCATATATAAAGTGGTTCATTAGTATTGAGTCTATGTCCTTGCACCTAGTGAGTAACTGGTGCTTTTCTGGACTAATGCTCCTCAGACTTTCGACTATGTTTGTCATTTCATCCAAATTGAGTTGACCTTTATTGGCAAACTTATCCGTACAATTTTCCCAGTCTCTTTCAATCAGTCGATCTTCTGGTATGCCTGCTCCCATTCGTACGTGATGGATCATCATGTGCTGATGAAACGCCAGGCCGTGGATGAATATCTTCCAATCTGTCCAACTGCTGTTTTGTGCCTTGACTGTCCTCTCAAAATGGCCGACCAGCGAATGGTTGAGTCTTTGTTCGTAGCGTTTGGTCTCCTCTTTCATGTGTTGGGGATCGTTGGCAATCAGCGGGACTAGTTTCAGGTAGTCAATGATTACTGTCCCGACCTCTGAGCTGTTGTTGCCTTCGCACTCTCTGAAAATTTGGTGGATGAAATGGGTCGACCTGGTCTGGTTCTTGGCCTGCTGGGCCAGGACGTCGAACAGGAAGGACAGGGCCAGAGCCACCACGCCCACGCCCCCCTGCGTCACCTTCCAGCTCTCTCCCAGAGTGGCCCGCAGGCCGTGGTTGAACACGCCCAGCTGCTCTGGAGAGAGCGAGCGGCACATGTACATGTAGTCGGAGCTCAGGTGAGTGGACGAGTTGGGCAAGAGGTAACCGGTGAACGAGCGATCCATCTGAGGATCAGGAATCACTCCTACATCTCTACCCAGGCTGTAGACTAGCTACTGAAGAAAGTCAGTGCATTGGCCGATTCCCACCATGTTTTCCATTTTTCTTGCTCTCTGCTTGCCCGTCTCTCTCTCAGAGCTGAAATTCAGTTAGTCTTCTTCTCTGGGGAATTTGTCTCACATGGACTGGTTATATTTATTCTGTGCTGAAAGTTATACAGTCAATATCAGTCCAAAATTCAGCGATAAGAACTGACCCAAATCAGCAAACAAAAAAAAAGAAAAAAAAAATTGTCCACCTATTGCCAATATCCATAGTTTATTTGCAATAAATGTGTGTCTTATTTTTTTGGAGTCTCATTGGCACATTTTCATATCAAATCAATTAGGAAAAACATGACAAAACTAGTTTCTTCAAAATTATTTAGGGGCTACAGTAAATTTCATGGGTGGCTAAGAGCCCTTAGAATAAGTCTGGCAAAACCACTGCTATGTAATAATAAACTTGAGTTCTTGAAATATATTTGGGGGTTTTCTCCGATTGTTCCATTGCGGTATTACTTAATATCTGACATTTGCAATGCTGCTTGGGCAGTTCCACACAGGGTTATGTCTTGACAACTAAAATTAACCTCATTTGAAATAAATAAAAAATTTGACCAAGTAAATGATGAGTAGTGGTCTTTTGAGGTGAGCAGTCACATGGTTCAGTGCGTGCGCCACACTGCACTCTGACCAATGGCTGTGCTCGATTAGGGTCGCAGAAGCCTCGCCAGCTTTTTCTGTTTTTCTTCTCCCATTTTCTCCCCAATTTAGTTGTTATTCTAATTCCCTGTGTGTATCACAGTCCTGGTCGATGCGCTATCTTCTTTTTCACCTGACAGTGCACCTGACAGTCTTTTTGACCGTGCACATTGGGCTGTGAGTTCTGAAATTTTCCTGAGTTGTTCAAACTAAAGAAAGAAATATTATAATGCACAAGTCCATCATTAATTCACGACAATGGCATGGCTTAATGGGTGAGTTGTGGTTTCGTCATGTTCTAAATACACTTTTTTCTATTACTTATCTCTTGGTTCCAATGCAGCATTGGCTTTACTTGTATTGTTTATTACTTATCGACCTTGCTAAGCAATGAAACGGCAAGTCTGTCCCCATGATACATGGATGTAACATCTACGTTTAGAATATAAGAATGTAAATAGAAGGTAAATATAGAAAGGTATAGCATAGGTAAAACCTAGTTTCTGTGCCACACATGATTTGTGACTGGCTATCGAATAACGTGAAGCCTACAGAAAATCAAGATTGACTGAAAAAAGGTTGTTTACTCTTCCCTTTTTACATGACGACATAGACAACATGAGTTGTCTCATTATCTCAACATTATAACATGAGAAAAACGCTACTCATCACATCCCGCGTATTTTTAACAATAAAAGGAAAAAGACATGATCTTTCTAATTGATTGCTGGTTTAAACATCCCTGTGTAGTATGCTCTTTTGAACTAGCAGTGTTATTTTCCTGTAAATATTACAGATATTAACTATTTATGCTGTTTTTTTGTTTGTTACAGTTGTACCACACCTCTGTTTCAACTGTCCCGCACATACTTCGCAGTAGTAATATCGGACCATGTTAACGTTTGTTTAAGTTGTAGACAAACCGTTTGTGATCAGCTCAGAGTTAATGTGCCTTATTGTAGCAGACAACTGTATGCTCTTTGTAGTGAAATTTCCAGATTTAATTTTTATTATTCTAAGTAATTCTGTAAAAAGTGAGAATTGTTGCAATTCTGACAGTTCTCCCCTATTCGAAATACCTTCTCGGCCACGAGTGATAGTGACAGACTGTGACCATCAGTAATATGAAATAAAGCATACAAGCATTACTTTTTTATTTGCACGAATATTGTCATTTTATTTTTAAAAAATACTAGACAAAGCAATGCATGTTGAAGCTGATTATAAAATATCCACCTGTAAGATACCTCCGTTGTGTTGGTATGAATTAACCCAAATAAGAATTTGCCATTTTTATTACTTGTTTAATTCACTTCAGTGCACTGCAAGTCAGGAAATTATCAAATGGCCACATTTTCTATTTCTCCTGCTCTCTCCCCCCCCCCCTTTCTTTTAGAGCTGAAATTGAGTTAGTCTCATTCTCTAGGGAGTTTGTCTCACATGGACATGGTGTATTTATTCTGTACTGAAACTTATACAGTCGATATCAGCTCAAAGTTCAGAAACGAGAACAGACCCAAATCGGAAAAAAGTCCATCCACCCAATACCAATTTTCATAGTATATCTGTGCTAATAATGTGTCTTTTGATTTTGGAGTCTCGTTGGCACATTTTCATATTGAATTAATTAGGAAAAACATGACAAATTAAACTAGGGGCTTTAAAATGATGTGGGGTCTACAGTAAATATTAGGGATAGCTAAGGGCTGCCTAAATTGTTCTGGCAACACCGCTGCTATGTAATAATAAACTTGAGATCTTGAAATACATTTGGGAGTGCTCCTCGATTGTTCTATTGAGGTATTACTGAATATCTGACATTTGCCATGCTGCTTAGGCAGTATCACACATGGTGATATTTTGACTAAAACTAAAATTAACCTCATTTTAAATAAAAAGAAATTTGACCAAGAAAACGATTCATTTGAATTATCTTTTATTATATTTCATTTATTCATAAAGTACAGACAGTACAGTCTAATACAGAATTATTTCCTGACTCAGCACAACATGGTGCATGAGAACACATTATGTTCTCTGTGTTTATAGTAGGTACTAGCACACTGAGTAAATGTAAAGCAATAGGTGTACATACACATGGGGTCATGCATATTACTGTAAAAAATATTCAGAAATTACTGAAGTGCTAATTTGAACAATGCAAGCGACTTTAAGAGTTGGAGATTACAACAATTCATTCTTTTCTTGGTGTTGAATTTGATTCATGTTGCATTTGGTAGTCAGTGAAAGATCAAGAGAAGTGAAAGGTGGTTACTGTGGAGATGCTCTATCATAGGACCTCACTGACTTCGTAGATCATGGTTTAGAAACTGTGAATGCAGATATTCAGCCGAACTGAAGTTGGGTTACCTTCTGGACTGAGGGTGCTAGCTTAGCTGTGAGATCAATTAGCTGGACAGCCAGTCAGCGCAATTTCCCAAAGCATTACTCAACCTTGCTAGTGATATTCCAGTTGTGATCCATAAGCCTATGTGCTACATTTTCTTAGTAAAAAAAATTGTCATTCTGGCTAAGAAAAAGGGAAGAATTTTTTTTGAAGGCATTAGAGACATCATCAATCTTATTTTCTAGTTCAGAGAAAAAGTACGTCAGTAGATATTGTTCTATATTCTCGCACCTGGCGAATAAAAATTGCTTTTTTGGACTAATGCTCATCAGACGTTGAGCTACATTTGTAATTTCAACCAAAGATATTGTTTTATTTTTATAATTGTCCTTTGCATATTTATCCGAGTCTCCAGTCTTCCAGTCAGCTAATGGTTCCAGTGGTATTTCTGCTCCCATTCGTACCCGATGGATCATCATGTGGTGATAAAACAACCATCCGTGGAGGAATATCTTCCAATCTGTCCAACTGCTGTTTTGTGCCTTGACTGTCCTCACAAAATGGCCGACCAGCGAGTGGTTGAGTCTTTGTTCGTAGCGTTCGGTCTCCTCCTTCATGCGTTGGGGGTCATTAGCGATTAGCGGGACTAGTCTCAGGTAGTCGCTGATTACTGTCCCAATCTCGGAGATGTGGTCGCCTTCGTGCTCTCTGAAAATTCGGTAGATGAAATGGGTCGACCCGGTCTGGTTCTTGGCCTGCTGGGCCAGGACGTCGAACAGGAAGGACAGGGCCAGAGCCACCACGCCCACGCCCCCCTGCGTCACCTTCCCGCTCTCTCCCAGAGTGGCCCGCAGGCCGTGGTTGAACACGCCCAGCTGCTCTGGAGAGAGCGAGCGGCGCACGTCCATGTAGTCGGAGCTCAGGTGAGTGGACGAGTTGGGCGAGAGGTAACCAGTGAACGAGCGGTCCATCTGAGGGTCGGGTATCATACCCACATCCCGACCCAGGCGATACACTTCATGACACTCGTTGTTTCCCATTTTCCTGCTGTCTGTCCTACACTGAGCTGCTGTATATGTACTGTCTGGAAGCTGTGCAATCGATATCAGTCCAAAGTTCAGGGATAAGAGCTAACCGGAATCAGAAAAAATTGAATGTTTTCTACCCATTTCCAGTATTCATAGTTTATCTGTGCTGATAAGCAACATTATTTACCTAAATCTTTTCATTCTCTTTTTCACAAGCAGCACACTCACATATACACTCAAAAAGAAAAACACACATGCACGCACACACACACAAACACAAACACATACACATACACACTCACACAAAAACACACACATTTAGCATTTACACAGTTGTCTGTTTATTCTGTCTAGATTATTTGCCTACGTAGCCGAAAGAATTTGCTAAAACACTGTGAGCTGGTTGACTAGACGTTGAACTTCATTTGCCACAATTTATCTGAATGCGTCTACACTTTGGTGGTCTACCTTTACAATATTCAGTTATACTCTTTCTTTAATTGGAGTGTATGTACACTTGTACAGCCCACTCTCTCAAATTATAACCAGGCAAGATCATACAATGCCAGTGATACCGTTCACAGATGTAATATTACTCCATGTTGCTACAAGTAAAGAAAGAAAAATTATAACTCACCAGTCCATGATTAATTCACAAAACTGGCATGGCTGATGTGAACTGAGCGGGACTGAATGAGTTGTGTTTTCATCTTGTTTTAAATCAGGGTTCATACACTTTTTCACCAATGATTTTCAATGACTTTTCCATGACTTCTCCGCAACCTTTAACTGAATTTCCATGACAAATGACTTTATCTCAGCGGGACGATTTAAAATTATTTATTGTAACACTAAGTAAAATTAGGTCTGCATCTAAAACATATGGTGCCTCTCTAAAACAAATAAACACCAGACAGACACACTTAGATACATTCTTTCATATTTTAATTCGAATAGTTTAACATTTTGTCAATGTCTCAAACAGCGCTCGAAATTGCGACCATTTTGGGAGCATATCTGTGCGACTTCGAAATATAATTGGGAGCATTTGTGCGAGTGCAAATAATTGTTCTGGTGCAACCTTTTTTTTTTTCTTTTTTCAGTCGAACGTCTCTTCCTCTGTACATTCGCTAGTTAGTACACTCAGTATGTGCCTTGTGAGCTGACGGTGACCTTTCTAGCCAATCGTGAGCTTGACATTCTTACCTTTAATGCTGATTTTAAATTGGTTATTATTAGCCTTCAATCACTCCCTTTTGCAGCACTCCACTGTCACGCGACACAGAGAGCTAATGCGTTAACTAAGGTTACCTGAAGACAAAAGTTTATGTTCAATTTATTAGCGTTATCGAAAGCTGAAAAGTTAAAGGGAACGATTATGGCATTTTTTTTGAAACATTAACGTAGTGTTTTGTGTAGCGACCCGGTTGAAACAGCTAATTTCTCCGATGCAGTTTACTGGCGGTTGATTTAATTAGCGGTATTAATGCGACGAGAAGCGCTTTGTCGTTTGAATGCATAACACGCAATTCCTTGAAGAGTCGACAAATTTTAGGCGTGACAGTTTAACTGTTACTTGTAAACCGTACTGTTATATTGTCGTTTTTTATCAATAAAAAATCTATTGCATATATTGTTGGTGCTCCTTACATTTTGGTGGGTACTCCTAACTTTTTGAAATTGGGAGCACCTGTGCTACCAAGTAAAAAAGTTAATTTCGAGCCCTGATATATTATTGAAGCTGCACTTCCCTGGCATATTGTTGGCACAGTAGGGCCTACGTTTACCAACTGCTACATTAGCAGAAGCGTGCCTGTAAACAGACTGAGCCAGACCGAATGAACTTCTGACACCACCAAAATACCGCGAAGGTTACGTGCGAATTTACGTTTTATTACTATACATACAATTTTTATGATTGTATTAATTAGCAATTGTATTTGATGCAACTTTAGCTATATTTCCATTACTTTTCCAGAACTTTTCAAAAAATATTATTTTCCATAACTTTCCCAGGGCCTGGAAATTGCATTTTAAATTTCAATGGCTTTTCCAAGTTTTTCATGACCGTACGAACCCTGTTAAACGCACTTTTTTCGATAATTTACCTCCTGGTTCCAAATCAGCATAGGCTTGACTTCTGTTGTTTTTTACTCATTGACCTTGTTTAAGCAATGAAACGGCAAGTCTGTTGGCATGCAACATGGTTGTAACATCTACTTTTAGAATATAAGAATGTAAATAGTACGTACATATAGAAAGGTATAAAATTGAAAAAAAAAACCTAGTTTCCACCCCACACGATTTATAACTGGCTAACGAATAACGTAAAGCCCACAGGTCGAGATTGGCCGAAAAAGTTTTTTGTTACTCTTCTCTGTTGTCATGACTACATAGACAAAGTTAGTGTATTGAAAACATGATGAAGCCGTCATGCATCCAATCCTGCATGCATGCCATTTTGGGAAATAAAAGAAAAAAGATGTGGCCTTCCTAATTCATTGCTGGTTTAAACATCCACGCGCAGTATGCTCTTAACAACCACGTTTTGTTCTGTAAATATTGCAGATATTGATGATTTATGCAGGCCTAGTTATTTTGAGGCCACAGTAAATTTTAGGCTAGAGCTCCTTAAAATCGGTCTGGCAACACCGCTGCTATGTAATAATAAATTTGAGTTTGTCTCACATGGACTGGGAGTATTTATTCTGTGCTGAAAGTTATACCGTCGATATCAGTCCTAAGTTCACTGATAAGAATTGACCCAAAATTTTTTTTAAAACAACAAAAAAAGAAAAAAGAAAATGTCATCCACCTATTGCCAATATTTGAAGTTTATTTGTAATAAATGTGTCGTATGATTTTGGAGTCTCGGCCGCACATTTTCATATCAAATCAATGAGGAAAAACATGACAAACAAAACTAGGGGCTTAAAAATTATTTAGGGGCTAAAGTACATTTCCGGGGTGGCTAAGGGCCCTTAGAATAAGTCTGGCAACACCACTGCTTTGTGATAATAAACTTGAGTTCTTGAAATATATTTGGGAGTCTTCTCCGATCGTTCCATTGCGGTATTACTTAATGTCTGACATTTGCAATGCTGCTTGGGCAGTATCACACACGGTGATGTCTTGACAACTAAAAACAATTCGGAAAAAATAAAAAAATTGACCAAGAAAATGATTCATTTTAATTATGTTTTATTATATTTTATGCATTTATATAGTACAGACAGTACAGGCTAATACAGAAGGACTATCTGACTCAGCAAGACATGATGCATGAAAGCACATTATGCTCTTTGTGTTAATAATAGGTTCTAACACACTGAGTAACTGTAAAGCATACATTATGCAGCAGCAATTGGTGTACATTCACATGAGGTCATGCATATTGCTGTAAAAATATTTGGAAATTATCTAAGTGCAAGTTGATAAATGCAAGCGATTCTAAGGGTTGTAGATTACAACAATTGAGTCTTTTTGGTGTTGAAATTGATTCATGTTGAATTTGGTAGTCAGTAAAAGATCTTGAGAGATAAAACTACAAATGCAGATGTTCTGATGAAAAGTAGATGGGTTACCTTCTGGACTGAGGCTGCCAGTTTAGCTGTGAGATACATTAGCTGGACAGTCAGTCGATGTGACTTCCTGAAGTGTCATTAAACTTTGTTATTGCTATTGGCAGTGGTAAACTTTAAGTTTATGTGCTGCATTCATTCAGTAGAAAAAATCCTCCTTCTGGCTAATTAATTGGGGACCATTTTTCATGAAACCCCAAAAGAAGTACATTCCTGAAATTTGTACATCAAAACCAAATCGGTCCAATACTTCTGAGTCATCACCCCTGCAATCTTTGAATTTTTCTTGCCATTTGGGACTACTACTCCTCAGACGTTCAAGTACATTTGTAGTTTCAGCCAAAGATATTGGACCATATATATCAATGTCCTTTATATGTTTTTCCCAGTCTCCTTCAATCAGTCGTTCTTGTGGTATGTTTGCTCCAATTCGGACCTGATGGATCATCATGTGCTGGTGAAACGCCAGGCCATGGATGAATACCTTCCAATCTGTCCAACTGCTGTTTTGTGCCTTGACTGTCCTCTCAAAATGGCCGACCAGCGAGTGGTTGAGTCTTTGTTCGTAGCGTTCGGTCTCGTCCTTCATGCGTTGGGGGTCGTTGGCGATCAGTGGGACTAGTCTCAGGTAGTCGCTGACAACTGTCCCGATCTCTTCGTGCTCTCTGAAAATTCGGTGGATGAAATGGGTCGACCCGGTCTGGTTCTTGGCCTGCTGGGCCAGGACATCGAACAGGAAGGACAGGGCCAGAGCCACCACGCCCACGCCCCCGTGTGTCACCTTCCCGCTCTCTCCCAGAGTGGCCCGCAGGCCGTGGTTGAACACGCCCAGCTGCTCTGGAGAGAGCGAGCTGCGCACGTCCATGTAGTCGGAGCTCAGGTGAGTGGACGAGTTGGGCGAGAGGTAACCGGTGAACGTTCGGTCCATCTGAGGGTCGGGTATCATACCCACATCCCGACCCACACTATACACTTCACGGCACTCGTTGTTTCCCATTTTCCTGCTGTCTGTCCTGCACAGAGCTGCTGTATATGTACTGTCTGGAAGCTGTACAATCGATATCAGTCCAAAGTTCAATGATAAGAACTAACCGGAATCACAAGAAAAGTAATGATTTCTACCCATTTCCAGTATTCATAGTTTATCTGTGCTGATAAGCAACATTATTTGCCTAAATCTTTTCATTCTGTTTTCCACAAGCAACACACTCACATACACACTCACACAAAAACACACACATTTAGCATTTACGCAGTTGTCTGATTCTTCTGTCTAGATTATTTGCCTACGTAGCCAAAAGAATTTGCTAAAACACTGTGAGCTGGCTGACTACAACAGAGACACACGTGCACATGCACAGCAATTATACAACTTTTTCCGTGTGTTATGATTTTGAAGTGTCCATGGCATATTTTGTTGTCAAGGAGATCAGTAATAACATTATGAGCTCTATTTTCCCAAATCAATGTTGCACGGCGCATGGGTGCAGTCAGTTTGCACGGCGTGTGGTAGCACTGGGTGTGGCTAGTGATTGTCGGTATTTTTGTGACCACGGTGCATGGCAAATGCACTCTGGGAAATGGGCTTGATTATCCTGAATATATTATCAGTGGGTGTGGTGCAGCTGCATTCATTAGTAGGCAATCAAATGACCTCTTTTTAATTCCCTTTAAGAGCCATGCACATTGCACTGGACTTACTTCCAGTTTTCGTAGTGAGTGGCTCCAATCAGGGGTGCTGTAAGGGGGGGGGGGGGGGCTGGGCGGGGTTAGGATGATTCCAAGGGCCCAAGAAGAGGAGGACAAGGATACACTAAAAAGATTATTCTCTGAATCAGATGATTTGTTCGAACTCAAAAATTGAGTTTGAAGAAATATCATAATTTAAAGAAATTAGTTTGAATTTGTTCAAATTTTCTTCCAGCTGAATTTAAATTAAGCATTGCCTAAATGTTTTTTTTTATTGGCCTGTTGTTATTTCCCATGAAACCTGTAGCTATATATCTGAAACGTGCTTTGCTATAACTAATAAATAATGACAATAGTACCTTGAAGTTTTATTAAACAAAGGTAAGATCATACAATGCCAGTGATACCGTTCACAGATGTAATATTATATAATGTTGCTCCAAATAAAGAAAGAAAAATTATAACACACCAGTCCATGATTAATTCAGAAAACTGGCATGGCAGATGGGAACTGAGCAGGATTGGATGAGTTGCGGTTTCATCTTGCTTTAAATGCACTTTTTTCTATTATTTATCTCTTGGTTCCAATGCAGCATAGGCTTTACTTGTATTGTTTTTTACTCATCGACCTTGTTAAGCAACGAAACAGCAAGTCTCTCCCCATATGACATGGTTGTAACATCTACGTTTAGAATATAAGAATGTAAATAGAATGTACATATAGAAAGGTATAGAATTGACAACCTAGTTTCCGCCCCACACATGATTTTTAACTGGCTAACAAATAACGTAAAGCCCACAGAAGGTCAAGATTGGCCGAAAAAGTTTTTTGTTACTCTTCTCTGATGTCATGACTACATAGACAAAGTTAGTGTATTTAAAACATGACGAACCCGTAATGCATCCAATCCTGCATGCATGCCATTTTGGGAAATAAAAGAAAAAAGATGTGGCCTTCCTAATTCATTGCTGGTTTAAACATCCATGCGCAGTATGCTCTTAACAACCACGTTTTGTTCTGTAAATATTGCAGATATTAACGATTTATGCAGGCCTGGTTATTTTGAGGCCACAGTAAATTTTAGGCTAGAGCTCCTTAAAATCGGTCTGGCAACACTGCTGCTATGTAATAATAAATTTGAATTTGTCTCACCTGGACTGGGTGTATTTATTCTGTGCTGAAAGTTATACAGTCGATATCAGTCCTAAGTTCACTGATAAGACCTGACCCAAAGTTTTTAAAAAAGAACAAAAAAATAAAAATAAAACGTCATCCACCTGTTGCCAATATTTGAAGTTTATTTGTAATAAATGTGTGTCGTAAAATTTTGGAGTCTCACTGGCACATTTGCATAACAAATCAATTCGGAAAAACATGACTAGTGGCTTAAAAATTATTTAGGGGCTAAAGTACATTTCAGGGGTGGCTAAGGGCCCTTAGAAATTTTCTTCCATCAAAATTTAAATAAAACATTGCATCAATATTTTTTATCGGTTAGTTTGTATTTTCCGTTAAACCTGTAGCCATATATCTGAAATGTGCTTTGCTATAATAAAGAAATAATGACAATAGTACCTTGAAGTTTTATTAAACTTAAGGGGCTAAACGCCCCTTAAAATCTTTCTGACGAGACCACTGCTATGTAATAATAAATTTGAGATCTTGGAATACATTTGAGAGTGCTCTCCGATTGTTCCATTGAGGCATTACCGAATATCTGATATTTGCAGTCTGGACTGGGGCTGCTACATTAGCTGTGAGGTAAGTTAGCTGGACAGCCAGTCGGTGTCACGTCCTAAAGCATGTTTAAAGCCTTGCTAATGATACTGTTTCAGTGGTGATACTTAAGTCCATGTGCTACATTTTTTCAGTAGAAAAAATGCTCATTCTGGCTCAGAAAAAGGGGAGCATGTCTTTGGAAGGGCCAAAAGAAGGTCATTCCCTCCATGATTACATCATATATAAAGTGGTTCATTAGTATTGGGTCTATGTCCTTGCACCTAGTTAATAACTGGTGCTTTTCTGGACTAATGCTCCTCAGACGTTCGACTATGTTTGTCATTTTGAGTTTGTCCAAATTGAGTTGACCTTTTTTGGGAAACTTATCCGTACAATTCTCTCAGTCTCTTTCAATCAGTCGTTCTTCTGGTATGCCTGTTCCCATTCGTACGTGATGGATCGTCATGTGCTGATGAAACGCCAGGCCGTGGATGAATATCTTCCAATCTGTCCAACTGCTGTTTTGTGCCTTGACTGTCCTCTCAAAATGGCCGAGCAGCGAGTGGTTGAGTCTTTGTTCGTAGCGTTCGGTGTCCTCTTTCATGCGTTGGGGGTCGTTGGCAACCAGCGGGACTAGTTTCAGGTAGTCAATAATTACTGTCCCGACCTCTGAGCTGTTGTTGCCTTCGCGCTCTCTGAAAATTCGGTGGATGAAACGGGTCGACCCGGTCTGGTTCTTGGCCTGCTGGGCCAGGACGTCGAACAGGAAGGACAGGGCCAGAGCCACCACGCCCACGCCCCCCTGCGTCACCTTCCCGCTCTCTCCCAGAGTGGCCCGCAGGCCGTGGTTGAACACGCCCTGCTGCTCTGGAGAGAGCGAGCGGAGCACGTCCATGTAGTCGGAGCTCAGGTGAGTGTACGAGTTGGGCGAGAGGTAATCGGTGAACGAGCAGTCTATCTGAGGATCAGGAATCACTCCTACATCTCTACCCTGTAGACTTGCTTCTGAAGAAAGTCAGTGCATTGGCCGATTCCCACCAATTTTTTCATTTTTCTTGCTCTCTGCTTGCCCGTCTCTCTCTCAGAGCTGAAATTCAGTTAGTCTTCTTCTCTGGGGAATTTGTCTCACATGGACTGGGTATATTTATTCTGTGCTGAAAGTTATACAGTCAATATCAGTTCAAAGTTCAGTGATAAGAACTGGCCCAAATCAGCAAACAAAAAAAAAAGACAAAAAAAAATTGTCCACCTATTGCCAATATCCGTAGTTTATTTGCAATAAATGTGTGTCTTATTTTTTTGGAGTCTCATTGGCACATTTTCATATCAAATCAATTAGGAAAAACATGACAAAACTAGTTTCTTCAAAATTATTTAGGGGCTACAGTAAATTTCAGGGGTGGCTAAGAGCCCTTAGAATAAGTCTGGCAAAACCACTGCTATGTAATAATAAACTTGAGTTCTTGAAATATATATGGGGGTTTTCTCCGATTGTTCCATTGCGGTATTACCAAATGTCTGACATTTGCAATGCTGCTTGGGCAGTATCACACAGGGTAATGTCTTGAAAACTAAAATAAACCCCATTTTATATTCAAATATTTGACAGAGAAAATTTATCATTTTAATTATGTTTTATTATATTTCATGTGTTTATATAGTACAGACAGTACAGGCTAATATAGAATGACTTTCTGACTCAGCAAGACATGATGCATGAAAGCACATTATGCTCTTTGTGTTTATAATAGGTACTAACACACTGAGCAACTGTAAAGCATAAATTATGCAGCAGCAATAGGTGTACATTCATATGAGGTCATGCATATTACTGTAAAAAATACCAGGGAATTATTAAAGTGATAAGTTCAGGAATGCAAGTGATTCTTTGGGTTGTAGGTTACAATTTGATCTTTAATTTGCCAGTCAGTGAAAGATCAGGAGGGATGAAATGTGGTCTATGTGGAGATTCTCTGTCATAGGATCTCACTGACTGCATTGATCATGGTTTCAAATGTACAATTGCGGATGTCCAGACGTACTGTAGGCGGGTTACGTTCTGGGCTGAGGCTGCTATATTAGCTGTGAGATAAATTAGCTGGACAGTCAGTCGGTGTAACTTCCTAAAGCGTTGTGAAACCGTGTTATTCATATTTCAGTGGTAAGCCTACAGTTTGTGTGCTGTATTTACTTAGTAGAAAAAATCCTCCTTCTGGCTAATTAATCGGGGACCATTTTTTTCGATTTCCAAAAAGAAGGGCACTGCTGAGATTAATACTTTATATTCCAACTCGTCCAATAAGAATGTGCCTTTGTCCTTGCGCCTTTTGAGTATCTGTTGCTTTTCTAGGCTAATGCCCCTGAGACGTTCACCAAACTCTATAATTACTAACAGACTTTCTTTGCCAGTTTCAAGAATCTTCTTTTTGTGTTCATTCCATTTTTTTCAATCAGTTGATCCAGTGGTGTGTCTACTTCCATTCGGACCTGATGGATCATCATGTGCTGTTGAAACATCATGCCGTGCATTAATAGCTTCCAGTCTGTCCAACTGCTGTTTTGTGCACTGGCTGTCCTCTCAAAATGTCCGTACAGGGAGTCACAGAGTTTTTTTTCGTAGCGTTCGGTCTCCTCCTTCATGCGTTGGGGGTCATTAGCGATTAGCGGGACTAGGCTCAGGTAGTCGCTGACGACCGCCCCGATCTCTGAGCTGTTGTCGCCTTCGTGCTCTCTGAAAATTCGGTGGATGAAATGGGTCGACTCGGTCTGGTTCTTGGCCTGCTGGGCCAGGACATCGAACAGGAAGGACAGGGCCAGAGCCACCACGCCCACGCCCCCCTGCGTCACCTTCCCGCTCTCTCCCAGAGTGGCCCGCAGGCTGTGGTTGAACACGCCCAGCTGCTCTGGAGAGAGCGAGCGGCGCACGTCCATGTAGTGGGAGCTCAGGTGAGTGGACGAGTCGGGCGAGAGGTAACCGGTGAACGAGCGATCCATCCGAAGGTCAGGTATCATACCCACATCCCGACCCAGGCGACACACTTGATGACAATTGTTGATTCCCATTTTCCTGCTGTCTGTCCTACACTGCGCTGCTGTATATGTACTGCCTGGAAGCTGTACAATCGATATGAGTCCAAAGTTCAGTGATAAGAACTAACCGGAATCAGAAAAAAAGGAATGTTTTCCACCTACTTCCAGTATTCATAGTTTATCTGTTCTGATAAGCAACATTATTTACCAAAATCTTTTCATTCTATTTTCCACAAACAACACACTCACGTATACACTCAAAAAGAAAAACACACAGAGACAAGCATACACACAGACAAACACGCAGGATTTATACAGTTGTCTGTTTCTTCTTTCTAGATTATTGGCCTACAGTACGTAGCCAAAAGAATTTACTAAAACGCTGTGAGCTGGTTTACTACAACATTTACCCTCATCTGCCACAATTCATCATCAAATGCATGTACACTCTGGTGGTCTAGTTTTACAATATTTAGGTTGACAGTGTCAGTTATACCGTTTCTTTAAGTGGGGTGTATGTAGACTTGTACAGCCCACTCTCTGTAGTGGTCTTTTGAGGTGAGCGGTCACATCAGTGCGTGCGCCACACTGCACTCTGACCAATGGCTGTGCTCGATTAGGGTCGCAGAAGCCTCGCCAGCTTTTTCTTTTTTTCTTCTCCCATTTTCTCCCCAATTTAGTTGTTATTCTAATTCCCTGTGTGTATCACAGTCCTGGTCGATGCGCTATCCTCTGTCGGTCTGGGGAGGGTGTAGACTACCACATGCCTCCTCCGATACATGTGGAGTCACCAGCCGCTTCTTTTTTCACCTGACAGTGCACCTGACAGTCTTTTTGACCGTGCACATTGGGCTGTGAGTTCTGAAATTTTCCTGAGTTGTTCAAACTAAAGAAAGAAAAATTATAATGTACAAGTCCATCATTAGTTCACAACAATGGCATGGCTTAATTGGTGACTTGTGGTTTCGTCATGTTCTAAATACACTTTTTTCTATTATTTATCTCTTGGTTCCAATGCAGCATTGGCTTTGCTTGTATTGTTTATTACTTATCGACCTTGCTAAGCAATGAAACGGCAAGTCTGTCCCCATGCTACATGGATGTAACATCTGCGTTTAGAATATAAGAATGTAAATAGAAGGTAAATATAGAAAGGTACAGCATAGGTAAAACCTAGTTTCTGTGCCACACATGATTTGTGACTGGCTATCGAATAACGTGAAGCCTACAGAAAATCAAGATTGACTGAAAAAAGGTTGTTTACTCTTCCCTTTTTACATGACGACATAGACAACATGAGTTGTCTCATTATCTCAACATTATAGCATGAGAAAACCGCTACTCATCACATCCCGCGTATTTTTAACAATAAAAGGAAAAAGACATGATCTTTCTAATTGATTGCTGGTTTGAACATCCCTGTGTAGTATGCTCTTTTGAACCAGCAGTGTTATTTTCCTGTAAATATTACAGATATTAACAATTTATGCTGTTTTTTTGTTTGTTACAGTTGTACCACACCTCTGTTTCAACTGTCCCGCACATACTTCGCAGTAGTAATATCGGACCATGTTAACGTTTAAGTTGTAGACAAACCGTTTGTGATCAGCTCAGACTTAATGTGCCTTATTGTAGCAGACAACTGTATGCTCTTTGTAGTGAAATTTCCAGATTTAATTATTATTATTCTAAGTAATTCTGTAAAAAGTGAGAATTGTTGCAATTCTGACAGTTCTCCCTTATTCAAAATATCTTCTTGGCCACGAGTGGTAGTGACAGAGTGTGACCATTCAGTCATATTAAATAAAGCATACAGGCATTTTTTTTTATTTGCACGAATATCGTCATTGTATTTTTTAAAAATACTAGGCAAAGCAATACATGTTGAAGCTGATTATAAAATATCCACCTGTAAGATAGCTCTGTTGTGTCGGTATGAATTAACCCAAATAAGAATTTGCCATTTTAATTATTTGTTTAATTCAATTCAGTGCACTGCGAGTCAGGAAATTATCAAATGGCCACATTTTCTATTTCTCCTGCTCTCAGCTCTTCCCCCCCCCTTTCTTTTAGAGCTGAAATTGAGTTAGTCTTATTCTCTAGGGAGTTTGTCTCACATGGACTTGGTGTATTTATTCTGTACTGAAACTTATACAGTCGATATCAGCTCAAAGTTCAGAAACGAGAACAGACTCAAATCAGAAAAAAGTCCATCCACCCAATACCAATTGTCATAGTATATCTGTGCTAATAATGTGTCTTTTGATTTTGGAGTCTCGTTGGCACATTTTCATACTGAATTAATTAGGAAAAACATGACAAATTAAACTAGGGGCTTTAAAATGATGTGGGGTCTACAGTAAATATTAGGGATAGCTAAGGGCTGCCTAAATTGTTCTGGCAACACCGCTGCTATGTAATAATAAACTTGAGATCTTGAAATACATTTGGGAGTGCTCCTCGATTGTTCTATTGAGGTATTACTGAATATCTGACATTTGCCATGCTGCTTGGGCAGTACATGGTGATATTTTGACTAAAACTAAAATTAACCTCATTTTAAATAAAAAGAAATTTGACCAAGAAAACGATTAATTTTAATTATCTTTTATTATATTTCATTTATTCATAAAGTACAGACAGTACAGTCTAATACAGAATTATTTCCTGACTCAGCACGACATGATGCATGAAAACACATTATGCTCTGTGTTTATAGTAGGTACTAGCACACTAAGTAACTGTAAAGCAATAGGTGTACATACACATGGGGTCATGCATATTACTGTAAAAAATATTCAGAAATTACTGAAGTGCTAAGTTGAACAATGCAAGCGACTTTAAGAGTTTCACATTACAACAATTTATTCTTTTTTCTGTGTTGAATTTGATTCGTGTGGCATTTGGTAGTCAGTGAAATATCAAGAGAAGTGAAAGGTGGTTACTGTGGAGATGCTCTATCATAGGACCTCACTGCCTTCGTAGATCATGGTTTAGAAACTGTGACTGCAGATATTCAGCTGAACAGAAGGTGGGTTACCTTCTGGACTGAGGGTGCCAGCTTAGCTGTGAGATCAATTAGCTGGACAGCCAGTCAGCGTAATTTCCCAAAGCATTACTCAACCTTGCTAGTGATATTCCAGTTGTGATCCATAAGCCTATGTGCTACATTTTCTTAGTAAAAAAAATCGTCATTCTGGCTAAGAAAAAGGGAAGAATTTTTTTGGATGGCCTCAGCAACGTCATGATTCTTAAAGGCTATGTCAAATGAAAAGGACATCAGTAGTTCTTGTTCTATATTCTTGCACCTGGCGAATAAAAATTGCTTTTCTGGACTAATGCGGCTCAGACGTTGAGCTACATTTGTAATTTCAACTAAAGATACTGTTTCAGTTTTATTATGGTCCTTTAGATATTTTTGCCAGTCTCCACTCTTCCAGTCAGCAAATCGTTCTTGTGGTATGTCTGCTCCCATTCGTACCTCATGGATCATCATGTGCTGATGAAACAACCATCCGTGGAGGAATATCTTCCAATCTGTCCAACCGCTGTTTTGTGACTTAGCTGTCCTCACAAAATGGTCGACCAGCGAGTGGTTGAGTCTTTGTTCGTAGCGTTCGGTCTCCTCTTTCATGCGTTGGGGGTCGTTGGCGATCAGCGGGACTAGTCTCAGGTAGTCGCTGACAACTGTCCCGATCTCTTCGCGCTCTCCGAAAATTTGGTGGATGAAATGGGTCGACCCGGTCTGCTTCTTGGCCTGCTGGGCCAGAACGTCGAACAGGAAGGACAGGGCCAGAGCCACCACGCCCACGCCCCCCTGCGTCACCTTCCCGCTGTCTCCCAGAGTGGCCCGCAGGCCGTGGTTGAACACGCCCAGCTGCTCTGGAGAGAGCGAGCTGCGCACGTCCATGTAGTCGGAGCTCAGGTGAGTGGACGAGTTGGGCGAGAGGTAACCGGTGAACGTTCGGTCCATCTGAGGGTCGGGTATCATACCCACATCCCGACCCAGGCTATACACTTCATGACACTCGTTGTTTCCCATTTTCCTGCTGTCTATCCTACACAGAGCTGCTGTATATGTACTGTCTGGAAGCTGTACAATCGATATCAGTCCAAAGTTCAATGATAAGAACTAACCGGAATCACAAGAAAAGTAATGATTTCTACCCATTTCCAGTATTCATAGTTTATCTGTGCTGATAAGCAACATTATTTGCCTAAATCTTTTCATTCTGTTTTCCACAAGCAACACACTCACATACACACTCACACAAAAACACACACATTTAGCATTTACGCAGTTGTCTGATTCTTCTGTCAAGATTATTTGCCTACGTAGCCAAAAGAATTTGCTAAAACACTGTGAGCTGGTTGACTACAACAGAGACACACGTGCACATGCACAGCAATTATACAACTTTTTCCGTGTGTGTTATGATTTTGAAGTGTCCATGGCATATCTTGTTGTCAAGGAGATCAGTAATAACATTATGAGCTCTATTTTCCCAAATCAATGTTGCACGGTGCATGGGTGCAGTCAGTTTACATGGCATGTGGTAGCACTGGGTGTGGCTAGTGATTGTCGGTATTTTTGTGACCACAGTGCATGGCAAATGCACTCTGGGAAATGGGCTTGATTATCCTGAATATATTATCAGTGGGTGTGGTGCAGCTGTATTCATTAGTAGGCAATCAAATGACCTCTTTTTAATTCCCTTTAAGAGCCGTGCACATTGCACTGGACTTACTGCCAGTTTTTGTAGTGTGTGGCTCCAGAACAGGGTTAGAACATAGGGTTTTCTGGGGTTGAGGGGGCCCAATGTGAGATCTTTTCATGGGGCCCTAAATCCCTGGTGGCGCCCCTGGCTGCAATGGAAGAGGAGGACAAGGATACACTAAAAAGATTATTCTCTGAATCAGATGATTTGTTCGAACTCAAAAATTGAGTTTGAACAAATATCATAATTTAAAGAAATTAGTCTGAATTTGTTCAAATTTTCTTCCAGCTGAATTTAAATTAAGCATTGCCTAAATGTTTTTTTTTTTATTGGCCTGTTGTTATTTCCCATGAAACCTGTAGCTATATATCTGAAACGTGCTTTGCTATAACTAATAAATAATGACAATAGTACCTTGAAGTTTTATTAAACAAAATAAAACCAGGTAAGATCATACAATGCCAGTGATTCCGTTCACAGATGTAATATTATATAATGTTGCTCCAAGTAAAGAAAGAAAAATTATAACACACCAGTCCATGATTAATTCAGAAAACTGGCATGGCAGATGAGAACTGAGCGGGATTGGATGAGTTGCGGTTTCATCTTGCTTTAAATGCACTTTTTTCTATTATTTATCTCTTGGTTCCAATGCAGCATAGGCTTTACTTGTATTGTTTTTTACTCATCGACCTTGTTAAGCAACGAAACAGCAAGTCTCTCCCCATATGACATGGTTGTAACATCTACGTTTAGAATATAAGAATGTAAATAGAACGTATATATAGAAAGGTATTTAATTGACAAAACCTAGTTTCCGCCCCACACATGATTTGTAACTGGCTAACAAATAACGTAAAGCCCACAGAAGGTCAAGATTGGCCGAAAAAGTTTTTTGTTACTCTTCTCTGTTGTCATGACTACATAGACAAAGTTAGTGTATTTAAAACATGATGAAGCCGTAACACATCCAATCCTGCATGCATACCGTTTTGGGAAATAAAAGAAAAAAGATGTGGCCTTCCTAATTCATTGCTGGTTTAAACATCCACGCGCAGTATGCTCTTAACAACCACGCTTTGTTCTGTAAATATTGCAGATATTAACGATTTATGCAGGCCTAGTTATTTTGAGGCCACAGTAAATTTTAGGCTAAAGCTCCTTAAAATCGGTCTGGCGACACCGCTGCTATGTAATAATAAATTTGAATTTGTCTCACATGGACTGGGTGTATTTATTCTGTGCTGAAAGTTATACAGTCGTTATCAGTCCTAAGTTCACTGATAAGAACTGACCCAAAATTTTTAAAAAACAACAACAAAAAAATAGAAAATGTCATCCACCTATTGCCAATATTTGAAGTTTATTTGTAATAAATGTGTCGTAAAATTTTGGAGTCTCACTGGCACATTTTCATAACAAATCAATTCGGAAAAACATGACAAACAAAACTAGTGGCTTAAAAATTATTTAGGGGCTAAAGTACATTTCAGGGGTGGCTAAGGGCCCTTAGAAATTTTCTTCCATCTAAATTTAAATAAAAAATATTGATGCAATGTTTTATCGGTCAGTTTGTATTTTCCATTAAACCTGTAGCCATATATCTGGAATGTGTTTTGCTATAATAAAGAAATAATGACAATAGTATCTTGAAGTTTTATTAAACTTAAGGGGCTAAACGCCCCTTAAAATCGGTCTGACGAGACCACTGCTATGTAATAATAAATTTGAGATCTTGGAATACATTTGAGGGTGCTCTCTCCGATTGTTCCATTGAGGCATTACCGAATAGCTGATATTTGCAGTCTGGACTGGGGCTGCTACATTAGCTGTGAGATAAGTTAGCTGGACAGCCAGTCGGTGTCACGTCCTAAAGCATGTTTAAAGCCTTGCTAATGATACTGTTTCAGTGGTGATACTTAAGTCCATGTGCTACATTTTTTCAGTAGAAAAAATGCTCATTCTGGCTGAGAAAAAAGGGAGCATGTCTTTGGAAGGGCCAAAAGAAGGTCATTCCCTCCATGATTACATCATATATAAAGTGGTTCATTAGTATTGAGTCTATGTCCTTGCAGCTAGTTAGTAACTGGTGCTTTTCTGGACTAATGCTCCTCAGACTTTCGACTATGTTTGTCATTTCATCCAAATTGAGTTGACCTTTATTGGCAAACTTATCTGTACAATTTTCCCAGTCTCTTTCAATCAGTCGATCTTCTGGTATGCCTGTTCCCATTCGTACGTGATGGATCGTCATGTGCTGATGAAACGCCAGGCCGTGGATGAATATCTTCCAATCTGTCCAACTGCTGTTTTGTGCCTTGACTGTCCTCTCAAAATGGTCGACCAGCGAGTGGTTGAGTCTTTGTTCGTAGCGTTCGGTCTCCTCCTTCATGCGTTGGGGATCGTTGGCCATCAGCGGGACTAGTTTCAGGTAGTCAATGATTACTGTCCCGACCTCTGAGCTGTTGTTGACTTCGCACTCTCTGAAAATTTGGTGGATGAAATGGGTCGACCCGGTCTGGTTCTTGGCCTGCTGGGCCAGGACGTCGAACAGGAAGGACAGGGCCAGAGCCACCACACCCACGTCCCCCTGCGTCACCTTCCCGCTCTCTCCCAGAGTGGCCCGCAGGCTGTGGTTGAACACGCCCAGCTGCTCTGGAGAGAGCGAGCGGCACATGTCCATGTAGTCGGAGCTCAGGTGAGTGGACGAGTTGGGCGAGAGGTAACCGGTGAACGAGCGATCCATCTGAGGATCAGGAATCACTCCTACATCTCTACCCAGGCTGTAGACTAGCTACTGAAGAAAGTCAGTGCATTGGCCGATTCCCACCATGTTTTCCATTTTTCTTGCTCTCTGCTTGCCCGTCTCTCTCTCAGAGCTGAAATTCAGTTAGTCTTCTTCTCTGGGGAATTTGTCTCACATGGACTGGTTATATTTATTCTGTGCTGAAAGTTATACAGTCAATATCAGTCCAAAGTTCAGCGATAAGAACTGACCCAAATCAGCAAACAAAAAAAAAAGACAAAAAAAATTGTCCACCTATTGCCAATAACCGTTGTTTATTTGCAATAAATGTGTGTCTTATTTTTTTGGAGTCTCATTGGCACATTTTCATATCAAATCAATTAGGAAAAACATGACAAAACTAGTTTCTTCAAAATTATTTAGGGGCTACAGTAAATTTCAGGGGTGGCTAAGAGCCCATAGAATAAGTCTGGCAAAACCAATGCTATGTAATAATAAACTTGAGTTCTTGAAATATATTTGGGGGTTTTCTCCGATTTTTCTATTGCGGTATTACTTACTATCTGACATTTGCAATGCTGCTTGGGCAGTATCACACAAGGTAATGTCTTGACAACTAAAATTAACCTCATTTGAAATAAAATAAAAAATTTGACCAAGTAAATGATTCATTTTAATTATGTTTTATATTTCATTTATTTACATAGTACAGACAGTACAGTCTAATACAGAATTATTTCCTGACTCAGCATGACATGATGCATGAGATCACATTATATTCTCTGTGTTTGTAATAATTACTAACACACTGAGTAACTGTAAAGCATACATTATGCAGCAGCAATTGGTGTACATTCACATGAGGTCATGCATATTGCTGTTAAAGGTATTGTTAAGTTAGCTTGGACCATCAGTCAGCAGAAATTCCTAAAGTATTATTAAGCCTTGCTAATGATATTCCAATGATCCTTAAGCCTATGTGCTACATCATCTTAGTAGAAAAAATCCTGATTCTGGCCCGGTGAAAGGGGAGCATATCTGTCCCAGGACAGAAAGAAGGCCATTACCTCCTTGCCTACTTCATATAAGAAGGTGATCAGTAGCGTTTGTTCTATATTCTCAGACTCGGTGAGTAAAAATTGCTTCTCTGGACTAATGCTCCTCAGACGTTCAGCGACATTTGTAATTTCAACAAAAAACACATTTTTATCATACTTTTTTGAAAGTTTTTCCATGTCTGTTTCAATAAATTTTAGCTGTGCTTCATCTACTCCCATTAGGACCTGGTGCATCATCATGTACTGATAAAACATCAGGCCGTGGATGAATATCTTCCACTCTGTCCAACTGTTGTTTGGTGACTTGGCTATCCTATCAAAATGGCTGACTAACGAGCAGTTCAGTCTGTTTGTAGCGTTCAGTCTCCTCCTTCATGCGTTGGGGGTCGTTGGCGATAAGCGGGACTAGTTTCAGGTAGTCACTGATTACTGTCCTAATCTGGGAGATGTTGTTGCCTTCGTGTTCTCTGAAAATTCGGTAGATGAAATGGGTCGACCCGGTCTGGTTCTTGGCCTGCTGGGCCAGGACATCGAACAGGAAGGACAGGGCCAGAGCCACCACGCCCACGCCCCCCTGCGTCACCTTCCCGCTCTCTCCCAGAGTGGCCCGCAGGCTGTGGTTGAACACGCCCAGCTGCTCTGGAGAGAGCGAGCGGCGCACGTCCATGTAGTGGGAGCTCAGGTGAGTGGACGAGTTGGGCGAGAGGTAACCAGTGAACGAGCGGTCCATCTGAGGATCAGGAATCATACCCACATCCCAACCCAGGCGATACACTTCATGGCACTCGTTGTTTCCCATTTTCCTGCTGTCTATCCTATACTCAGCTGCTGTATACGTAGGCCTACTGTCTGGAAGCTGTACAATCGATATCAGTCCAAAGGTTCAGTGATAAGAACTAACCGGAATCAGCAAAATGGATTTTCCACCATTTCCAATATTCATAGTTTATCTGTGCCAATAAACAACATTAATTACCTAATTCTTTTCATTCTGATTTCCACAAACAGAACACTTGTGTGTGTGTGTGTGTGTGTGTGAGTATACACAACACACACACACACACACACACACACGCACGCACTGGGTTCGCCTGTACACTCTGGACTGTCTGACAAAGTCTCAACAAGCTACAGCAATTTGATGGATCAGCACAGGCATTCCCTATTTTTGATTATATTTTTTAATTTTTACTTGAACTGTAAGCATAACAATGCTGGCATCTTTCTCTCATTACGACAGAAGCTCTTTATAAACCGCTGTCATTCGTAACAAACTGCACCACTCCTAAGCAAAGTTATCACATCCCTCCGCAGAGGCGAAATAGGACTTGTGCTCTGTTCACATACATCAACAATATAATGGGCAGGTAAAGAGGCATTACACCACTAGTTAAGCTAGTCTATTGCTCATCTGAGGAAAACATGTACATGGTAAATGGACTGCATTTATATAGTGCTTTTATCCAAAGTGCTGATGCCTCTCATTCACCAGAGCAGTTAGGGGTTAGGTGTCTTGCTCAGGGACACTTCGACACACCCAGGGCGGGGATCGAACCGGCAACCCTCCGACTGCCAGACAACCGCTCTTACCTCTTACCCTTAGCTATGTCGCCCCATACATAGAGTGCGCCCTTTCTTAAACAAAGCTTAGAGAGCTCTTCTAATAATGTTTCATGGATTCCCTGTTGTGTTACGGGGAGTAGGATGCTTTCAGTTCAATCATCCCAATTCAGTCTCGTTCCGGCAAGGAAATTAGGTTTTGTGACCGCTTTGGAGCATTCACTGAAATATTTTCATAAATATATCAAACAGATTCCTGGAGGTGCAGGTTTTTAAGACTTTTAGCGTGTGCAAAACCTTTTAGCACACACAACCAATAACATGAGCAATGACTGGCATTTGTTTTGCACCAGTCATCGTGTGTGTTATTGGTTTTGCATGTGTAAAAAGGTTTTGCATATGAGAAAGGCCTTAGTAAGTCAGGCCCAGTTTTTTTAAAATAAATATTTAGGAAAAGTGTTCTTAAAATTGTTTTGCAGTTCCTTTACCGTACTTCTGCAAGCAATTTTTTCTCTTTTTATTTATTCATGTTTTTAGCTCAAGAAAAATGGATCAAAACACAAAACAGACCAGCTTTATGAAATGTACTCCAAAGCCTAAAAACATTCAAGTATCTAATCTATGGAAAATATTATGTTTTCTTCTGTACAAACAGTGAAGAGTATTTCTTCCCAGAATCTGTTAATTTTGTTTTTTGCAAATCACATACATGCACACAACACAATGGCAGTTGAAACTGTCAGTTGCCTGTAATAGCTATGCGTGCGCACGGTGGTTGTCTGGTACATTTTTTTCTGACTACAAATGTAGATCAGATCTGGTGACTGAGGTTGATATACTGTAAAATGATAACCTCAATTTTGTGCTCTGTTGATTGATGTTGAATTTGTCTTCTAAGGGTACAAGATGGCTGCTTTGGCTTTTTTTTTTTTACCACTTGTAGTTCAGTCCTCCAACACCAAGAGGTCATGGCAGGACTTTATGACGCAATCGACACGTTGTGGTGCCTTAATTGTCATCACTAATAATTCAGTTACTGCAGGGAGTCCGTTGTGGGTGGAAGTTTCTGTGCTAGCCCAGTTTTACATTTTCATGATTCTCTTCAGATTTGTTGCTGAAACATAAGAAATCTGCTGGCTCTGACATACGGACTCTACTGCAGCAAACTCCCCCCCCAACCCCAACCCCAACCCCAACCTAACCCCCCCCAATTTCTTATTATTTTTTGGCGGGAAATCGGGTCAACGCGCAACAACGCGGCTCGGCGTTGCGCTGCGCGGTGTAAATTCACGCTGTGCTTCTCTTGTCTGGTTTTTCTCTTGTTGCAGACTGTGTGGTTTGATCTTCACCAGAGGCTAACTGAGACAGATGGCACGGCCAGCGCTGTAAGTAACGTCTTCTAACGCTCGAGAATCGGAACGGAATGAGCCGAGGCAGCGGCGGTTGCCCTGCCTGTCCTCGGGGAACCCCCAGGGCAGATCCAGGTACCAGGTGTACCATGCGTTCCATCTCAAGTGCACCTGGCGAAGGCTTGACTTGTTCTATCAGGTGTGCTTTAGGGTGGAACGCGTCGAATACCTGAACCCCGCTGGGGGTCCCCCCCCCCCCCCCCCGAGGACAGGTTTGGAAGCCAATGAGCTAAAGCCACAACATCGAGACAATGCTCCATCCTTTTTTTTTTTTTTTTTTTTAAAAAGATGTTACTTTTTACTTTCAGTAATTTACCATAAGAGACACAAACTGCATTTTGCATCCTGCACTTGTGCTGCAAGCATGCCCGCCTCCCTCCACAATGCTCGCGCATGTACGCGCGCACATACGTTCACGGCTTCCTTCCTCCATGTGTCTGCCCATTTCCCAGCATGCCCTCTGAAGTCTTCTGCATGCTGATCATCTTACCGTCAAGTCCCTTTGAACCGCGTGATGCTACACGCTAGCCCTTTTCACCTACGCGGCCGGGAAGCAGCTCGATTGGCCAGTGGACGTATGATATGATGATAATGGAGTTATCGCTGGAGTGCTCTGAGGCCCATTTCCTGTTTGGCACGCCTCCACTTCCTGTCTGCAGCTCTCTCCACGCCTGTAAGGGCTGGAGGGCTTGGCACAGACTTGAGCTGAATGAGCGGCATTTCGCGGTCTGCTCGTTAAACGGAGCCCATGCAAAAACTCTGGTGGCGCTTCAGTTTGTGTGTGTACTCTTGGCTGAAACCCACACATTTTGGCCTCTCTAATCCCCTTCTGATCCTCATCCAGCCAGCTGGGGTCGTAGGGTTACGGTCACTGTTAATGGTGGGGCTATCTTCGGTCTTTGTTAGCGAAATACGGTTGTTAGCGGCCATCTTTCAGTGCGATTTACAATGTTAACACCGAAGGGGCGTCGCACAGGAGGGACTGACGTTGTCAATTACATTCAAGTTACGTTTGGCTTTGCTCTGGAGTCACGGTGCCGCTTCGTTGGAGCTACGTTGGCGTTACATTGCCAATACGTTCGAGTTATGCTGGTGTCACGTTGGAGTTAAGTTGTCGTCGTGTTGGGGCTGCGTTGGAGTTACGTTGGGAGTTATGGCTTTACGTGGGAATTGCGTCGACATTTTGTTGGTGTTCTGTTGGAGTTACGTTGGAGTTAATGTTGCCGTTACATTGGAGTTACGTTGGGTTATGTTGCCATTACATTGGAGTTAATGTTGCTCTTGCATTGGTGTTCCTTAAGGAGATGGGTGCTGCTGGGTGCTTTTCAAGCCACGAGAGTTTGGTGAGATGAGTGAGAAGATCGAGCTGTTTGCCAACTTGGTGGCAGTTGGCGGTTGACCCAGTTGACAAGGAAGATGGGAGAGACTGTTCCAACAAACACTTGGCAGGCTGTACAACCAATACCTATGTTTCAGTCTCTCTCTCTCTCTCTCTCTCTCTCTCTCTCTCTCTCTCTCTCTCTGTCATTGCATGTTCCTGATTTCTGATCGTGATCATTTTTTCTGTAGCCAGTACACACTCCAGAAAACAGATTTGTGTTAAAACATTAAAGCGATATACATAACAAGTAAACAACAAATCATAAATAAAATACGTCTTTTTACAATTCACAAACCGATACCACCGGGGTTCCCCGTTTCAGAAGGTGGGAACAGGCTGAATCATTTGGGCCACATGCAGTGACCTAACTGGAGCATTGAGAGGCCAACCGCTTTTCACGAGCAGAGTTTCCAGTAAACAGGGAATCTCTGCCAGAACTGAAGCATGGTGATTACAGACGGAGAGAGCACCAAATGGACAGCCACAGGGAGGAAGAGAAGGGAGTAGAAGGGAGGGAGGGAGAGAGAGACAGCGAGATGGAGAGAGAGGGGGAGTGAGAGAGGGAGACAGAGAGAAGACAGTTAGAGAAGTGAGAGAGAGAGGTGAAGAGAGAGAGGTAGAGAAGAGAGAGGGAGGGAGAGAGAGAGGGAGACAGAAGAGATAGAGAAAAGAGAGAGGTGAATAGAGAGAGAGAGGTAGAGAGATAGAGAAGAGAGAGATGTAGAGGAGAGAGAGGGAGACGGAGAGGAGAGAGAGATGGAGAGAAAGAGGGACAGAGGGAAAGAGAGTTGAGATTCACGCTTTGGCAATATGTATTTTAAAATTTGTCATGCCATACAATGATGAATGATTTGCAAATTCTATTATTTCAACACAAATGGATTATTTAATTAGAGGGCATTTTTACTCTGCAATGTTTAATTTAATTGCATTTCAATTTACCGCAACATCTAATTTGATGGCAATTTAATCGATTCAGCATTTATTTTTATAATATTTGTTTTTTCCACCCCTCATAAATAAAGCATTTTGAATTTGAATTTGAAAATTTCAGAGAGACGGAGAGGGAGAGACTAGTTCTGCTGGGAGAGGGCAAGGTGCTGTGAAAAGGACAGATAATTATCATAATTGTTTTCATTAAGGACTACTGTCTGTTTAATTATTATTAGCTGTTTATGCTAATTATTTCAAGCATAAAGAACAGTTGTATTGTAGTTTGTGTTTAATGTTATGTTTCTACATGAAGCTTTGGCGACATATATGTGAAGTATTGAAGTCGCATAAATAAATTATTTAGAATTGGGAATTGAGAGAGAGAGAGAGAGAGTGAGAGAGAGAGAGAGAGAGAGAAGTATCGGTCTTCCTGCCAAGCTGAATAAGATGAGTGAGTGAATGACAGTGATAAGATGAGTGAATGAGAGAGATGAGTGAGTGAATGAGAGGGCTAAGATGAGTGAGTGAATGAGAGTGATAAGATGAGTGAGTGAATTAGTGATAAGATGAGTGAGTGAATGAGAGGGATAAGATGAGTGAATGAGAGGGATAAGATGAGTGAGTGAATTAGTGATAAGATGAGTGAGTGAATGAGCGTGATAAGATGAGTGAGTATATTAGTGATACGATGAGTGAGTGAATGAGAGTGATGAGTGGGTGAATAAGAGTGAGGGGAGGGGAAATCTCTCTCTGTCTGTGGAGGGTTTTTCTCCAACGGGATTCTCCCTCCTTTGCTTTTGAGGCAGACGAGTTTTCCCTCCCTCCATTCGTTCGCTTTTCTTGCTGTTTTAAGTTAAGACTGGCTTTTAGTGTTTGTTATGGGATACACTGTTCCCCGTAGGCAGGTACTGGTCTGTGTTGAGGGGGCGAGGGGGTGGGGGGGGGGGGGGTGCGGGTGAATGGGTAAAGTGTGGGAGGCCTGGGGTCGGGAGGGAGGGAGGGAGGGAGGGTAGGGGGATGGTATTTGTAAATTAGACCTGGAAAACTACTTGGTATTTCCCAGTTTCCATGGTAACTGTGAATTCAGGCTATGCTCCTCGCTGAAATGACACCACCCCCCCCCCCTTCCCTCCTGTTTCTCCCCATACACCCATTAGGGATAACCTGCAGCTTCTGTAACTGTAGCACTACAGAGCCCTGTGCTAATCTCAGCCAGTTCCAGCAATAAAGCTTTTTGTTTTGATTGGGGTTGTTTTGTTTTTTTGGTCCATGGGGGGGGGGGGGGTTACACTATTTCCCCGATCGAGATTTAGCTGGAACGTGAAAATTCCCAGACTGGCTAAAATTCAGGCTGCACTATGTCTGTGTTTTTATTTTATTTTTTTGTCTAAATGCAGATGGGATGCACAGGGGCCTGGTAGGACAGGGAACACGCAGACTGAAGGGTTTAAAAACAAATTTTGGCCGTAACGGGGCATGCTGGGAGCTGAGAGGAAGCGTGCGGTAAACGCAGCTGCGGTCGTGGACCTGCGGCGGGGTAAACGGGACGTCTCTGATTGGACCTTTGGCGGCCGGGATTGGGTCGTTGGCGTGGCCTCTGCCTTGGTGCAGGGAGGGTGAACGGAGTTGGTTGGGGAAAAAGGGGCGTGTCTATGTGTCAGAGGATTCTAATCATTTGCATCGCAGTTTTGCAGTGCGGTCGCATTCAGAAGTCTTTGCAGGGAAAGGCTGCAGGTGGCACACAGGGAGCATGCGTTGGTGCTGAAACTACACAGCAGTTAAGTAGGCAGTATACTTCGTACGAAGTAGAACTTTTTTAGCAAAACGAAGCAATCAGAACAACAGACGAACAAAAAGACGCGGCGTTTTGTGTTCGTACGGTGCAGTGTGCGACGGCCTCCAGGGAGAACTTTTCGAAAAGTTTTTTGTTCTCCGACCTCCCCCTCTCGGCTATTGGTCCAAATATCACATGGTTGGTTATGTCACGGTTGAGAGTTCAGAGGGCAGACTTCACATGCTAATGTACGGAGAGTCAACGCCAATCTCTCTTCTGTAGAGATTGGATTTCTGTGAGTTCCCGCATGTTTGATGAATGGTGCTACTCGTTTCAGAAAGTCATCAAAAACGCCTAGCACACATTCGGAAATAAGAGAAAGTGGACCCCCTAGTCTAAACTCGTATTTGCCGAATGTACAGACAAAACTCTCCATTCTCTGTCCTACTGTGATTTAGAGGGCGAACATATCATCTTCTTCGCCTTTTTTTCTTCTTTTGCATAGCTAGATAAACTAAAGCCACTTTAAACTTTTTGTTTTGTGATCTCGCGTAGCCCTTCTCTTTATACATCCATGGTGTAGCCACGAGACGGAGGTCTGGTTGAGATTCGGATGTGGTGGCGGTGTGGGGTGGGTGTGGGGTGGGTGTGGTGGCGGTGTGGGGCGGTGTGGTGACGGTGTGGGGCGGATGGGGGTGGGGGTGTGGGGCGGGTGTGGTGGCGGTGTGGGGTGGGTGTGGTGGCGGTGTGGGGCGGATGGGGGTGGGGGTGTGGGGTGGGTGTGGTGGGGGTGTGGGCTGGGGGTGTGGTGGCAGTGTGGGGCGGGTGTGGTGGCGGTGTGGGGCGGGTGTGGTGGCGGTGTGGGGCGGATGGGGGTGGGGGTGTGGGGCGGGTGTGGTGGCGGTGTGGGGCGGGTGTGGTGGCGGTGTGGGGCGGATGGGGGTGGGGGTGTGGGGTGGGTGTGGTGGGGGTGTGGGCTGGGGGTGTGGTGGCAGTGTGGGGCGGGTGTGGTGGCGGTGTGGGGCGGGTGTGGTGGCGGTGTGGGGCGGATGGGGGTGGGGGTGTGGGGCGGGTGTGGTGGCGGTGTGGGGCGGATGTGGTGGCGGTGTAGGGCGGGTGTGTGGGGCAGGTGTGGTGGCGGTGTGGGGTGGATGTGGTGGTGGTGTAGGGCGGATGCGGGGTGGGTGGGGTGGGGGTGTGGGGTGGGTGGGGGTGTGGTGGCGGTGTGGGGCGGATGGGGGTGGGGGTGTGGGGCGGGTGTGGTGGCGGTGTGGGGCGGATGTGGTGGTGGTGTGGGGCGGATGGGGGTGGCGGTGTGGGGCGGGTGTGGTGGCGGTGTGGGGCGGATGGGGGCGGTGGAGGGTGTCTGGCCGTTATAGCCCCGATGGGACCGTAGCAAGAGGAGGAGCAGGAGGTTGAAAAAGCGTGCATTTGCACAGACATCGGGGCTTATCGCACCGCGAGGAACGGTCAGAATTGCGACATCGTAACGAGGACAGTGCCCCCACGTCACGGGGGATCCTCATGCGGGGGCTGGGGGGTGCGGGGGGGCTGGGCAGCTGGGCGCCTGCTGTTTGTCACGAAGCCTTGTCTGTGCCCTAAGGGTCATTGACCCCCACCCCCGGGAACAGGAGAGAATTTGACCGGCTTGCGAATGACAGCGTGAGTGGGGGGGGGGGGGGGGGGGGGGGGTCAGGGTCAGGGGGGTGCTGCTTTACTTATTTGTTCTGTTGCTATCTCAACAGTGTTATTGAGCACAGTGACTAGGAAGTTGATATGTATCCCCAGTAACAGAGGACAGTTTGGGGTCTGCACCACTGTGGAAGTGGAAAGTGTCTGGCCTACCGCACTGTAGAGTGAGTGGGTTGCATGTGTGTAGAGCGACAAAGTCCCTGAGATCCTGGTTCTTGATCTTCTGCATGCAACTGAGTACCTAGCTTCGGTCTGTTGGGTGGTGGCTCGCCATCAATCGTCCAATGGGAATCAAGGCTCACACTCCAGGTGTGTCAAAAAAAACCTGACCTATAGTGGATAAGGTCAGAACTCACATTCAAGCTTCTAATACGGTATATTGGACCACAATATAGAAGCTGGGTCAATATAGTACATAGGAATGAACAATTAAGGTTCTCAAATTCTCTTATTATTCATTATATTTAATAAAGAATAACCAATTCAAAACTACTCAAATTCTGATTATTCATTATACTACGGAAAGAATAACCAATTTAAGACTAATGAAATATTAGTAATTGTTGAATTCCATTATGAAAAAGAAACAGCAGTCCAAAGTTTCAGGAAACCGAGGTTACCAAAATAACTCAATGGCAATTAGCATAAAATGTCTGCACTATCACCAGCAAAAACACGTGCGTGGTGTCCTGCGCCATGTAATAGCGGCCTACAGTCACAAGCACTAAACATTGCAACATTTACCAGAGGCCTCATGTGCAGAGCACGAGTTAATGTGCTCACAAACTACCCAATTAGACATTCACAGTATGTAACAAAGGTGCAAAAACGAAATACATTGGCTACGTTAAAACTGCATTGCACAAAACAAAGTTCCCACCACGAAAAAGCATGGCTAATAATTTCAGCATAAGCGAATGGCGCTCGCTTTGCGTAGCTACCAATTTTAGCATAAGCGAATGGCGCTCGCTTTGCGTGGCTACCAATTTTAGCATAAGCGAATGGCGCTTATTTGCATTAGCGACAAACTAGCGATTTCTAGCTTCAGCAGCAAAAAGATATCTCACCAATGCGTTCGCTTCTCTAATTATTAACATTAGCGACTAACCGGCAATTTCTAGCTTCAGTAGCCATAAGATATCTTACCAACGCGTTCGCTTTTCTAATCATTTGCATTAGCCACTAACCGGCGGTTTCTAGCTTCAGCAGCCAAGAGACATCTTACCAATGCGGGTACTTCTCGGCAACCAGCAACGACGAGTCCCTCTGGCTGTACTCACTTCTGGTTGTTATATTTAGAACAGTTAACCGTTCTATTTTAATTAACATTAATCAACTTTTAGCCGTTTTCGTTCAAGGATAGTGGCTCTCCAATCAGCATCCGCCCTCATCTCCTGCTGTGGCTCAAAAGGAAGTGCACCGCACAGCACAAAACGGAACTGACACCTGGCTGAACTAGTCTCGCGTTCACATGTAAAACGTAATAACCTGGAAATGAATAATAATAAAGGGAATAATGTTTATCTTTTCAGATTAAGTTGTCTACTTATTTTTTTCCCTTCAAGGTGCATCTATTCACATATCTATCTCCTATTTCTTTCCTTCATTGTTGACTATACATTTCCTGTATATTTTCTTAATATCATTGAACAGATTATTTGTCATTTTCCTCCTTTTCCTTTTCAGATTCAATTTTACTTAACTTACTGTACATATATAGCTTATTTAACCTGGGTTACACTGGTCCCTGGTACTTCTGTATATTTGGACATTGTTGGTAAGGTCGTTTGTTATGAAACTACGATACTAGCAGTGAATGGAATTAATCGTGCAGTCGCGAGACCAGTGATGATTCATGCCTGTTTTTTCTTGTGTAAATGATTGATGAACAGCCTGATAGTCTTGCCAAGCGGGGCACTGGAACACAGTAGACAAAAATGCTCCTGCATCCAGGGCCGGCCCAAGGTTTTTGGGGGCCCTAAACAAAAAGTCTATATGTTGCCCTCTGTTTCAGGCGAAAACCACCCCCCAAGCCCCAGCCAGCAAGATCTGGCACCAATAGAAATATATTTAGATTAATGAAAAAGCCATTGTCTTAGGGAACACAAAATGGAAAAAATAATGAAAAATAAAAATTATTTTCTTGCCATTCACAACTGCTGATAGCTATTATTTATTAAATTATTCAACATCTGTAGAGTATACCCATCAAATACATTTTAAGAGTGTTCTGTACAAATGCACTGAGACAGCAGAACTGCTTAACCGTTCTAACATCATTTTATATTAAAAGTTAATGACCATCCATCCATCCATCCTTGTAACTTACAGATAACCTTCAAGGATCATCCAGGAAACAGAGCACGCTGTGTGCACTCTGGGAACATTCCCTGACTAAAGTTTACTGTCTTCCCTAACATTCAAGGAGTGGTCTAAGAACCAGAGACCGTACACTGGGTTAGCACTGGAGCTCTGCGGGGAATAAGGTTGCACCGACGTTATGGGAAATGTAATGCTTTGGGTTGCTGTGGATTCCAGAGGGCTGTGGCCGAGATTATTAGGGCAAATGAAATAAAAAATAAAAACTCTTTTTAAAAAAAAAAAAAAAAAGACATACAAATGATTAACACACCTGTCCAAGAACGTAGAACTGAATCTGAATCTGAAACTGGACCCTTTGCCGCTGAAATTAAATTAAAAACATTGTAAATTAGTTAGTATGGTGTAACTCTATGACCTAACATATCTGAGTATTTATTTCACTGAAACATGTTTTTCAAACTAAATGATGAAACACATTTTGCATGTATTTTATTGAATCAATGATATGTACGTTGTTTTTTAAAATCTATTTTAAATGAGCAACCAGATGTTTACATAAACTTGAGAACAAGGCTTTAGGGTTCATATTAGGGTTGAACTTGGCTTGGGGTTAGGGTTAAGTAAACAGTATGTGTTTGGGTTAGGGTTGAGGCAAGATTAGTCTGTACTTCCCGCTCCCGTCTGCTGTCTGTCCTGGCCCCGCGCTGGTGGAATGACCTCCCCGTGGCGGTCAGAACAGCAGAGAATCTAACTACCTTCAAACGCAGACTAAAGGCTCATCTCTTCAGGCTGCACCTCTCCCCACCCCTCCCTAGCCTATAGTTTAGCTCAATGTACCTAGTTAGGCTAATTCGAGCATGTTAGTTTTTATTTGGCAGGATTGTTTGTCTGATTCTGATCAGGAAATTGTGATTTCAGTGCTAGTTTGTATTTGGCAGGGTTGTTTGCTGAACAGGTTACTCTACAGGGTTGGAGTCCTGATCTGTGGTCACTTCTGGCACTACAATCTTTATTTTGCTCTAGTATGTTTCTTTTGTACCTCTGCACCTGGAACTAATGCACTTGTTGTACGTCGCTCTGGATAAGAGCGTCTGCTAAATGCCTGTAATGTAATGTAATTAAGGTTGTGTTCAGGACCTTGAGAAAAGGTTAGGACAAGGGTTAGTCCTTGATTTTGGATGATTAATTTTTTTTCACTAGTAGGATGTAGCCATCAGGCTTTTATATTTGTATATTTTTTTAGTGAAAAATGTTTTTCAAAACAAATGACTTGAAACATAGTCTTTTGCTTTAAAAAAATTGAATTAATGATTTTCACATTGTTTTTCATTCATTTTAAATGGGTTACTCAACATTTTAGAGAGCTCTTAGGGCTGGAGTTAGGTTTAGGCTTTAAATTGGTCTTTGGCACTAGGGTTAGGGTAAGTGTTATGGTTGAAGCATGATTAGGGTTGTGTTCAGGAGCTTGTAAAATATTTTAATACATTGCTGTGAAATATATTCATCAATATATTTTCCAATTATTGCAAATATTGTATTTCTGTAAGGGTCTCCTTGGGTCCTCCCCCAATCCCCTATGCTTCCAATCTCCCTTTGACCCTCACCTGTGGCCTCTCACCTGTGGCCCCCACTTGTGACCCTCACCTGTGGCCTCTCACCTGTGGCCCCCACTTGTGACCATCACCTGTGGCCCCCACCTGTGACCCTCACCCGTGGCCTCTCATGGACAGACTGTTTTATGGGTGCCGGTCTGTCACGGGTAGCTCATCGCCCTGGCAACCAAGATTTTCATTGATTGGTTGATTGACTGCCTGCCTGACAGGTAGTGGCCGGTGTTGGGGGAGGAGTCAGGAGGAGGAGATGAAAGAAAGAGAAGGAGGAGGGAGTCTATTTAGGGATTGGAGGGGGGTAGAGAAGGAGACAGTCACAGGCTGGGGTGTCATCAGGTTTATAATCCCTACCATTATTAGCCCAGTACCCAGAGTGCAATGGGGGGGGGGGGGGGGGGCTGCTCTCATGGTAACCCATTCTTGCACACAGCAAAACTCCCCCTGCACTGTGATCAAATAGCCCCGCCCACCGCCTGGTATCCTGGAAATTTGATTAATCCCCCCGCTTCAGACAAAACAGGAAGGTCCCTATTTGTTCGTACCATTGTGGCACTTTGTGGTAATTAATCCCAGGTAGGTTGGAAGTGTCAGTCAAGCGTTTGGCCCCATGAGTCAGAGGTCTCTATGATTGCTGAAGGTTACTGCAGACTCACTCTGAGCTGGGTGACAGTCGACTCAAATAGATCAGAGTGAAGTCAGTGAATGTGTTCAATGCAGACTCACTGAATAGGTGGGTAGATATTTATTATTTTAAATTTTTAAACTGTTCTTTCATGAGCTGTCAGCTCTATTTGATTGACGGTGTTGATTGATCGGTATTTCATTCTGAGGAATCTGTGGCAGAGCAATCGGACCAATGTTTCACCAGCGATAAAATGAGACAAAATGGGGCAAAAATGGGACAAAGTGGGAACATTTTTTGACTGACAGCTCCCATTATCTTCCTCCTCTCCCTCTCTCTCTCTCTCTCTCTCTCTCTCTCTCCCTCCTCCCATCCACCCAAGTCCCTCTATCTGATTCGTCAGGAGATGACCGTATCCCAGAAGCACCTGGGGGAGTTCTGTGAGGCCCTGAAACAGTACCTGAAGAACGTCTCAGCCCAAAGAGACTGCTTCCAGTGAGGACCGCCACCATTATTTATCGGAATGTATATTTTTAGAACTGGCCACTGTTTACCTCTCCATGTCTGTCTGTTTCCCAGCATTGTCCTTTACCCTACCCTCTCTCTGACTAGCTGGTCGCTCTCTGTCCCTGTGTCCGTCTGTCCAACTGGCCACTGTTTACCTCTACTACCATGTCTGCCTGTTTCCCAGTGTTGTCCTTTACCCTACCCTCTCTCTGACTAGCTGGTCACTCTCTGTCCCTGTGTCCGTCTGTCCAACTGGCCACTGTTTACCTCTACTACCATGTCTGCCTGTTTCCCAGTGTTGTCCTTTACCCTACCCTCTCTCTGACTAGCTGGTCACTCTCTGTCCCTGTGTCCGTCTGTCCAACTGGCCACTGTTTACCTCTACTACCATGTCTGCCTGTATCCCAGTGTTGTCCTTTACCCTACCCTCTCTCTGACTAGCTGGTCACTCTCTGTCCCTGTGTCCGTCTGTCCAAATGGCCGTCATTCCATTTGGCCGGACAGTAGCCGGCAATATAACCTGCTTCCTGAAAAAAATCGGCTTCTTCTCCAATGTGTTTCGGCTCCCCTCATGGT
>CM077288.1:64694942-64704942 GCA_039654925.1 Anguilla pacifica
ATCTTAAACGAACAGTTTATCGTAAAATCATTACCAACAGTCTTCATGACATTTCCCTCCTGGCTGATGACAAAGGATGAAACTCATGGGGTAGAGCTAGGTCTCTCACTCTCTCTTTCTCTCTCTCTATACCTCACATTTTCTTTCTCTCTCTCTCTCTCTCTCTCTCTCTCTCTCTCACTCACTCTTTTCTGTCTGCACATTTTCTTACTGACAGAGTAAGCCGTAGTACTGCTCGTCGCATGACCAGAAACTGGAAGCCCACACCACAACCAAAGTGTCTCGCGTTTATGACATCACAGATTGACAGGACTGTTCTGACCAATGGGGCCTGCCTCCCCGCCTCCCCGCCTGGCCCGGGCTCTAGATTCTGGTCACTGCGAGACATCACATCATCAGGCCCTCGATATTTTGGCTGAGCCCTGTCAGACAGCAAGCGAGCGGAGGTTCAGGGATAGACAGGGGATGTTTTTTATTTATTTATTTTTTGGGTTTTGTTTACTTTGGACCCGGCTTGCAGGCGTAGGGGCGGCCATCTTGAAAAACCGTGTCCCCAGCTCCTCTGCATGACCTCTGGACGTCAGCTTTGGGTGCTCGGCTGTGCACGAAACAGCAGGGCAACGTTCTCCAAACGCTCCCGTAACGTTGTCGCCTACAGTATGTACTACCGGTGCGCAAATGTGAACGTTCTTTTTTTCCTTCCCTCCGACTCTCTCTCTCTCTTTCACTTTAGAATTGGTGCATGTTCTCCTAAACGTACTGTATCTTACTTGGCGTAGAAATTAGCTGTGCTACTTTTAATGGGTTTTTGTGCATTTCTTACTTTTCTTTTATAATAATCCTTTGACTGACGAAAAAAAATTTAAAAAATAGAAAATGTACTGTACGTCCGATACAGAGAATGACACGTTTTCACTTTTATGGCTTTGATTGAACAGTTATTCCTATACTTCTGTATGTTTCTGTAAACTTGCTTTCTCTCTTAAACTGAGCGTAGAGACTTACAGCGGGGATGCAAGTGATATATTTCGTCTGAACATTGTTTAAATTCTAGCTCATGTAGAGTGATGATGCTCAGAACCAATAAAGCTAATGTACTGGGATAAAACCCTGTAAAATTCTGTCATTGATTTACCTCCTGTTCTTGTGTGCTTATAAACCACCACTATAAAATTCATGACCCTCCAAACCACATGAAGTACTTCTGAATGGATTTCAGACCAGGAAAACAATTTGAATATACATATATTAATCCATAAAAACATAACATACCCACACACACAAACACACAGGAAACTCACAATGCCTAGTAAAATACACAGTTAAAACATTTGTCATCCATAAAACATATAATTCTAGACATGTTATTACCAAAGAAATGAAGGAATACATTTTTTTTATTGAAAACTTGAAATGAAACTTGTTAGCGCATTTCTTTTCCTTCCCTAAATGGCAGTCACACACCTGTTCCACGTAGTTGCCGGAGAATCTATCCACGGAAGTAAACCTTCACATTCATCCAGTGAATACGCTTGGTATGTTCAGGATTGATAACATGTAAATTTGTAGTCAATGGTCAAAATGTTCTCTAAATCTATTCCAGATATTCTCTCTCATTCTTTCTGTTGAGATTTTCTAAATCTGATACAAGATCTAGATTTAATGTATTGCAGCTTTAAGCAAACATTCGGTGGAATCCTAAACTGAAGTTCTAGAATAATATTTGCATACCGGTGTCATAATCCAGTACTACCCACCTTCACCTTGGACCCAATTTTTTCCACAATGGTGGGGGCCTTGCAATGTTTAGGACAAATTTATGCACCCTCTACACAAAAACAGGTTTTTTCCTCAAAACCTTCAACACATATCCCCCAAAAAATGAAATAAAAATGAAGGAATCATTTCGGTTGTCTATTAGACTAATCCTTCGGCCATTCTTAAAAATCGTTGTGTGAGATTGAAAGAGGAACACAAACAGCATGACCTTTCACGAACCCCAAAACGAGAGCAGCACTTCCATGGGCTGTCAATCAAGCATACACACTCACCATCAACAAAAAACACAGGTTCGGTTCAAAGCAGCAAAACCACAGACAGCACGTACTAGCTCCACCCCCTCTTTCTACGGTCCATGAGCCCTTGCTCTCACCTGATTGGTGTTCCCAGAAGCGTGTTCCAGCAGCATAAGGAACTGCCTGAGGCTAACAGTAAAAAGGCTAACGGTATTAGCTGGGGTGGAGGCAGGAGTCGTATATAGAAACCCATGATCCTGGAGTGCCCAAGGGGCCAACCTTGATGGCGATGTTGGCCTGTGGATTGAGGCGCTTTCAACACAAAAATTCATCCAGATTAAAATTTCACTCGAGGCCTCTGAGTTGGCGAGAGCAGACTTGTCAAAGGAGGTCCATCATAGTGATGACGACGATGATGATGATAATTATGATGATGATGATGATGATGACGATGATGATGATGAGGGTGGTAGTGATGGGGATGGCCACCATTACAACTTGCTGAGGAGCTCCATGATGGTGGTTCTAATTATGATGTTGATAATGAGGATGATGATGGTGATGATTAAAACTTGTTGAACAGCTCCATGACGGCGATTGTGGTGCTCTGGCCGAAGATGAAGGCTCCGCACAGGAGGGTGATCGCGCCCCACGTCGTCAAAACAATCCTGGAGAAAAGAGGGGGACCGAAAGAAAGAGGGGGAAGAGATGGATGAGAGAAAGAGAGACGCAGACACAGAGAATGGGAACTTCAGCAAACAGGCCTCAGAAGTCATGTCGTCCTTTCCTTCAGATTTGTTTGGCAGCCTTTTTTGGAGAAATGAATGGGTTTTTCCTAATTCCTTCAGAATAGATGCATGATATTTGCACGTTTGTATTGGAAAAAAAGAATGCTGCTTTTTTTTTGCCTCCACATTCACCAATTAGGAACCTACTGATTCAACTCCATCTTTATTTTAACTGTTAAATTATTTAGTTATTTTTATCTTTTATGTGATTGTTTGCAATACAGCACACTGTGGATACAGGACTTCTATTCTTCATTGAATGCATAGCTACTTCTGACATAGTGTGGCTTAAGATAAATAATCCCTCTAAACACGAACAGCACCTAATTAAGAAAACTTAACAGCTTGTTAAAAATTCAGGGATTGCAATAGTGGTTGGAACAAAAACCAGCGCACACAAGGGGATCCCCCAGGACCAGGGTTGGGGAGCCATTGAAGTAGGCCACCGCGATACTAATGTTTGCCTCGATAATGGAGTGATTTGATTAAGTCACAACTGTTCATTTGTAAAGCTGTGCGGGAAAAATGTCACCAGCTTAGGCCCGCCCTCGAAAAAAGTGACAAGAAGCCATACAAAATACCGGGAGCGCTCCCTGTGTTTGGACTGGCCAGTTTATCCCGACAGTTGTTGCTATGGGCGTTACCACGGCGATGAAGCTGCCCATTCATGCGTTCACATACACATTCATGTGCATATGTGAACGCGTGAATGTGCAGCTTCATTACATGCATGACGGCATATGACATCAGGGGTGGCAGTGTAGTGTAATGGGTAAGGAGCTGGCCACAGGTCTGGTTCCCATGGTAAGACACAGCCGTTGTACCCTTCAGCAAGGTACTTAAATCCGCTTCAGTATATGTCCAGCTGCATAAATGGATGCGACGTAAATGCTGTGTAAAAAGGTCTGTAGGTCTCTCTGGATAAGAGCATCCGCTAAATGCCTCTAATGTGATGTACACATCAGCACATTGCAATAGCTGACGAGTGTGCTCCCACCCTCACACCCACCCCCCCGCCCCACCCCCCCACCCTACCCCCCCAAACACTCACTTTGTCCTGGGAGACACGGGCTCTGTCTGCATGGAGAATATTAAGCACAGACCTGCGGGACACACACACACACACGGTACAGGGAAATGTAGATTAGGGGGCTCGTCGGGACGGCAAAAAAAAAAATCAGAGAAGACAGACGCAGGAGAAGCAGAGGAAACCGACCGGCCCCAGTCAGGAACAGGTTATAGAAACAGGGCAGTAACCTCTCACCATGAGGCTAATTAGCTTAGCGTTTAGAGCTTAGCGTTTAGCGTGTGAACGCGTCTGATCTGTCTGTGACAGCAGGTGACTGCATGTACACAGCGCATGGCATAAGTATTTGGACAGCGACATCATTTTTTTAGCTCTGTACACTCCAGCACACTGGATTTTAAATGAAACAATAAATATGAGGTTAAATTGCAGACTATTTTTAAGGTATTGACAGCGTGTGTCAGATCTGGGTCAGATACATATTTGTTTTGGATTCAAATACTTCTCTGCGCTCTATTCCTCTTGCCTGGTGTAACTGAGCCTGCCAATATGGCCAGAAGGCGGGGATTGCACTTTTTGAGAGTATTTCATTGGTTCCAATACACCAGACAAGATCAGTGGGGCGTAGAAAAGTATTTGAATCCGAAACAAATACGTATTTGACCCAGATCTGGTGTGTGTGTGTGTGTGTGTGTGTGTGCAAGTAGGTGTACGTATGAGTGTGTGTAAGAGCGTGCACTCGTGCGCGCGCTCGCGTATTCGCGTGTACGTGCACGTGTATGTGGGAGCGGGTGGGACGGCCCTACTGAACCTGGGAAGATGAAGATGAAGAAGGCGCTGATGCCCCCGATGACGCTGATGACCTCGCTCATGTCGGGGACGAAGATGGCGATGAGGAGGGTGACGGCGGTCCAGGCCACCGTCAGCACCACACGGCTGCGGTTCTCATAGGACTGCGTTACCACGGCGTGTCGCCGACGGCAACGCAGCAGCAGGTCCTGAATCACTGACCTGAGTGGACAATGGCCAGAGACACATAAACCCACATACATACTCATACTTACACATGCACATGGGAACACACACACACACTCAAATTTACACACACACACACACACACACACACACACACGTACACACACACATTCACACTCACACATGCTCACACACACTCAAACACACACACACTCACATTCACACTCACACTCATTCACACACACACATTAATCACACATTAATGTGTGGAAATCATATACTGTACCACAGTAAGGTACAGAACAAGATTAATCACATATAATGGGCAGAAGTCATACACTGTACCTCAGTAAGATACAATACCTGATTAATTACACATTAATGTGTGGAAGTCATACATCACAGTAAGATACAGATCCTGATGATTAATTACACATTAATATGTGATAGTCATACGTCACAGTAAGGTACAGAACCTCATTAATTACACATTAATATGTGATAGTCAGACACCACAGTAAGATACAGACCCTGATTAATCACATATTAATATGTGATAGTCATACACCACAGTAAGATACAGACCCTGATTAATCGCATATTAATATGTGATAGTCATACATTACAGTAAGATACAGACCCTGATTAATCGCATATTAATATGTGATAGTCATACATTACAGTAAGATACAGACCCTGATTAATCGCATATTAATATGTGATAGTCATACGCCACAGTAAGATACAGACCCTCATTAAACACCCATTCTTTTCGAGGCATGTTGCTCTGCCTTGACCAGTATGGCGTCCGGTAGAGACATCTTAGCCACGTTAGCGCCATGACGACCCTTCTGGCGTCTCACTCTGATGACATCAGCGGCGGCTCCACCGTACCTGCCCAGCAGTAGGATGATGGGATAGATGGTGATGATGGAAATTCCAAAGAGTAGCCTAGCGACGATCATGACGACGTCGTCGCCCGGGTACGACATCAGGATGTCCGCTGCAACCTCCTTCCCAAACGTCAAGAATCCAAAGACCCCTGCAAATGGGGCAGGGGGGACAGCCATGCCAATTGAGCAAAATGTGATTGACAGGCTGGAAATAGATTGCGTTCACTATGGTGCAGAAAACTCCCGTAGGGGTTTGTGAAATCTTTAGTGAAACATCCGATTTCATCCCCCATAATGGAGTAGATTGTCAGTATAAAAAAAATATTCAGTATAACCAGAGCCTTCAGAAAATTTTTAAATGTTTTTTGTATTTTTTTTTTTTTTTTTTACAGAAGATGGTGCGTAGCAGGACTGGACTGCACTGACCAATAGCGGTCTTCGATCCTTGTGACTGACATTGGGTGGGCGGGCTCACCTGTGAGGGAGTAGATGAGCAGGCAGAAGAACATGGAGACCACCGAGATGATCACCCAATGGGAGAGCTTCCTGTTCTCCATGCTGCTGTAGATGGCAATGCAGGCCTCGTGACACTGCAGCACAAAAAAAAACAAAGCCAGGGCACGCCCCAGTCATTCATCGGTTTCACGTGATTTACACCTCCTATTTCACATATATATGCCGCCATGAGGTGCCACATCACAGGCCTGAGACCCTGGGACTGGAGGGTTGTGGGTTTTTTTCTCTTCCATTTAACCCTTTGTTAGGTTCTTGGAATTTAAAATAAAAATGTTTAAGTCAGTGTTCTAGAACTCCAGTGCTATCAATTACCAGCGGTGATTGTGACATCAGCAACATTGGAATGTCCAGTTCCAGAACATTCTAAGCACATATTTGTGATCTTGCACCTTAAAATCAGTTAAAATCAGTGCTGGTCTGGTCCTAGAGACCCTGGTCCTAGAGAGCCTGCTGGTTTTCATTATTACGCAGCAGTAAATGTATCAATTAAAGCAGTTTAACTGATAAATTAATAAACTGCTTTAATTTATAAATTAATTTATCAATTAGAGCAGTTTATTGCTTTGCCTACACCTTCGGTCTGAAAAAGTAACTGATTTTAAGGCGAAAACTGAAATCAGCAGAACCAGCAACCCTCCAGGATTAAGGTTGAGACCCACAGCGTTGCATCATGGGAACTGCCCCAGACCCCCATTACAGCCCCCTGGCACCGTGAGCCGTACAGTCAAAGGAACCCACACACCAGTTACCAGGAAAATTAAGCATTTTTTTCTATTCACCGTGACCTTTTCGCAAGGCTTGGGACTGAGAACACTGTTTAGCAAGCCATGGCGCTCCCACATCAGAGCGCCTGGCCACGCTCAGAAAGTTTAAACAAGCGAAATCCTCAGAATGCCAACTCGCCTCACTGAAGAAAAAAAAACCCTCCGCTTTAATAAATGAATTCTCTCTATAAATACCACGGGTTGGAACAGTAAATCTTCGCACTGCGTCACCCCTGGATACCCACAGTCTCTAACATTAGGAGAAATAACCCTCATTCTGGATCAGATACGGATAAGAGCGTCTGCTCATTGCCTGTAATGTAATGTAATGACAAGCACACAAAGACAAGATTTTGGGGCCAAGATTAAATTTATTTATTTATTTATTTATTTTTTTTGGGGAGGGGGCCAAGGTGTGGTTGAAGGTGGGTGAGGAGATCATTTTTCGGAAATACTCCGGGACAGCTGGGCTTCGGGAGGGAAAGTCAAGCAAACAGGACTCACCTGAAACCCGAAGCAGATGGTTGGAATTACGCTGAACATTGAAGCCCATGAACTCACTCTGGGGAGAAAAAAGAAAAAAACAAACAAACACACACACACACACAAAAAACACACAACAATAAACATATAAATAAAAAATGACACAAAAATAAAGTGAGACTGTGTCTCCGGGGAGCCACCTGGGCTCTGACCTATGAGAGCCCCAGTTTCAGACGACCTGCCAATCACACGGACAGACTGAAAGGAGAGAGCCTCTAATTGAGTTCACAGCTCAGAGGCGGGAAATACGGACGGGTCAGGGCGGGGGGGGGGGGGGGGATGGGTGAGGGGGGCAGTGGAGCATGGGGGTGGGGGGTGGGGGTGATTGGCCAGGTAAAGAAAGGCCCTTGAAGTGGAAAGCAGGTGGGGATTCTGGGCCTGCTTGACCCCCCAGCCCTGAGGGCCCGGTGTTCTGTCAGCATTATTTATGAACTGTAACACAGTCTGCTGTTTGGGCTTACGTGTTATACTTTACTTGGAGAGACAGCACCGGTTTGGCCTGGAGGCATGCTGTGGCATTAACCAGAACCTGTCGAGACCTTCACACACACACACACACACACACAAACACACACACACAAACTCATGCATGCACGCACACAGAAACACACACGCATGCATAAACACACACGCATGCACACGCCTGCACACACACACACACACACACACTCAGAAGCCGCAGTTCAGTAATGTAAACGGACACAGCCTTACGCACAGGGGTGTCCTTGTCCAGATGCAAACAAAACATACAAGCGCACACACACCCAAAACACACACACACACACACACACACACACACACACACACACACCCAAAACACACACACACACACACACACACACACACACCCAAAACACACACACACACACACACACACCCAAAACACACACACACACACACACACACACACACACACACACACACACCCAAAACACACACACACACACACACGCACACACACACACACCCAAAACACACACACACACACACACACACACACACACACACACCCAAAACACACACACACACACACACACACACACACACTTACCCATTGGTGTACGTAGGCGTGATGATGGCGGTGTGTTCTTCCTTCATGTAATACTTCACTATAATAGCCACGGTCAGGTATGTTGCAGCGAGAGTACCTAAAATACTGCGCACAGAGAGCAGAGGCAGTCGGCACAGGCGGAGAAAAATCCAGTAAGATCATCTCAGATTCACCCCACACCCGTCCTCCTCCTCCTCCCTGAGGAACTTGATTAGGACAGAACGTAACCATCACAGGTCACGGCCGCGACTTCGCCGGCCGCCCCGACAGATTAAACCTGACATTTCTCTCCTACTCACACTGATTTTCATATTAACTCAGCGCATTTAGCAAACAAAAGGCCCAACCCTGTTTGTAGGTTATGGCCTGGAAACCCACGAGCCGGGTGGAAAGGTACGGTCCGGAGAACGACGGGAACGCGCTCTGGTGATGACGCGGGGACGACGTCGCCCGGCTCACCTGGTGTACTTCTGGAAGCCGATTTCCTTGGGGATGGAGAGGGGGAGGATGAGGACGACGCACAGGACGAAGAGGGCGAAGCGCTGGTCCGTGTACCAGTGGTGGGGCATCTCCGCCTCCGTGGACCCCGTGACCGTCTCGTACAGGGAAACGCACACTGAAAGGCACAGGAAGTGACACACTAGGAAGTGATGTAATAAACACGGGTTGGCATGCTGAAGGGCCCAGCTGAAATACCCAGTGAGACCAGATAGACTCTTATCTGTGGGGTCTCCGATATTTAATATCATATTATATATCAACCACAATTATCATTGATCTGCTCTACAGGGAGGTCATTACAATGCGAGAAGGGTGACATCACCCTGACATAGTGACCTCTTCTAGGAGAGTGAGCTGGGTCTTTTGGCAGAGCGGGCTATACGGGGCTAATCTGTGGTGCTTGTGCGGATCTGGTCAGCTCTCCCCTTGTCAGTCATACCTGCTCAGATAACTACGGCCACACACGCACACATATAAACCAATTAAAGATGGCGGAATTGTATAGAATGTGGCATGTGGCACATTTTTGGGAGCGCTAGTCAGACAGCCGAGTGGAAATTTCGCAGACACCCTGGTGGACATTTCGCAGACACCCTGGTGGACATTTCGCAGACACCCTGGTGGACATTTCGCAGACACCCTGGTGGACATTTCGCAGACACCCTGGTGGACATTTCGCAGACAGCGGGCGGAAGGCAGTCGGGGAGGCCGGGGCGAACGGCCAGCCGGACGCACGGACTCACGCTTCTCCAGCTGGTCCTGGACCACCACCAGGAAGGCCACGGAGATCATGAAGAGGTTGAAGACGAAGCAGACCTCGCACAGCTGGCCGATGGCAGGGCCGCACACCTCCCGCACCACGTCCTGGTACGTGTTCTGCCCGCTGATGGACGAGGAGTAGCCCAAAATCACAAGGCCACTGATCAG
>CM077288.1:64707442-64724942 GCA_039654925.1 Anguilla pacifica
CTCCTTTATCTGAAGAAATTAAACACCCCGCTGGCTATTAAAATTACCTGAGCACACTCCAGTTTAGTCTCTGTTTAATCCCACAGAATCCATGCTGGCTCACATAAAAGCACAGTTTCCAAAGCCAACCCACATGATTTAAACAGTGGTGCATGAGCGTGTGTCTTTGTGTGGGAGCGTGTGTGTGTGTGTGTGTGTGTGTGTGTGTGTATGTAAGTGTATGTGTGTATGAGAGAGAGAATGCCTGTGTGTGTGCATGTGTGAGAGGGAGAGAGTGAGAGAGAATGCCTGTGTGTGTGTGTGTGTGTGTGTGTGTGTGTAAGACAGAGAGAATGTTTGTGTTTGTGTGTGAGAGAGAGAGAGAGCAAGATAGAGAGAGAATGGTTGTGTTTGTGAGAGAGAGAGAGAGAGAGAGAGAGAGATAGATAGAGAGAGAGAGAATGGCTGTGTTTGTTTGCAAGAGTGAGAGAGAGATTGAGAATGGCTGTGTTTGTGAGAGAGTGAGAGAGATAGGGAGAGAGGGGGAGAGAGAGAGAGATAGAGAGAGCGAGAGAGAGAGAGAGAGAGAGAATGCTAGTGAGTGCTAAATGGCCCAATAGCAGAGGAGCACGGCCCCAGATGAGGGACACACTGGTGCGAAGTGAGGATGGGGGGTGGGGGGGTGGGGGGGGGGGTGGGATACGAGCCGTGTTAATGGGAGCTTGGCTAGAGCTGCGGCTATGCGGCAGCAACAACAAAATCGAAATAAAATCACACCGGGACAGGGCTCGCCGCGGCTCTTTAAAGGCCCGCGAACGATCGCACGAGCGCACAGAAACACACCGTCCGCCCGCCCGCCAGCCAGAAACCACCTGCCCTCTCCGCGACCCATAATGCAGTGCGGGTCAACGGGCCTCACCTGCAGCCGAGCCTTCATAGTCAAAGTACATGAACGGGGGAGTCTGCTATACAGCCACAGGTAGATAAAACAAAAACGTAAAAATAATTCCATTTGTTGACTGACTGTCGGGATGACACCACCCCCCCCACATCAAAGCCGGCCATTTTCCTCCCCGTTTTCAGGCTGGATGTTCACGATTATTGGGAGGCCTCAGGGGTTCGGCTCAGAGGAGCACTGCTGGGTGTAAGAACAGCCTGCAGAGATATCCACCTGACCTGGGCCCCTTTTCATCCTTCCTTTCCTTCCTTCCTTCCCTTCCTCCTTATCACGCAGATCTCTCTCCTCCCTCACTCACTCACACACTCAGGTAGAGCTACCTGTTTCACCGCAGCTACAGTACACACTACACGCAATCAAGAGCTTCCTCTCCCTCTCTCCCTCCCTGTCCCACTCTCCCTCTCTATCCAACCCGCATTTCGCACTAGTGTGTCCCTCATTCTGCAATTGGGCCACACAAGCATTCTCTCTCTCTCTCTCTCTCTCTCTCTCTGAGATCTCCTCTCCATCTCCCTCCCTCTCTCACAAACACTCCCACATCACACACACATACAAGTAAGATTTGAGCATTCACTTGAACCCATCAATCCTGTCTGACTCTCTCACACACACGTATTACACATCACAAACACACACACATAGCTCCCGTTTATTTTCAAATAATACTCCAGGACTGCAACATGAAGACACCAAAGAGGTCAGCTGATACACAATATGGCGTGTGGACAAACGCAGTGCAGAGGTAAGCAAGTGTGTGGTGGTTGAGACAGGGGATCCTGTCAAACTCCTTCCCTCCAAACTGATTTCCAAGAAACTCTATATTCCATCCTAATGACAGCCCCATAACAAAAAGGCAACCCAACCCCCTTCGCCAGTGTAACTATATACATTCAACACAACCATGTATATACATCTCCGTTGAACTAAGTCCGAGACCACCGGAAAGCGCGAAACCTTCCAATGGTCTGGCGCGCTGTCATGAGAACAGCCTAATATCGATGACAGAGCGCGTGCAGCCGACGGATGCTGCAGTCGGCCTGACATCGTCACGGCGACATGTCGGTATTACAACAGTAAATTCCTTACCTTCAGCCCACAAGTTAATTAAGCTGTCCTCACATGACAATGAACTAATCGTGACTGAAATGTCACCTGCGTGACACGGACTGAAAAGAAGAATTTAAAGATGCTGAAACATCAATCTGAAGGAATTTTACAGGAAGGTGCCTATATAGTCCGTATCATCTGTGGTTGTATCCATGACGACAGAATAAAAGTATTTATGCTAATTCCTGTCATTAAAAAGCGGCAGGAAATGGAAATATGCCAGCCGATTGGTAGAGCAAATCTTTATCATTAATCAGTGAGTGCGCACATAAATCTCATTGTGGAACAAACGTTTGGGAACATAAATCGGTTCGCTACTCCACCTGGCACCTTCATTTATTTTAAAAGTCAGCCGCGTCAAATGACACGTAAAAATAATTGAGTAGCCTACTCTCTAAAGCTGGACTGCTTATCTGAGTTGTAAATGTGTTTGATCAAATAGCGATTGATAACTCACCAGTTCCACTGCGACAGCTGTGTTCACGCCCCCCGCTTTCTCGAAAGCCCACGGAAAGTTTAGCAGCCCCGCGCCCAGCGCAGATTTCAGCATAATGAATATTGCTCCGAAGGAACCTAGCCTCGGCCCGTCGGTGTCCAGCGCAGGCTTGGCCAGCAAGCTGATGCTCTCCCTCGCTAATTCTTCCATTCTTGACCGGGCCGCACGCTTCGCTCTTGACTTTCCTGAATTAAATCTTCGCCGACTCCGACAAGTGTGACGCTTTTCTTGCTCAGTGCACTTCCAAACTTTGGGTGAGAGGCGAAGGGGTGGGGTGGTGGGTGTTGGTGGAGGTGTCGCCAAAGTTTCCAAACCAATCAAAGTAAATTTTCTTTTTTCCTCGGTCCCCCTCTCGCGCCCGGGACCACCTTTGATAAATCCTAATTCGTTTGAATTGACAGGCTGTCAGTTCGGCTTCCAATCAGGGCCCGTTGTTTAATTAAGTTACGCGGGGTTGAAATGCCCGTCTCTAATGGATCAACACATTTAACGGCTTTGTGCAAAATCTGTTAAGGGTTCGACAACATTTCTGCCGCAGCGCTGTTAGTTCAGGGGAGCTTTCGGGCACGTGGGTCAGTCAGTGGGCAGTTTACATCACATATACGAGGTAGGCTACACCTGTTGTCTCAGCGTTAATATGGTATTGTTACGTATTTTACATTAAACGTTTCTTCGCCATTTAAACATCCTCGGTTCAAATACATTAAACAGGGATGGGACTAGACAGTGAAGCCGAGGTTTTTTTTTTCTTTTTTGGGGGGCGGGGGCGGGGGCGGGGGGGGGGGGTGTATTACTCATTTATTTTAGTTGAGTAAACAAATTATTTGCCAACTTCGGTTATTTTCTTTTTGTCAGTCGCATCTGAAATATTTAGCTGAAACATAAACAACAAAGGAGATTGCGGAGGAACCTCTCAGCTGCCCGAGTTAACACCTCACCGCTCATTATTAGATTGCGGAGGAACCTCTCAGCTGCCCGAGTTAACACCTCACCGCTCATTATTGGAATGCGGCATGACCCCGTGACCGCCGCGACATCCCGCGCCTCTGGCGGGCGCGCTCATACAGTAAATATATTACGGGCGCGTCTCGGAATCGGGTGCGTGAGTGGCGCGTGACTGCCGGCAAACACTATCACCTTGGTGCCTGAGGGACGGCAGCGGGGTGATGTGTGCACAGAGCGCATATTTGTGGGCTCTCGCGTGTGGGGGTTGTACACTGTCAAAAAAGGCATTTAAAAAAAAAAATTTATGTGGGGTTAGGGGCTGGAGGGTGTGTCTTCAGGTCTGCATGTGTGCGGCAGTAGAGGATAGTGGTCCAAGCTCGCTGTCATTTTTTTTTTGGGGGGGGGGGGGGGGGGGGGGGGAAGGTCAAAAAGGGAAATGGCTGGCCCCTACTCTAGACTGGACGGCTGTAGGAGGAAGTCGGGAACAAAGCTGGGAACCTTCCAGGAAAAGGGGGCATGTGACCTCGTTTAGGACGAGATTTTTAAATCCATTTAGCCGCAGATACTGGTCACAGGGTCAGTTCCCATGTACCGCAGACAATTAGCGTCCATCGGGGCTGTCATCCGAGAGGGCTTGGTGACATTTTCACAGGCGGTTCTCCCCCATTAAAAGTGGATCAGCCGGGGTTTAGTGGGACCGCCTTCACCACCTTTAATGGAATTAGTCTACTTCACAGTCCTGGGGGGGGGGGGGGGGGAGGTGGGGGGACTGATCTACGGAGTGCCCTGATAGGACGTGGGAGGGGACTGTGAGTGACAGGACAGGACGTGGGAGGGGACTGGGAGATGATTGGCTGTTTACGATGTTCAGCTCAGTGCTGCTGGGATTGATGACGGTCAGAGAGACCCAGTAAAATGACTAAATGTGAGCTGCATCCTACCCATCCACCCACTGCCATTTTGGTGGCAATTTTTTTTTAAATTATAGATGTCCTCCGCAATCCCAATCCCCCCACAACCCCTACACTCCCCCCCTCCCCCCCCACCAGGGTTCAGCATGTGCCCTACAAAACCTGTCTCTGCAGAGGCCCTGTGTCACACACACGCACACACATGCACACACACACACCCACATATATATGCACACACACAGGCATATATGCACACTCACACATGCACATATACGCATGCACACATTCACGCACACGCACATATACACATGTACACACACACACACACACACACACACACACACGGGCATAACTCAATACCAGGATTACATTATCAGTCACAACCATATATGTCCAGCCTGTTCTGTCTGCCTTCCCTGTATTCTTTGTTAGTTTGGAGGTACACAGACTAATTGAAGGAAATTGTTCTGCTAACCAGGCCCGCAGCGATAAACATACTAAATGAGAACATTTATGTGCCTCAATTGCTCACAACACCACTACAATGGACTCATTAGTTGTTTACCCAAAGTGTACCTAAACACTCACAATGACCTTTCAGGAAAAGTGCTGAGTTTTATGGGTTGGACTGTACTTCTTGGACACAGCCATTAGATGTTTATGTGACTCTGTGTTTGTCACATTTACAAACCCCCCCAACGAAAAAAATAAAAATAAACATGGTAGGACATTTTCTTTATTCCATCCATCTATCCAGTATTCCATCCATCATCTTACCCGCTTATTCCTGGTCAGGGTTCTGTGGGTGGTTTGAGCCTATCCCAGCATGCATTGGGTGAGAGGCAGGACTACACACGCTGGACAGGTTGCCAACCTATCGCAGGGCATATTTACTGTTATGACTCCCAGATACTTATATTTTGTTCTGTTTTATTCCCTACCCATTGAGTAATGTTGCTACAAGGGTAAGGCAACAGCAAGCATATTTTACTTTCCCCACTACAACAGGGCTGTATTTTTTTATATATATATTGCACTGAAATGTAGATCAAATCAAGTGACAATGACTACTTTAAGGCCGGACGGCGCGGTGGTGCAATGGTTAGCACTGTTGCCTGGTAACAAAGGAGGTCCTGGGTGTGAGTCCCAGCCCGGCTGGACTGCTTTCTGTGTGGAGTCTCCCGTGTTCTCCCTGTGTTTGTGTGGGGGTTTCTTCCAGGTCGGCTACTCTGCTTTCCTCCCACGGTCCAAAGACAAGTGCCCTCCGGGGCTCGCTTGCCCTGGTTAAGTAAAGGTTGAATACGATTTTGCGACGTCGAAAGGGTAGATTTCTTAGCGACGCAGTCCAACGGCTGTCCTTCTGACTGTATCCCATAATATGAAAACGGTGCCAAGTCGGACTCATACGCTGTCAGAGTGAAGTGTGAAAAAATCTTTGGGTTTTTAGTCACCGAAGATGCCTGGAAGACCCGTCTGCGTTATTCTCAATGGACGTAACCCGGTGTAGTCACGCCCGGCAGTAGCCTGCTACATAACCTTTTGCCGCTTGCTGTCGTTGTTGTGTGACTTATTCATGGAGTTCGGCCATATTTAGAACACTGTTGCCGGGGCAACACGACAGTGCTAAAACGTTCCTTCCTCGTGCCTCTGATATTCGCACGGGTCAGTTTGGCTCCCTCCCACCCTTCGGAACCTGCGATGATCGTGGCGTTCGAGGTCAGGCGGAGTCTAACCGTTACATTTTATAAGTTACCCAATACGGTAGAGGCCTATTTGCATTTCTGTGCGTATTTTTAAATAAATGTTATGAACTGAATCCCCACAGGTCCTGTTTCATTCCAAATGGCACAGTTCTCACAGGCTTGTGTGTCCTCATAGTAATATTTTTATAGACCCAGTGTAAACACTTAATTTCTTGTTAACTTCTGTTGACCAGGCTACGGTTTTAATCCTAGTCACGTTCTCCCATTTCTGTCTCTAGACCAGTGGTCTCCAACCTGGTCCTGGAGAGCTACAGGGTCTGCTGGTTTTTGTTTTCACCTTAAAAATCAGCACCCAATTGAGACCCAAGACACCAGGTGAGTTGAGTTAACTGTGTAACACTGCTCTAATCGATTCATGAAGTACAGAGTCACTACGAAACCAGCAGACCCTGTAGCTCTCCAGGGCCAGGGTTGGAGACCACTGCTCTAGGCTATAGGTGCTTCGCGAGCAGTAGCCCTGGTATGTTCACACCTGCACGCGGAATAGTCCTCGAGGTAGCGAGCACCGGACAGCCAGTGGAGTGATCTCACCAGTGTGTCCTCTCACAGCGGTGGGAGTGCCTGCATATCTGTAGCCCTATTGTCACATGCGTTACAACTGCACGCGTTTGACAAACAAAAATTGGCAAGGATGGTTGTTTATCAAATAACAGGTGTAAACAGCCAACTGAAGATAAAATAGCAACAAATGGAGATCGTACAGTGGATGGAATCGAGAAAGCCTATCCCAGGCTGTTCGTTGATATTTTAAGAGTGAGGCTGGAGGATAATTTATATGCACTCTGTTCAACAGATCAATGAATAAACCTTTTTCTTTAATTATCGAAATAAAACATATTTATCAATGAAAGCTTTTAATTGAATTACCAGCTTTGTTCCCCCCTTTGAACGAAATTTCCTGCCGGCGGTTTCCGCTGATGAGCCTTGGGGAATGACCCCTTGAAGATCTCAGGTCACAGCGGTGTGTTGTGTTTTGCCCGCACAGAGCCGACGGCACGGTACGGGCGGTTTTATAATCTCAGCACGTTCCTGTCTAATTAATGACGTCCAGGCCAGCTCTTGCTAGGGAATCCACGCGCTCACACTAATCCCGAGACGAGCAGCGTCAAATGTTTTTTTTTTTTGTTTGTTTGTTTTTTTAGGTCACGGGCTAACGCGCATCCTAACCTCAACCAAAGCCCAAATGCAAATTCTTCACGTTTAAAACCTGCAAGTTTAAATCTATCCTTTAACGCTAGTCTAGTCTCCAGAAACGGGAATCTCAGTACTGTCGTTATGAATAATAACAATGTCAATATGGAAACAGTTCAACGTGAAACAAAAAAAGATAAATGTGTTTATAAATGGCAAAAGCAGATTATTGTTCCCGCAACCTAATTTTAGTTTTGTTGTGTTCATGTGCCAACATTTTTATGCATTATGGATTTAGAGCGACCTCTGTTGGCAACAAAAAGGAATGCAACTGTAGCCAAACTGCATTTCAAAGGGTTGAAGGTACGTTGTCCGTTCTCTGTTCTCCGTTCCGCAGTGGCGTCACAATTTTTTTATAGCGTTTTCTTGATTTGGGTCAGAAAAATTATCTTCGTCTTTCAATGGATTCTTTTGTTTGCCATTGGCCAAATCAGAATATTTCTACTGACCTGGAAATAAATGGTTTCCGAATGGGGAAATTAGACAGGTGACAAGATTCCTGAGATCTCTGCAAGCTCCATTAGCCTACAGTTACAGCTGTGGGTAGTTTTAAAGTTTACAGCATTGGCCTATATATAAGGCGCACTCTGCATCTTGCAGAATTCACTATTTATTTACAGGCTTCAAAAAGGTAACGCCTTGGTCGACTGACCTTCGCCAGAACATATTGAAAAATTCCCATCTGGATGCTCTGCTTTTGCCTTTAATGTCTGTGTTCTTGCTCTAGATTTACCATTCATTATCGTCTTTTGTTTGTTTTTAACTATTTTTTGTGAGGTTTAACTGTTTGGGATGCTTTTGTGAAGCCCATTGTAACCAAGATAGGTTCTATATAATATAAGGTTTATAATTCTGTTCATAGCAAGTCAGTCACATCATTATAATAATCATATTCTTCATCACCGAAACAACTTTATTTATTTACAAAATATTTAACAGGCTTAACACTTACAGTTTAGATCAGAGGTGCATTAGATTATCCGAAAAGGGCCAGTGTGGGTGCAAGGTGTTTTTTAGCCCAGCACTAAGACACCTTATTCGACTTTTCAAGGTATTAACTGAAGACTATTCAGGTTTCGTAGTGCCAAGCTAAAACAAAAACCTGCACCACATCAGCCCTTTTCAGATAAGATTGGAACACCCCTGGTTTATATACCTAAATACCTTTAAAAATGTAATACTTAAAGAATAATATGTACAGTGTGTATAAATAAAAATATATAACTCGATCTGTCTGTATATTACATGACTTAATATTAACTGAATACATATTTACATGAGCGAAACCTCTGAAAACAGGTTGGGGTTTATGCGATTAATGACAATTCAGCTGGTCCCCTGCTCAGTCCCTACGGAAGCGTGCAGTCCGGATTTTGACAATTTAAAAATCAGGCAACCCCCCCCCCTCATGAGGTCCCAGTCAGACCTGCTTTCCTGAGCAGGGAGGTAGCCACGCCCAGCGCCCCGCCCTGTAAGAACCTGACAAATCCGTCGCCGGCCAGAGGTCCCAGCGCGTAGAGCCCCGGCTGGCGGGAGCTCTCGTAGGTGAAGGGGTCCGTGTCCAGGGGGTTGCGCTTGGCGCTGACGGGACGGTCCGGGTCCAGGGCCAGGCCGCGCCCCTCGTCCGGCAGGAAGGACAGGTCGGGGTTGGAGCCGATCAGGACCATCGCCATGGCGACGCGCACGTCCTGGACCTTCCCGCCGCCGCCGCCGCCGCCGCCGACCTCCTGCAGGAAGCAGCGGCCGCCGGCGGCGAATCGCAGCACGCGGTGGAGCGGCAGGCCGGCGTAGCCCGGGTAAGCCCCGCCCCCCGGCGCCCGCATCATGTCGTGCACCTTGTGGTACTCGGGGAACATGACGGCGGGCAGCTGGTGGAACACGAGGGCGGGGTCGCCCGTCCCGCGCCGGAAGGCGTGGAGGACCGGCACGCCCGCCCCCCGGCCCAGCAGGACGGCGTCGGCCGCCGTGAGCCCCGCCCCCACCACCAGCAGCGGCAGGCCGGAGGCGGGGCCCAGCGTCCGCGCCCGCAGCGCCCCCTCCAGGTCGCCCACGGTGTGGCGGACGAAGGGCAGGTCCTCCCCCTCCACGGCCAGCCGGGACGGCCGGTCGTACGCGCCCGTGGCCAGCACCACGTTTCGGGCGTAGAGGCGGAACGGACCCCGCCCGCCCCCCGGCTCCTCCTGCTCCCCCCGGATCTCGTACAGCGTGGACGCGGGGGGTCCCGCCTCCTCGGAGGGGCCCCCCGGGGGCGTGTCCGGTGGGAGGGGCCGCACGGAAGTCACCAGAGCCCCGCAGCGGAAGTGCTGCTGCAGCCCCTTCACCTCCACGTAGTGCTGGTAGTACTGCGCTATGTCCCTGGTGGCCGCCCTGTTGTTTCTCAGCTGCCTGTAACAAGAAGAGCACGCAAAATGGAGGCGGGGCCTTCGGTGTCCGTCATTACATTACATTACAGGCGTTCAGCAGACGCTCTTATCCAGAGCGACTTACGCAATGTTTTACGCAGCTTTTACACAGCACCATTTATACGGCTGGACATATACTGAAGCAATGCAGGTTAAGTACCTTGATCAAGGCTATCCGGGAATCGAAGACCAGTACCTTGCCCATTATACTACACTGCCACCCTGACTGTGGCCTGTTTGTCATCTTTGCCTGGTTTATTGTGTCTGTCACGTCGGTGCTGTTTGTCGTGTCAGTGATGCCTGCGAGATGTCGGTGAAATGCTTGGGGAATGGGGAATATTTTATTTAATATTAAAATGCCAAATAGGATAAGGCCGATTTTTGCACAGCATGACAGAACTGCAAAAGAAAGTCCATTATAAAGGTCATGGAAAGGACTAAAGATGGTTGATATTGCTACCGCAGTAAACATAAGTATCAACATAGGCATTGAACAAAATTGGAGAAATTTTTCCTGAAATCTTCAGGACTTGTGTGTGACAAGTAAGTCTATCTGTTGTTTAGTATTGGGTTGTTCATTACACAACAAAACACTTGAGTCATATGAGACTTTACGATCGAAGTTTCAACACCCTTAGCGGCAGCTTTAGCCCCAGCGTTAGCACCAGCTTGTGTTAATTCATCCTTTCAGCTACAGAACCTGTGCAAGACACGTTATTATCACCCTCTTTTGAAACGGCACTTTTGTTTCAACTGCTGTCCATCCAAGCTTATTTTGTGCACTAAGCTGTAAATTGCTCAGGATAAGAGCATCTGCCAAACGACTTTTAAATGCTAATACAAATACTCAAGCCATTTAAAAAGTGGAGTTCCTAATGTGGTCCTGAATGTTAATTTTCTAATTCACACCCCACCCACACCCCGCACCCCACCCCACCCCACTCTGAACACCAATTCTCGCAAGTATAACAGAAAAAACTGGACATTGCAAGACATTCAGACCCTGCAGTTACAGATGCAAGGATACTGTATTTCAGGATGGTCAGAGAATTTCAGAGACCTCTCACTGTAAGATCCCACAGTCAGGGCCCTAAACAAGTCTGTCGAGTGGGGAGGGTGGGGGGGTGGATGCATTGTTGGATTTTGTTGAGCAGGGTGGGGGGGGGGTGCGCTGTTGGATTCTGTCGAGCGGAGGGGGGGGGTCACTTGGTAAAATCCTTCTTACATTGCATTGTTTTGAAATGTTATGTTGCCGTTCCATTTTCAATTTATTTACCGCTAGTTCCGCGATAGGGGATGAATAACACTACCGTTATTTACCTTAGATAAACATTGGATCGTGTGGCCCCCCCTCGTGGTCGTGTGGCCCCCCTAGTGGTTGTGGCCCTAAACGAGCGCACAGAGCGTTTATGCCACGGGCCGACCCTGCCCACAGTGAAGTACTTTACAGCAATGTGCAACACGACATCACAGCGACCACCATCTTTGTTCATCAGTCGGCCAGCCAGGTAAAAACCTGAAAAGGTGAGGAAGAGGATGACTCACCTTCCTCTCTTCGCTATCCAGTCTCTGAAGGACAGGTCGGGCATCTCCATCCAGTCACCGAGACTGAGGGTGATCATTGATCCCTCCATCGTCTGAGAGAGAGAGAGAGAGAGAGAGAGAGTGGGACGGGGGGGTGAGAAGAAGGGGTGGGGGGTTGTGGGGGGTGAGAAGAAAAGACAAAGTAGAGGGGCAATGAGAGAGGGAGTAAGAGGAAGGAGAGAGGGAGGAGTGACATAAGGGGGGAGAGAGAGATAGAGAAGAGAAAGAGAAGGAGGGAATGAGAATTGTCAGCGATTCCGACTCGATACGAGGCCCAGGACAGGAAGTGACCCATCAAACCGAGCGGCCTCGAGTTTCGCTAAAGGCGCCCGCACTTGCGCTAAGGCTCCCTCAGATAGCACCGCACCGAACGACATCATAACGAAAACGAAATTACAGCCGCCACCGGGGCGCCCCCGCAGAGAGGCGCCAGGCCGACCCCCCAGTGCCGCCGGCCGGGTTCGGAAGAGGCAATCTATCACGGTGGATTGCTCGTCACCGGGGAAACGATGACACGTCCTGTAGAGACATCGCGTTTGCGAGCGCAAGGGAGGCGGTAGAAGCAGACAAGTTGGAAAAATGCAAAAATGCAGCTACCAAGAGGACGTGCTCAGATTACAGGCCGCGAGAGAGAGAAACAGCTGGGAAACAGAGAAAGACGGAAGTAAGAGGCGCTCGTTTCCCCTGATACAACGCAAACAGACGTGAGATTTACGGTCCTACAGGACCAAGAAAAATCAGCTGGTCTCTTCAGAGAGAACTCAGCCAGCAGAGTACTGGCTATACAGCTTATTGGGCCTAATGAACACACACTCACACTCTCTCTCGCACTCTCAGGCACACACACACGCTCTCACAAACACACACAATCACACTCTCTCTCGCACTCTCAGGCACACACACACGCTCTCACAAACACACACACACACACTCTCTCGCACTCTCAGGCACACACACACGCTCTCACAAACACACACACTCACACTCTCTCTCGCACTCTCAGGCACACACACACGCTCTCACAAACACACACACACACACTCTCTCCCAGACACACACACACACACTCTCTCCCAGACACACACACACACACACACACACACACACACGCTCTCACAAACACACACACTCACACTCTCTCTCGCACTCTCAGGCACACACACGCTCTCACAAACACACACACACACTCACACTCTCTCCCAGACACACACACACACACACACTCACACTCTCTCTCGCACTCTCAGGCACACACACACGCTCTCACAAACACACACACTCACACTCTCCCTCGCACTCTCAGGCACACACACACGCTCTCACAAACACACACACTCGCACTCTCTCCCAGACACACACACACACACACACACACTCCCGCACTCTCATTCACACACACACGCTCTCACAAACACACACACACACACTCTCTCCCAGACACACACACTCACACTCTCTCTCGCACTCTCAGGCACACACACACGCTCTCACAAACACACACACACACACTCTCTCAGACTCTCGCCCACACACACTCTCTCTCTCTCTCTCTCTCTCTCTCTCAAACACTCACACACTCACTCTCTTCCAGACACACACACTCTCTCACAAACACTCGCACACTCACATACACACACTCACACACACTCTCACTCCGTCTCTCTCACACACATACACACACACTCTCCCTCACACACACACACACACACACACAAGACAGAAGCATATAGCACGAGACAGTGCAGAAGCAGAAAAGAGAGTGTGCGAGAGAGACAGAAAGGGAACAATATTAAAGGGGAAGAACACATTCAATTTAAAGTGTTATGGTTTAGGTGCTCGTCAAAGGGAATTTTGAAATAGACCGGATAAAGCAAGTCTCACAACAAAGAATGGAGGGGTGTCACTCTTCCACATGGCTGCCTCTCTTTAAGAAATGCCATTTTGTTTTGACAGAATCTTAGATGAGAGGCATAGGCCATCATGTTATTTTTGGAAATATCTATTTATTTCAGCAACGGCCTTTGGACTTTTTGTTTTTGTTTCTTTTTGTCCGGAAATAAAAATGACAGATTCGTATGAAGTTATCCTGCTCCGCTGTATCTCCAGATCTTTTCTCGCTCTTGAAATGTTCAAAGAGTGCAAAGAACAGCTATACATTCAGTCAAGATCTTTCACTCAAAAACAGAAAAGTGAGAGAGAGATACTACACAAAGGTACAGATATGTATAAGTGCTTTCTTTCATCTAATTTAATTTAATAATTTCTCTTACATTTCAGAAATTAATACTTCAAATGCAGCCTCACTGCTCTTACTTCAGAAATTGTATGTCAGAAATGTAAATGCTGAACAGAATCCAAAGAGCACTCATCTACGCCTCGGATGTCCAATCATAACCGAAAAGAGCCATTATTATTCACCTTTATTTAACCAGGAAGTCTCATGGAGATTAAAAATCTCTTTTTCAAGAGAGACCTGGCCAAGGTAGCAGCAGTAGGCCTACACAATAGCTACAGACAGTACAACAGTCAACTGAACATACACATAACTGAAAAGAGCCATCACCAAGACACCGGATTCAACAAAATTAACTCATCATGGTCTTCGATCAAGACCGTTAAAAAAGTTACATTACATTACATTACATTTATTTCGCAGACGCTTTTATCCAAAGCGACGTACAAAAAGTGCATATCATGGTCGTAGGCAACTGCTGAACACAAGTTCAGAAAGGTATAATACTTATTTTGTACAGCTATTTCTAGCTAAGAACACAGTTCACACAGTGAACACTATTCTAACCTAACCTCTGCAAAGCCAACTAGGCAGAAGAATAAGCTACAGTATTAGGACAAAGACAAATACAAGTGACATGAAAAGGGGGGGGGGGGGGGTTTAATTAAAGAGTGATTGATTCAAAAGTTGATTCAAGTGTCCTAATGCTGGGCTAAGACAAAACCTGCACCCACACCGGCCCTTTTCGGATAAGACTGGACCCCTCCGCCCCACGCTATCAGGGCTTTGAGTCAGATAAGGCACAGTCACATATCTGGGCCCGGTTTGCGTACCCTTCTGAGTCACGGGTGCGCCTGCTCTCCTCTGACATCGCTTCCTACCTGCCAGGCCCCTCCAGCTGGGCCCTTGCCGAGCACCAGGTGGGCCACGCCCCGCTCCGGTTCCCTGCGCCAGGAGAGCAGCGATTCGGCTGACCCGCCCAGGTCCCCCTCCGGCCGGACCAGGGCGTCGAACAGCAGGCCGAGGGGACTGGGGCTGCGCCCGTCCAGCCCTTCAGACAGGTACTCCAGGTCCTGCAGGTTTGGGGGGGGGGTTGGGGGGCGGAGAGAGGAGTGGTTATTGTCCGGGCTAATGTTCATTTTTCTGTCATGCATTAGCTGGGCTATGACTTTGTGTTAGCCTTCCCTATGCAATACAGAGAGGCGGTGTAGCAGAGCAGTTAGAGAATTGGGCTTATAACTCCCTGATTGGAGATTTTATTCCCAGTGGGGGGGGGGCGGGGGAGAGGTGTGGTCACTGTTCAGCTAACACTCATTTTTCTGTCATGTATTAGCTGGGCTATGACTTTGTGTTAGCCTTTCCCATGCAATATGGAGAGGCAGTGTAGCAGAGCATTTAGAGAAGTGGGCTTACAACTCCCCGATTGGGGGTTTGATTCCCAGCAGGGGAAGCACTACTGTTATATTCCTGACCCTTGACCCTTGTACTTAACATGAGTTTCTTCAGTAAAATATCCAGCTGTATTAACGGATCGTATGTAAAATGATGTAAGCTGTGTGCACCTCAGCTCTGTATTAGAGTGTAAATGTGAATGCAAGCTCAGGCCCTTTTGGTCATACAGAATGGGTCCAAATAATACAGGAACAGTATTAGCTATACCAAAACAACAAGGCTGGTTCTCAAGGTGCAGTTTCAGCTGACTGACAAGCCTGACTGTGCGTGGGTCTTAACTGTGACCATACGGTGGGTGTCATAAAAACAATGAAGTCTTGTTAACCTACTTTAAAAAATAAGCACGAGTGCACACACTCATGTATGCATGACCACACTGTGCACGTGCACACACACACACAGAACTGCTGACAGCAACTTTTCGTTCCCCATTTAATAATTAAACCTAGTGAAATCTTGAAATCTTGGATGACACACTTCACTAGGTCACCGACATCAGGGAATGAGCTCCAAGAAAAACAGAGCAGGGCCACACTAATGCTGAGTCAGCAGAATGGCGTAATATGTGTGGCAGAGTAGCAGCGGTTAGGCTGAAACCACTGATCCTAGATCAGCAGAATGGCATAATATGTGTGGCAGAGTAGCAACAGTTAAGCTGAAACCACTGATCCTAGATCAGCAGAAGGGACTAATGTGTGTGTGGCAGAGCAGCAATGGTGTGGCTTATCCTAGATCAGCAGAAGGGACTAATGTGTGTGTGGCAGAGCAGCAATGGTGTGGCTTATCCTAGATCAGCAGAAGGGACTAATGTGTGTGTGGCAGAGCAGCAATGGTGTGGCTTATCCTAGATCAGCAGAAGGGACTAATGTGTGTGTGGCAGAGCAGCAATGGTGTGGCTTATCCTAGATCAGCAGAAGGGACTAATGTGTGTGTGGCAGAGCAGCAATGGTGTGGCTTATCCTAGATCAGCAGAAGGGACTAATGTGTGTGTGGCAGAGCAGCAATGGTGTGGCTTATCCTAGATCAGCAGAAGGGACTAATGTGTGTGTGGCAGAGCAGCAATGGTGTGGCTTATCCTAGATCAGCAGAAGGGACTAATGTGTGTGTGGCAGAGCAGCAATGGTGTGGCTTGTCCTAGATCAACAGAATGGAGTAATGTGTGTGTGGCAGAGCAGCAATGGTGTGGCTTATCCTAGATCAGCAGAAGGGACTAATGTGTGTGTGGCAGAGCAGCAATGGTGTGGCTTATCCTAGATCAGCAGAATGGAGTAATGTGTGTGTGGCAGAGCAGCAGTGGACAGGCTGTAATCTTGCTGGAGGGTGAGGTTTGACACACATTCAATGAAAAGAAAATTGCCTTGAAAACAGGCTGAACAAAATATGCATAAATGAAACACCGGGAGCAAATCTTTTTGAAATGCTCTGAAAGGTTAATAACCCAAAAAGCAGGTTTTTTTTTTTTTACATTTTTTTATTTTCTTGCATAAATACTTTGTTAAGTGGCAGCCTACTTTAATCTTGTGAAGTGCAAGGTCTTCCAATTAAATTGAAATAAAAATAAAAATAAATAAAAATAAATAAAAATAAAAAAGCTGGTTAGTGAGTTTATCCCAGATCGGCCCGGTCGACACGGAGGAGGGGTGGTGTGACGTACCTGTTCCAGAAGGCACTGCCCGGAAATTTCCAGAAGTTTCCGGTGCAGAATGGGGTTGGGGTGGGAGGCGGCCTCCCTCACGTACGGCCTGTAGCCAGACAGGAAGTAGGACAGGCAGATTCCAGACGGCCCGTTACCTGGGATGCCACACACACGATACAGGAAGAAGGGCGGGGTCAACAAACCACAGAAAATAAAGGCTGTCCATTCCGGAGATGATCAAGCCTGTCATATTGCCCGACTGCACCAGAACAATCACAGTTAAATTTACAAGCTCAAGTCGTAAACATATTTTCCTACTAGGATGCATTATAATTTGACTTAAATGATGATGTCATTGTCAATGTTACCTAGTCGAGTCTAGTCATCACAGTGGTATGCTTAAATTGGGGCACACCTGGCCAAATGGCACATTTGTTGAAGTGAAAAGAAGTCAACATAAGCTCTGCAGGACACAGACTTAAACAGGACTGCAAGTTTCAATGCACAGAGACTATTTCTTTGCTGAATTTAATGGTTTGAAAAACAAAAACATTAAAAGTAAAACGTGGGACCGATAACCTATTTCAGTTTTTTTTTTCCAACCCATTCAGTTCAGCTAATAAAAAGTAATTATGCATTAAAATGAGCAGAAATATGTCTAGTTTTTACCCCGCAGAGGTTGCGTTTAATCTTTTAACAAAATGTGCAATTTGACCAGGGGTACCCAAACGTTTGCACACCACTGTATATATATTGAACCTGTTAGCTGTGGGGTACGATGAATTGGTTCATATGACATATGGCACGTAGCCAATCAACTTCAAGGCAATTTCAGGATTAGCA
>CM077288.1:64729942-64739942 GCA_039654925.1 Anguilla pacifica
CTCTATCGATGGGGTAGCTCTACCCCTGTGGGGTGGCTCTATCGATGGGGTAGCTCTACCCCTGGGGTGGTTCTACCAATGGGGCAGCTCTATCGATGGGGCGGCTCTACCCCTGGGGTGGCTCTACCGATGGGGCAGCTCTATCGATGGGGTAGCTCTACCCCTGTGGGGTGGCTCTACCGATGGGGCAGCTCTATCGATGGGGTAGCTCTACCCCTGTGGGGTGGCTCTATCGATGGGGTAGCTCTACCCCTGGGGTGGTTCTACCGATGGGGTAGCTCTATCGATGGGGTGGCTCTACCCCTGGGGTGGCTCTACCGATGGGGTAGCTCTATCGATGGGGTAGCTCTACCCCTGGGGTGGTTCTACCGATGGGGTAGCTCTATCGATGGGGTGGCTCTACCCCTGGGGTGGCTCTACCGATGGGGTAGCTCTATCGATGGGGTGGCTCTGCCGATGGGGTGGCTCTACCGATGGCGTAGCTCTATCGATGGGGTGGCTCTACCCCTGGGGTGGCTCTGCCGATGGGGTAGCTCTATCGATGGGGTGGCTCTATCGATGGGGTAGCTCTATCGATGGGGTAGCTCTACCCCTGGGGTAGCTCTATCGATGGGGTAGCTCTACCCCTGGGGTGGCTCTACCGATGGGGTGGCTCTACCACGCGAAAGCCGCTCTGGTGGGGGCGACTTCAGTCCTGCAGGCTGTGAAAACAACATTAAATCACTTTACAGGCATTTAGCAGAGGCTCTTATCCCGAGTAACTTACACAAATCTTTATGTAGCATTTGCACTGCATCCATTTATACAGGTGGATATACACTGAAGCAATGCAGGTTTAGTACCTTGCTCAAGGGTACAATGGCAGTGCCCCCCCCGGGGAATCGAACCTGAAAACTTTAGTGACGGTTCCTTACCCATTATACCACACTGCCGCCCCCAACCACCACCATGCGCTGACTGCCGAGGGGAAGTAAAGATTCAAAAATAGCCGATTCTGTTGAACTCCGTTTCCCTTGCGGTGGTTGAAAGACAATCGTGTCTGTCAGTTGATTAGTATCCAGCGGCAACGTGCCAAAGGAGCTGAGCAGCCAATAATAATCACGCTCTGGAGTGGGCAGACCTACATTCCCGCCTCCAGGAAATGTAACCAGTGGAGCCACCTGATTGGTGGAGCCCGATACAGGTGCCTCAGTGCAGTGAGGTAGCCAGATTGAATTCATGCCAGACGGACAGATTCTCAGTCTACCTGTAACATTATATTCATTTCATACATTACTGCATGCACTACACCCCAAACCCATTTCTCTACCAAAGAGCCAGGTACGTTTTCTATATGTAATGAAGTTCATCAGCCTTTGCGATTAAATCGTAAAAGCGGTAATCTTCAAATTGCGATAAGATGGCGCACTCTGTTGAACATTTTATTGCCTATAAGGTCACCTGCCCTGGACAGCTTCTCAGTCACGGCCTTCCAGGGGAAGATAAGGAATTCTGAACACGGATGTTGTGCGTCTGGTGTCCAGCTGTACTTTTCCATCGTGTATGTGTGTGTGTGTGTGTGTTGGCATTCCTTTAAGAGGTAAGGATTGGAGGGGGTTTGTCTAAACTCTGGTTTATCCACATATCGATTGGACGAGGAAATGGGCCACGAGGTCACACACAGCAGATAAGAATCCGAGGGCTAGCATTGGCCTTTTGAAAAAAAAGAAAAAAAAGAAAAGGAAACACAGGATCCAGGTCTACCTCACGTTTCACATCAGTAATGGTAAACCAGGGGCTGGCAGGAAAATCCTTGCCCGACAACAATTCTCTCTTTCCAGAACCCTATCCAAGTGCAGGGGACTGCGTTTAGAAAGGTCTCTTTCATTCGACTGACATTTGATGACATTCTCTCCTGCTTTTCAGGAAATGTAACTCTTCAGACTTCAAACGTCTAAAAGCAGAGGTGGAGAACTCGGGTGCGTCACAAGAGCACACGCATCAAGGGCCTTTTCCACTGCGACGGCTCGCGGCAGGCGAGAAGGTTCGGAACAAAAAGCCAAATACCGGCAGCCCCAGACACATGCAGGCGCTGAAAAGGAGCGGTATATCTCGATGGAAATCATCAGAACAACCAACCAGAAAAAAAAACATCTCTGCTCAGATCGGCTTAGATGGAAGCCAATCAGAGGGTGCGTCGCTGACGTATGATTTTTATGAGGCTGATTACAAGCACAGAATACAATCCTGCCCCATCCTGCAGATAATTTGACGTCTGACGATTTCTGAAATCGAGGTCGTAGGTCATCCAATGAGACACTCGACCCACACAACTCCAGTCAGTCTTCAAAAATCCACCTGTAGCACAAAAATGTCATTTATAATAATAAGACTGGGGTGTCATGTCAGTGAGTGTGGGTGGCGCTACAATTACCTGTCAATCACAGACTTGTTGGCACCAAGAAGAAGGTTCTGATCTTCACAGAATACAATGATTTGTCTAAATAAGCTTGTTTCTGGTAGCATGTTATAGTTCCGCTCATTTTTAGTGTCACAACGCCTCGTTCTTTGTCACTAAGTGCTGCCAGGATTGGGGTCAATTCCATTTTAACCGGTTCAATTCAGGAAATTAATTGGAATGCCCAAATTGAATAAAATGGCCATTATGTTCTTGGGAGATATTTTCCAGTTAATTAATTCCATTTGAACTGACCGCTGAAATGGAACCGATCCAAATTTAGACTTCTACATTCTAGAACGTCCTCCCAACAGTACACACGCAACAATAAAAGTGAACCTAATCAGAAGATTCTGTTAATCATTTCTCTCTCTCTCTCTCAACTGTCACGCTCTCTAGTACAGCCCGGTTATAAAAACATAATATAAAGTGATACAAAGACTAAGATATCATTTGTGCCTATTTTTTCTGGGTGCCACTTTCTCTCCGGGACATCGGAGGGGAAGAAAAGCACCAGTTTATGCGTAGAAGGAAAGATCCTTCCCTACACGGACACAGTGCTGTCTGCATTTGGACAGTGCCACAAAGTTTGTTTTGTTTTGTTTATGTATAGAAGGGACTGTGATTACTAAACTCTTCACCCAATATGGAAGCGAGTACCCTCAAATTAAAGCTGGCAGTCTTAACTTTAACCTCGTGTTCATCCTTTCCATTTCAAATCCTATGTGCTGGAGTACAGAACCAAAACATCAAAAATTGTGCCACTGTCCAAATACTTACTGACGGCACTGCAGCACGTCACCGCCTCGCCTTCACCTGTGAGCTGAACAGCAGGCACTGACCTCTGACCTCGTTACCTGTCTGAGGTAACTCAACCCGTCTTACCTGCCGGTCCGTGCACACACCTGTACAGGTCACCTGTCTGTCACTGTGGCTGGAAAGCTCCACACATACGCACCTGTATCAGACCACCTGGTGCCCAGGCTGCCGAGGTGCATGCCTCTACCTGCATCACAACTCACCTGCGCACCTTCCTCTTCCTCTCACCTCACGGCCCACAAGTACACCTGTACCATCACCTGCTGCCAGAAATCGCCACAGCTACAGGCCGAATGCATGCATTGGTAAAGAAGTATCAATACAGAACTGTTAAGTAGGTACTGTGGCCTCACAACCTTAGGCCCCCCATCGAGGGTCAAAGGCCATGGAGCACTGGCCCCAATTCCCCGGTCATTAATCCATTTTTGCCCACAGGTGAGACTTTCATACTGGAGAGGGCTGAAGAGACACCCCCCCCCCACTCTTCTGCCACACAGTAAAATACTGAGATAACCAGCGCGATAGAGACACAATCCAGTATTACAGTAAGCGAGGCAGACAAAGAAAGCAAGAGGCACACGAGGGCTGAGCTTCATAATGAATGAGATATATTTGAAAAGGACCCAACCCTGCTCCACCAGCAGGGGCGAGATCACAGGGCATATTTACACTGCACCATGGCGGGGCGTACTGAAGGAGGAGCTGCCCCGACCGCCCGCGCAAACGATCGGGCGGCGAGGCCGCCTGGACTTACAAAAATGAAAATACAGAAAAACAAAACTGGAAAAAAAAAATAAAATAAAAAGAAATACAGGAAAAAAAATAGTAAAAAATAAAAAATAAAAGCACGAATAGAAAAATTTCCCAAATGCTCATTGCTAAAATCCGAAAGTTCTGTCCAATTTGATTGGTCGAGTTCTTCTCCCCCCCCCCCCCCCATTAAGTCCTGGGGGGGAAAGGGTGTCATTCGGTAAACGCATGAAAAACAATAAATACAAAAAGAGGAGAAGCAGGATGTCACCACCCCCCCTCCCTCCTCTCCCCCCCGCCCTCGCCCCCCCCCCCCCACAGCAGCTCCGTTTGGTCTGTGGAATGAGAGACACAGCCAGGGGGAGAAGAATGTCAAGGTTTCCCGTGGGTTAAACTCATCCTGGGGAGGGGGGGTGGATTATCCTCCTGGCTTTTCGAAAGTCCATCTCCCGTAAGTATTCCAAACATTGCTTCAGCCCGACCCTCCCCCCTCCATCCCCCCCCTCACCGCCCCGGGAAAGTCCACCATGGCTCCCGGGCACGATTTTCGTCCTGGTTTGAGTCCGGCAGGAGAGAAGCGATAAAATTGAAACCCCGCCATGAGAGGTAAGACGGTCGTCCCTTATTGGCCAGCTGGCCGGCGAGCTCTCTCTCTGAGGGGCGGGGCTTGGGGGGCAGGGGGCAGGGCCTAGGGGCAGAGGGGGCGGGGTCAGACGGTGGGGGTCTTGCCCGTGTGCGTCTGCGGGGGCTGCTGCAGGAACAGTGGCCGTTTCACCCGAGGCTTCCTCCTCTTGGGCTTGCTCCTCACCTTGGTGAGCTGCACCACGAAGAAGGCCAGCACCACCATGGCCCCCAGGAAGGCGAACACCGGGATGGTCTGCCCCACGTCCTGGTTGTACCGCCCCGGCATGATGCCTGCGGAACGCACCGCAGAGGTCAGAGGTCACATGCCCCCGGAAAGCGTGAACGCATCATTAACCCTACTTATACAAGGTACAGCACATCCAAAATAAAGCAAGGCCCCAAATTGTAATGAGTCTGTTTAAGAGAACAAACAGCAGCTTTAACGGAATCATTAGCCAACAGAGAGAGGCGGAGTGATGCATTCTGGGATTTGTGGTTAAAATTTTCTTTGGTTAAACCGCTTGTCAGTCAGGACAGTGAGGCGGTCGGTTGTGGGCGGAGCACCGAGTGTCCCGTCCGTCACTCACCTCCGGGGATGTCCCAGGCCCCGCTCTCTCCAGGGGACAGGGGTCGCACCTGCGGCCGGTACGCCCGCACGTTGGGCAGGGTCACCTTGTCCGTGTCCACAGACAGCAGCTTCTGGTGCTTCCACAGGTTACTGCGGAAACGGAGAGAGGAGACGCACGATCAGACCACTTCAGTACAGAGGGGAGGTCCAGGGTCAGACCATTTCATTACAGACGGGAGGTCCAGGGTCAAACCATTTAATTGCAGAGGGGAGGTCCAGGATCAGACCATTTCTGTACAGAGGGGGGATCCAGGGTCAAACCATTTCTTTACAGATAGGAGATCCAGGATTAAACCATTTCATTACAGAGGAGAGGTCCAGGGTCAAACCATTTCATTACAGAGGAGAGATCCAGGGTCAGACCATTTCATTACAGAGGAGAGGTCCAGGGTCAAACCATTTCATTACAGAGGAGAGGTCCAGGGTCAGACCGTTTCATTACAGAGGAGAGATCCAGGGTCAAACCATTTCATTTCAGAGGGGAATCAAGGGTTGGACCACGTCATTACAGAGGTGAGGCAGGCACACCTCCCCAGAGCACTGGCACAGTTTCTGCATGCCACGATCTCTCTCTGCTTGCTTTGGCAGTGGTTTCAAGGTTGTGTGTTCAGATTAATCAGAACTGGGCAGAAGGTGATGTTCCGTCCCAAAGCAACTCTCCCGCCAGGTGCGACGGGTTCTAGGCTCTCCCGTTCAGAACCCGGCGTTACCGGGGGAACCCACCTGGGCGCCGTCTCGTTGAGGGGCTGTGGTTTGGCCCAGGACAGGTGAGGGCAGGCGGGGAGGGGGCGGGGCTTGGGGTCACCCAGGTACGCCTCCAGCACCTTGGAGTACCGGTACAGGTGATTACCTGGAGGGGGGGAGAGAGAGAGAGAGAGAGAGAGAGAGAGGGAGCGAGGGAGAGGGAGAGAGAGAGAGAGAGAGCGAGCGAGGGAGAGGGAGAGCCAGAATGAGAGAGCGAGAGGGAGAATGAGAGCGAGGAGAGAGGGAGAGTCAGAATGAGAGAGAGGGAGAGAGGGAGAATGAGAGTGAGAGAGAGGGACAGAGGGAGAATGAGAAAGAGAGAGGCAGAGAAAGGGAAAAGTGTTCAAATGTGCAGCTGAAGATAAATTTTTGGGATCCAACTACAAGAGATGAATGAAATCATTTCTGACAGAATCCAAAAGGCACTCATCTTCACTATTAAGAGCTGTCAGATTGGATTTTGAATGTGTTTTGTATACACATTTTGCAAGCATATTTATTTGGTATATTTTTTTGTTATTGTTTGTTCTACAGCAGAGCATTTTCCAGCAGTCTGCTTGTATTTAAGGTGCTCAGTAAATAATCTGTATCATTCCTGACTATGAAATAAAGCTGATTTTTAGGCTGGGATGTACATGTTTGTAAAGACGTGTACATCCTCATACTGGCTTAAGCCTCTGAACTGGCCCATAACGCCCTGACTCTGCTGCACAGTGTTGGCGGGGCGGGGTCGATGAGGGGTCCCGCACCCTCCAGTCTCTCTGGCAGGGGGCGCTCGGTGCCCGTGGGGGGGGGCATCCTGCTCTTGGAGTGGCTGAGGCTCGGGGGGGTCATGCTGTACGCGGTGAACTGCAGCAGGGCGTCCAGCAGCCAGAAACAGTCTGCGGGAAGAGGAAACGCATCACAATCAGAACAGTCTGCGGGAAGAGGAAACGCATCACAATCAGAACAGTCTGCAGGAAAGGCATCACAATCAGAACAGTCTGCAGGAAACGCATCACAATCAGAACGGTCTGCAGGAAACGGAAACGCATCACAATCAGAACAGTCAGCAGGAAGGGGAAACGCATCACAATCAGAACAGTCTGCAGAAAGAGGAAATGCATCAGAACAGTCTGCAGGAAGAGGAAACGCATCACAATCAGAGCTACACAGAGTAACTGGGGTGTGTGTGTGTGAGAGAGAGAGAGAGAGAGAGAGAGAGAGAGAGAGAAAGAGTGTGTCTGTGTGTGTGTAATATACACCATATACCCTCACCTTTCTGCCTGTGACTGTCGTCTATGCAGTTGGAGTCTCCGTAGAGAGCTATCCGCCCTCCCCCTTCAGACGGCGTTTGGTACAGTCCCAGGATGGGAACATTGTCCACCACTGCAGTCTCCTGCTTCAACACTTCCAGACCTGGGAGAGGCCAAGTGGAAAGGGGGGGGGGGCGGAGTAGCAGTCGGCATGAGAAAACAGAACAGAGAAACCCAGATTTAAGAAAAATTTTAAAGAAAGAAAGAGGGACGAAAGGAAAGGACAGGAGGAAGGCAGAACGTTAGGCAGAAGGCACGCATCGCCACGGTAACAGTGCCCAGGTGCGAGGGCTCCAGGCGGACTGGACGCAGAATGAAGGCATAGCGGTGCGTCACCTTGATCCTTCAGCGTCTGGGCGATGACAATGCCATCCTCGGGGAAACGGGCGATGCTGCAGCCAGAGGCGTAGTACACTGGGGGAGGGACACGGGTTCGAAGGTCAGCACCCTCATTCCACACACCGGCCTCAATGCAGTTTAAAGTGCAGGCAACTCTTCCAGCAGGCCCACGCAGAAACAATCGCACTAATGAAAGATCTACCGTATAACTGCAGGTGAGTCAGATTCTTAGCAGGTAGAAAACTACAAATCGGGAATGGAACACTAGCGCTGACCAAACATCTCCAGAATTGTACAAAAAGAGCTTCTCCAAACGTTTCACAGGCGGTGTGTGAGAATAAAATGGGACCAGGAAACTGCTGTTGTCACATGTCAATTGGAAAACCAGAGGGGAGCTCCACCAATCACAGAGCACACAGGTAACAAGAAAGGCAGTACAGCTAGAATGTTTCCAACGATCACTTTTGGTATTGCTCTATTTGTCGTTACCACGGCGCTCTGTGATTGGTGGAGCTCCTCTGTGGTTTCCATGGAAAAGGTGACATCACTACCATCCCATCCCATATTTCGCTGTCTCGGGTGAAGGGAAAGACAGTGAGAGGCGGGGGCAAGAGCAGGGATGGGGGCAGGGGACGATAGTGGGGGTGGGGGCAGGGGGCGAGAGCAAGGGGGTGAGAGTGGGGGCAGGAGCGGGCGGGTGAGAGCGGGGGGATGGGGGGATGGGAGTGGGGGGGGGGGGGGGGGCTCACTGTCGTGGTCGGCCATGGTGAAGTCCCCCTCGTACAGTCCGTCGCTGAAGGCCATGCCCCACACGGAGATGAGGTCATTCAGAGCCGGCACGTTAGCGCCCCCTGTGTCCGGCATCCACCACTGCCTGCAGACACACGGTCACATACAGACCTGGGGTCAAATACACGCCTGCAACACTGCAGCTCTTCAGATGCAAGCACTATTTAACTCATACCACCAGAACACCTCAGCATTTCAATAAAATGTGTTATGCTAGGTAAATACAACACACAGTCAACCGAAAATACTTTGTTCTGACGGCTGTTGAAAACAGAAGCACCATGTTTAGCTTCTCTTTGTTACGGGAATACTTTCTTTCATGGTTTCTGACAGTAGCCCGCAGGAACTGCAAAAGAAGAGGGGCCGAGTATTTTCAGCGATGTTCTGACGCAGGCGTGGTTTTGCATGATCCAGGTCCGGTTAGAGAGGACCTCCGACCCAGAATGCACTCTTCTCAAAAGGAGAAACAGGAGCGAGCGTTGTCACGGTCGCGGGTGACGAGCGCCGCGCTGTAATCCGCTCGTTAGCGGATAACGATTGAAGCAGCGGCCGCGCTCTGTCAAATACTGCAGAGCAAGAGGAGGAGGAGGACTACGCAGGGAAGTAAGGGAGCGTGTGATTGGGACAGCAGGCCATTCAGCCCTCAAAGGCGTGCAACGCAACACCAGCGGACCTGAACGCCACACGATGTGGTGTTCCACACGCTGACGCAGCTCTCTGTGGGGGGGGGGGGTGATCCTATCTATGACGCCCCCACCCCCCTCACCCCCCATGAAGGCACCGAGGTTCAGAAGGTGCGTTTCAGAGGGCGGAGCTCTTAGGGGGGCAGAGGGGCGGGGCTCACCTGGTGTTCTCGTCGTAGAACTTGACCTTCCTCATGACGGACGTGTTGTACCAGTCGCTGAAGACGATGAGGGACAGGCCGTTGTCGATGTCCCGGCGAAGCTTGCTGATCTCCTCGGGGAAGTACTCCTCCTCGCTGTCCACCATCAGCAGAGTGCCTGCGTGCGGGCGCAGACCGCCCAACGGGCAGGACGTTAAAGACCGCGCACACGCACACACGCACGCACGCACACACACACACACACGCACACACGCACACACACTCACACGCACGCATTAACGTACGAATGCACACACATGCACACACACACACACGCACACGCGCACACACACACGCACGCACACGCGCACACACACACGCACGCATACGCGCACACACGCACTCACACGCACGCATTAACGCACGAATGCACACACATGCACACGCACGCACACACACATGACTGTATGAATGCACACGCACGCATGAACGTACGAATGCATACATACACACACACGCACGCACACGCACACACGCACACGCACACGCACACACGCACACAGTGCTCACAACCACTTTGGGGGTTCTTGACAATCACAACGAAAATCTAATTTATTTGGTTAAATGTGTTTAACTCTGGTCGAATGACTGGAACCTCAGAACCAGAGATGAAAGCACTTCACATTTGACTACAGCCCAGAGAGCTACTTATTATTCAAGAGCAGCTGCCAAACACATTCTCCGCTGGCCTA
>CM077288.1:64744942-64824942 GCA_039654925.1 Anguilla pacifica
CAGCAGTGGTACCCATCCCTGTTCCTGGGTACCGTCCAGTAGGTTTTCACTACAACCTTAATTTGGCACACCTGACTCTACTAATTCGCAGGACAAGATGTTGAATGAGGTCCGGCTTTGTTAGGGTTGGAGCGAGAACCTCCAGGACGGCAGACCTCCAGGAACAGGGCTGGTTACCACAGTTCCATAGCAACACGGTTCCAAGTTCCACTGTTGCTAGGAGACGCAGCCCTGGGCCAGATTCGCGGGAGCACCAATCGCAACGCGGCTCACAGGAGCACCAATGGGAGCACCAATCGCAGCGCGGCTCTGACGCGAGCACCAATCGCAGCACAGCTCTCACACGCCCTCCCCCTCACCTTGTCCAGGATCCGGCCGGTCACGCCCATGCCGTTGAGGATGGTGACGTTGACGATGGTGGGCATGCCCCCGTAGTAGATGGGCTGGGAGCAGTAGGGCCACATGTACGGGCACTCCGTCAGGTCGATGTAGCTGGGGCTCAGGCTGCAGGTACGAGCGGAGACACTGAGGTGAGCCCACACCCGTCGAAACAGGGAAACAACCTCTACTGGTAAGCTCAGACAACTGCAGGCGAAGTACAGGTGACATGAATGTGAATGTGCTTTTTTATTTTTATTTTTAAATTTTTTTCATGCAACTACTTCCCCCTTTACTTTTTTTTTGGGACAGCTAATTTTAAGCATCCAGCTGTAATTTTCTGTGTTCAGCCAGCAGAGCTGTACAGCTTCTGCTGCAGTGAACTGCTCACAGCTGAGGCAGCGTACAAAAGGGAAATGTTTTTTCAACGTGATGCAGAAACGCAGTCGACTGAACCCCCTTCCCCCCCAGCAGGCACTGCCCGGGCCACAGCTGCCTCTGGCCAGGCCCAGATCTGGCAGGCGAACTGACGCAATGAACCGGACACAAACCGGGCTCGCGTTCAAAATAGACATGAGAGAAAACTGCCAAACTGGAGAAGATCTGGAAGGAAAATGGGCCAACAAGCTGCAGCTGCAATGGAGGGATTCCTACAGGCTGAAAATATTCCAGAACATTCTGGAAGACATTCCGCATCCACTCAGGCAGAGGGCTTCCTACAGGCCGAAAATATTCCAGAACATTCTAGAACACGCGTGGGCGTCAGTAGCACCGCTAACCTAACTGTGGCTAACGGGAGCGGGAACTGTACCTGGCCAGTACAGTGGCAGCGCGGCGCTAACCGCTAACCTAAGCGCTAACGGGAGCAGGTACTGTACCTAGCCTGTACAGTGGCAGCGCGGCGCTAACCGCTAACCTAAGCGCTAACGGGAGCGGGTATTGTACCTGGCCTGTACAGTGGCAGCGCGGCGCTAACCGCTAACCTAAGCGCTAACGGGAGCGGGTACTGTACCTGGCCTGTACAGCGGCAGCGCGGCGCTAACCGCTAACCTAAGCGCTAACAGGAGCGGGTACTGTACCTGGCCTGGGGCCGGTAGCTGTTGAGGATCTGGTAGGCGCGCAGCAGGTCCAGCTTGCCGTGGCCCTGCTCGAACATGTTGACGCCAGGGAGGCGGCGGGCCGAAGCGATGAGCGCCTGCTTCATGCTGGCGGGGTTCACCAGCTCCCGGTTCAGCACCGTGCTGTGGGGGTGGGGGGGGGGGGGGGAGAGGCGGAGTTAAACACAAACCACACTGCCGGCTGGATTAGCACCTGCGAAACCACGGCTAAGGGGAGAGAGACACAAGAACAACAGAGTGAGGAAAAAAAAACAAAAAAAAACCGCCAACCAGGTTGACAGAGAAGCTGGTAAGAGGGACTGATGAGGAGGAGAGAGAGGGAGAAAGAGATGAAGCACGCACACACACACACACACACACACACACACGCTCACACTCACACACACACATCTATATCAGCAAACTGGTCAGAGTGCTGGAGCAGTGTGCAGCACCAGGTGTCACTCTACACAAGTAAATTCAGTGCCTCCTCTACACCAGAGGACCCGGTTCTGTGGTCTTCCACAGAGCAGGCACTGCAGCAGAACCTGGTTCTGTTTGAGCAGTACTGCCGTACCTGGGCCCTGACAGTAAATCCGGACCAAAGGCCAAAGTGGTTTTCCGGAAAAATCAACAGTCAGATCTTCGGGGAACCAAGGCTTACCCATCAGACAATCAGGAAGTTTTATCAATAGCTGTCAAAGAAAAAGCACACTCAGCATGCTATGCTACTAAAACAAGCCCTGCCCCACAAAAACTTTCTGTAGAAGTTACCGGAAATTGAACTCCAGCCAATCCTGCTTCAGGTTATACTATTCCATAATTCTCTCTCATAATTATCATTGATTTTGTTTTTTTAAAAAGGATGGAGGGGGGTGTGGTTTGTTTCATCTTTCTGTATTACTCTGGCAACAAAGCATATATTCTGCTGAGCTGACAGTCTGTTTAAATCAGAGTCCCTGTGAACAGGGGTACGAGGGAGACAGAGACAAATGGAGGGAGAGAAAGAGAGAGAGAGACAAAGAGGGAGAGAGACAGAGAGAGAGGGAGAGAGAGCAGAGAAAGAGAGAGAGAGGGAAGGAGAGAGAGAGGGAGAGAAAGAGACAGACAGAGAAAGGGAAAGAGACAGAGAGAGAAAGAAAAAGAGAGAGATAGATTGTGAAAGACAGTCTTCAGGCGTTCCCACTGCAGGACATAAACACAGCCCCATTCACAGTGTCTTTGGCCCTTTCAGTCCCGTGACTGAGGGAGAAAGGCGCCGACGACTCATTCATTACCGCCAAACCGCGCGGTAAACGGACCAGCCGGTTCAGCCGCTAACAGTCGCTAGCGAGAGAGCGACCGCGCGAGAGACTCTAAAGCAGCACAGAAAAGCAGCCGCTTATCGGCCTGTTCCAGGAAGCCGCGGGCAGCCTGTCACCTACGGCTCTGAGAGTCCCGCTCGACTCAACGTCCCGGCCCGACCTGACTGGTACCGCTGGCACTTCCAGTGCCGCCGTGTCCCGTGGACTCCCTGTTACCGCGACTAAAGCACGCGAGACGCTCGCAAACCGAAACCCTGAGCTTCTCAGAGGAGCATTGTGGGTAAAGCAGGCAATGGCCGAGCCAGAAGCCACGGCCCTAAGTCCTCCCTCCAGCACACCTTTATCATCAGAAGAACAGAGCTGTGGGTTACCTTTCTTGAAAGGGGAGGGGGGGGGGGCCACAGCAGAAACTGAAATGGCCGATTTTTTTTTTTGGTTCGAGACAAGCAAGGTCTGACCAACAGGAGGCGCTGTTCACGGAGGAAGCTCAGCGAGGGAGAAGGGAAGCCCTCACAGAGTTAACGGCAAGCCAGGAGAGAGCAGCCGCATACTTCAAACTGATTACCGACTGGCCCCCAGCAACGGTCACCACAGCGTGTTGATCTGGGGGGATTTAGCACCACCCCCCCCCCCCCAGTGAAGTGTCTGTCTCCAGGGCAACAGCAGATAACAGCATACAGATGGTGCTTGGCATGGGAGGGAGAGCTGCAGGGGGTGTATCAGCCAGGGGAAAGGGGTTTCGCCATTAAAAAAGCCCATTAACTTCACAGGCAAATAATCCCATGTTCTGGAGTGTGCATTATGTTTTTTCTAACGCATAATTGGACAGGAGGCAAATCCTGAACTGTGCCATAATATAGCTACCAATGAACTACTGGCAGGTCATTCATCATAATGCAGAACGTCCATCGTAGAGCCAATCATAATGCACAACGTTCATCCTAACAGCCAATCACAATGCAGAGCGTCCATCGTAACAGTCAATCATCATAATACAGAACGTCCATCGTAACAGCCAATCATAATGCACAACGTTCATCCTAACAGCCAATCATAATGCAGAACGTCCATCGTAACAGCCAATCATCACAATGTAGAACATCCACCGTAACAGCCAATCATCATAATGCAGAACGTCCATCGTAACAGCCAATCATCGTGGTGCAGCCCAAACAGCTCCCGGTCAGAGAGCTCCTGAGCGCGTGCAGGTGTCTGCGGAGGGGAGGCTCACCTGGCCAGCAAGGTGACCGCCCCGGCAACCACCGGCGAGGCCACGCTGGTGCCCGACAACGAGCGGCAGCCCTCCTTCATCCCGGAGCCGCGGACGCCCGAGCCGTACGTCACGATGTCCGGCTTCACCCGCCCATATCCCCCCGGCAACTCCTGCGCGACACAGGAAACAGGAAGTCAGACACAGGAAGTGAGGGAGAAATACTGAGACACAGGAAGTGAGGGTGGGGAAAAGTGAGACACAGGAAGTGATAGGGAAAAAGTGAGATACAGGAAGTGAGGGTGGGGAAACGTGGGACATAGGAAGTCAGAGGGAAGCAAGAAACAGAAGTGAGAGAAGGGAACAAAGGAAGTAGGGAAAACAGGAAGGATGACACAGAAGAAAGATGTAGACAGAGACAGGAAGTTTGGAGGGGGGAGTGGAAATGAGAGACAGGAAAATATGAAGTACAAGCAAGGAACAGGAAGAAAGGGAACGTGGGAGCATCACAGCCAAGACAGAAACGGTCACCTAATGCAATTAAGCCACATGAATAAGTCATCAATGCACCCGACTCTCAGTGAGGATGCCGGCTCAGCAAATGCGCATTAGACTGAAATGGACCCGCACTCTACACAGTCAGTGGAAGCAGCCATTTTAAATGAGGAATGAGCACTTAAACGTGTGTGGGCCACTGTACGTAGCGTAAGCAAAGCAAAGTCAATAATCATCATTACCAGCCATCGTGAAGTAAGCGAGATCAGAAGCAGAGCTGCACTTTCAGACAACACGGCTGAGATCAGCCACACAGCTGAGCACGCAGAGAGGAGCGGGGAGATCACAGCGGACCGCTAACTGCGCCGCGGGATGGCGGGCGGGGCAGGTGGTGGCGAGGGAGGGGCGGGGGGGGCGAGGGGGGGTGCATACGTACCCATGTGGTCATTCCCCGGGATGAGAACCTGGCGATGTTGTCCTCGAAATCAATCCCACCGACCCCGATCACGTCCATCTGATCGGCCGGGTTATTCAGGGTTCTGAGACACAAACGCACATCCCGGATATTTAAATCATGCACTCACACACATACACATACACACACACACACAAAGACATTTAACTACACATTTGAATGCTCTACACACCCATGCACACATGCCAAATCCTCCCAAAAATAGCTCATTCTCTTTTCTCCAGTATGGCCACACCCACCCGTATAGCGGCCCGTCGTTTCCGATAGCGGAGACCATGATGACTCTGTTGGCAGTCAGCTCCCACACCTACAAAAACAAGGAATGACATCATAAACCCGCGACACATTCCGGCACGTACAAAAACAAGGAATGACATCATGAACCTGCGACACATTCCGGCACCTACAAAAACAAGGAATGACATCATAAACCTGCGACGCATTCCAGAGCCTACAAAAACAAGGAATGACATCATAAACCTGCGACGCATTCCAGAGCCTACAAAAACAAGGAATGACATCATAAACCTGCGACGCATTCCAGAAGCCAGTCACTGACCGGCTGGTGTTAAGGTTAGATGTCATTACATCTCCGTTTGACTAGTAACATCACCTTGTCCACGAACGGATGGTCCATGAAGTCGGGCCCGCCGATGCTGAGGTTCAGCACGTCCATCTTCTTCAGGATCGCGTAGTTGAAGGCGTCCAGAAACCAGGAAGTATAAGACACCTGCGGGGGGGGGGGGGGGGGGGGGGGGGGAAGACAGAGAACCTGAGCACGAGCAGATAAGTGCTAGCAACATGTGCATGACCTTGCCTGACAGACAGTGTGATTGTGCCACAACGCATTTATGACCAGCGTGACTTTGAGGCTCTGCTGGACTACAGGAACACTTTCGTTTGGCCATTATCTCTCCTCCTGTATGACTGAGACTACAGTGCCTTGCTTAATGCAGGATCTGGGCGGATTCAGTAATGATTTATATCTCACTGATGTGATGGGGCCATGTGTGAAACAGCTGGGGGTAATGCAATGGATCCAGCTCTCTACTGGACAGGAGAAAGAGGCAGGGGAGCAGTACCTGGTTGTTGGTGAACACTCTGAAGATGTGCAGCTCCGAATCGGGGGCGAAGCCGTGGCACTCCCTCATGCTGGCGATGACCCCCGCCACGAAGGTGCCGTGGCCCAGCCCTGCGAACGCCACAGACACCCCGTCATCACCCCGCTCACCCTCCTCTTCCTCAGATAACATATGCTATCCATGTGAGCACAGTCACTTAACGCCATGTTCCAGGACAGGACGTCCCAAACAACTCATCACATAACTACAACATCCCAAGAAGCGAATCGAGATGCACATTCGCCAAACAAACTCTCACCGTCGTCCAGAGTCTTCTCGTTGGTCCAGTTGGTTCTCTCTTTCACGTTCTTGAAGTGCGGGTGCTTCTCACTCAGTCCCGTGTCGAACACAGCCACCTTCACACCAGAGCCTGAACACAGGGGTTACACTCACTGTCAAAACCTGAACGAACATACCTTCACTGCCAGACACGACATCACGCACATGCTCACACACACACTCTCTCACACACACACACACACAGGCCCACCTACACACAAACACAGGCCCTCACAAACACACACGCACACTCACGCTCACTCTCACACACACTCACACACACACACGCTCTCACACACACACAGGCCCACCTACACACAAACACAGGCCCTCACAAACACACACGCACACTCACACTCACTCGCTCACACTCACATGCTCACACACACACACACACACACTCACACTCACACGCACACGCACATGCTCTCACACACACACACACACACAGGCCCACCTACACACAAACACAGGCCCTCACAAACACACGCTCACTCTCACTCACACTCACACTCACACGCTCACACACTCACTCACACACACACACTCGCACACACTCACACACAGGCTCACTCACACACACACACTCACACACAGGCTCGCTCACTCACACACACACACACACACACACACACACTCACCGGTATGGCCCATCTGCCAGAGCACGTCGGCCTGCAGGATCTGGGCCACGTGTCGGGGGATGGCCCTGAGGAGGCGGCGGCTGGAGTGGCGGCCCGTGGCGTGCCAGAAGCCCGAGCCCAGCGACAGGCTGGCCCTGCGCAGCGGCCGCGACGACTGCCACTTCTGAGACCAGCGCGACTCGTTACAGGGGGCTGAGAGAGGGAGAGAGGGGGAGAGAGAGAGAGAGAGAGAGAGAGAGAGAGAGAGGGAGAGAGAGAGAGAGAGAGAGAGAGAGAGAGAGAGAGAGAGAGGCTGAGTCCAGCAGGAGTCGTTACAGGCAGCTGAGAGAGAGAGAGAGCCCATTACATCACCGCTGCTCTTCCCATGAGCCTCCAGGGCTCCCTTCAGGACTGATTTCAAACAGATTTTTTACACCAAATCCAGAGATAATGCAGCCACGCTCGCTCTCACGCTCGCTCTCAGAAACAGGGTCAACCCCACTGCAAAGGAACAGGCCAGAGACAACAGAACCGGGCAGTTAATGAAGCTCAATTACGTTAAATGGCGAAGCTTGGAAAGAGAGCAATCTTCCGGGAGTTAGCGAGGCTGGAGAAGGGGCTTAGAGAGGATCGCTTTTCAGTTCTCCCCGTTGGCTTTTAAGTTTCCCGAGCTGCTCCGTTGTGACCGTTTCACTCATCATTTTCGGAGAGGATATCCATCCCTCACATCTCAATGTCTGAAGAGCAGCTGATTGAAATTCCGCTGAGAAAGGTCCCGTAGAACATTCCGGGCACTTCCACAGCTGTGCACTCAATTCTGAGAGTGAATCTGCTGAACCGAGAGACAGCGAAACTGAAATGAACGGTCCCGTGTGACGGAATATAGAGCGGCCATCTTAAGACCTCAGCCCGGTGAAAACCAACGTCACGACCCGGGACCTGGCGTGAAGGCAGGGGAGGAAGAGGAGGGCGACGAGGAAGAGCGACGAAGAGGAGGAAACCGAGCACGCCCAAGCCAAGCCTCAGACCGGCCTTTTTTTTTGTTTTTTTTTTAAACCTGAATGTGCAGAGAAAAACAAACACTAAACGAGTACACTTCCCCAAACAGGATACGGCAGTTTGGAAAATCCGATGGAGAGCGAGCCCCCGCGTTCGCAAACGGACTCCTCACTCCGGGACGGGCCTTTTACACGCCGTTATAAAATCAGCAGCTCATCAGCGCTCCAGAGCGGGGTGTTTACCTACGGCAGCGGGCGGGGGGGGGGGGGGGGGACGAGGCTCTGCTCTCCAAATCTCATCAGAGCCGCGCGCTGAAGCAATTTCACGGACGCAGAGCCCGATATAGAAAACGCCCTGAGATGGTTCGATCTTTAATCACAACGAGAGCGGAGGGATTTGGGAATAATGAAATTAACGGACGGGGAGAAGGGGGAGAAGGGGGAGAAGGGGGGGGGGGGATTTATTAAGTAATGGACAGGAACAATAACGCACAAGCAAACAGGTTTTGGATGAGCGCCTTCATTATCGCCGGGCTGAAAGCAGACTGCAGAGAGCTGCAGGTGGTTCAGTATTAATTTTGGGCTCTTTGCTTGTTTGATTAACCTGGCAGGAGGTGGCGGGGGGGGGGGGGGGGTTGGGTTTAGCACGATTCTGTGGGCAGGAAAGGGTGGGGTAGGGGGTGGTGGGTCACACATGCACACTGTACTCTTTCATTGCCGTGCCCACAGAGACAGAGCTACCCCACCCCACCCCACCGCACCGCACCCCGCCTCACCCCCACCCCACCATCTCAAGAAGCAAACAGCACCTCTCTCATCAACCCCCAAACCCGAACCAGTCATTTCTAAGGAAAAAAGAGAGAAACACAGAAAGACTGCAACCATTAATTTACCCCCCCCCCCCCCCCCCCCCCCCACAGGGGGCTGTGTGAGTGGGTGCACATGCCTGGCTGTCTGTCTGTACGTGTGTGTGTGTCCGTGCGTGTGTCTGCGCGTGTGTCTGCATATGTGTGTGTGTGTTTGTGTGTGTATGTGTGTGTGACTGTCTGAGTGTGTGAGACAGACTGAGAAAGACAAAGGCTGGGATGTGTCACACACACCAGTCCCATGGAACGTTCATTTTTGCTCCACATTAGAGGGGGTGTGGTCAGGACCTCGCTGTGTCCCGAGATCAACTGCATACTGTGGGAACGACCGCAGAACTGCATGCTGGGAAGCCACACCCACAACCAGGCGTGAAAATGACAGAGGAGCAGAGAGGGGGCAGGGCTGCTGGAATTCACCCCCCCCCCTCCCCCCAAAACCCAAAAGTGGTTTCCCAGCTGGAGGGGAGCTGGGAAACCACTCAGGGGGGGCAGGAGAGACTGTGGAGCGAGAGAAAGAGAGAAGGGGAGAAAGGGGGTGAGAGAAAGAGAGAGAGGGGAGAAAGGGGGTGAGAGAAAGAGAGAGAGAGGGGAGAAAGGAAGAGAGAGAGAGGGGGAGGAATAAGGAGAGACAGAGAGAAGGGGAGAAAGGGGGAGAGAGAGAGAGAGAGGGGGAGAGAGAGAGAGAGGGGAGAAGGGGGGAGGGAGAGAGAGAGAGAGAGAGAGAGAGAGAGAGAGAGAGAGAGAAATGGGTGTGCTCTCAGAGAGGAAGTCTAGAACATTCCCTTCCTGTTTTCAGAGGTAATTGCAGAGGAACCGCGCAGCCTCTGGCTCCGTCTCTGCCCCCCACAGAGACGCACGTCACCCCCTCTCTCTGTGGGCTACGCAGCGGGGGGGCGGAGGGGGGGGGGGTGACAAACTCCTCAGGATCAGGGCACTAGTACAGGAGTGTGGAGGGGGGGCAGTGGAGAGGGGTGAGGGCAGGCTGCTGTAAGTGAGAGGGTACAGTAAAGAGGGCCAACAAGAGTGTGTGGGATTTGGGTCATGGGGGTGGGGTGCAGGGCGTATTGGGGGGCGGCAGGGTTTGGGATGAACAGAAACGATCCCCGGGATGCCTTCGGGATGAAAGGGGGAAAACATTTTTTTTTTCCCCTCCGAACCTCATTTGTCACATAAATCAGATTGACAAATCTGACAAATTTTACCACAACATTGAAGTGGGTCTGAACAGCGGGGTGAAATGAATTAGAGATGCAAATTACAGTTTGGCATTCTGATAAAAAAAAACGAATTTCTGTCACGCACGCAAATAATATTTTTTTGAAACCATTGGAGCGATTTGTTTTAATTTACTCGTGTTGAGCAAGCTAGCTAGAGCGTGACATGTAGTCTGATTCAAATTAAGCCCTCTTCTCTTTGAACCTCGCAGTGTTACCAACTGCTGTGTAAATATTATAATCAATAATAAACAACACCAAAATGTCAGACATCAAAATTGGCTCAAAAAAACCCAGAGTAATTATTTTGTTGTACACACACACACACACACACACACACACACACACACACACACACACACGCAGTCTCTGCAGAGGGAGGCTGACTTTGCTCAGGTAGTTTTTCACACAATATCGCGGTGACATTTATTTCTTAAAAACCAACGGCAAACTGAAGCGACCGGGTGTTCACATCGACAGGCGCTGAAATCGTCTGTTCTTGAGTAGCTCAGGAGCAGGGAACGTTCGGTCGGCTCACGACAGGAAACTGCAGCAAGCAGGGATGGGAACGCAATCACGCGTTCTTAAACGACGCCTCGAGCAGCGATGCTCAGACAGTCAGCTGTTCCTGAATCTAACCGTGAAGACGGCGTTATCCAACCGACAAAAAATCTGACAGTAGCTCAAAAGTATTCTGCAAATTAGCATTGCCTACTACACTAACGCAAGCACCAAAACAGCCTCGTTGCTCAGGATATTGGTGGTCACATTTGCCATGAAACTTTTCATTCCACATTTTATTTATACAGGTGCCATAGTGCCCTCCATAACGTTTGCGATAAGGATAATTTATTTTATGATTTGGCTTTTTTTTTTCAGAACCGTCCCAAAAAACAGCTAAAATAGCTTTTTGGGACGGTACTCAGAAAATGGAGAATAGAGTTAATCTGGAGCCCTGGGGTAGGGTGAAGGGCGTAGGGGTGCAGGGGGTGTTAGGTGTAGGGGGTAGAGTGAAGGATGTAGGGTGTAGAGGGGGTAAGGTGTAGGGGTGTAGGGTGTACAGTATAGGGGTGTAGGGGGGTAAGGTTGTAAGCTGTAGGGGTGTAGGGTGTAAGGAGTAGGGGTATAAGGGTGTAGAGGGGGTAAGCTGTAGGGTGTAGGGGTGTAAGGGAGTAAGCCGTAGGGGATTAGAGGGTGTAGGCTGTAGGGTGTAGGGGGTGTAAGGTGTAGGGGTGTAGGGTGTAAGGGTGTAGGGGTGCAGGGGTTGTAGGCTGTAGGGTGTAGGGTGTAGGGGTATAGAGGGTGTAGGGTGTAAGGGTGTAGGCTGTAGGGTGTAGGGTGTAGGGGTGTAGAGGGTGTGGGGTGTAGGGTGTAAGATGTAAGGTGTAGGGGTGTAGGGATGTAAGGTTTAGGGGTGTAGGTTGTAGGGTGTAGGGGTGTAGGGTGTAGGGTGTAAGGTGTAGGTGTGTAAGGGTGTAGGGGTGTAGGGTGTAAGGTGTAGGTGTGTAAGGCGGTAGGGTGTAGGGGTTTAGGGTGTAGAGGGGGTAAGATGTGGGGGGTAGCATGCAGGGGTGTAAAGGTGTAGAGGGTGTAGGGGTGTAGGGGGTGTAGGCTGTAGGGTTTAGGTTTGTAGGGGTGTAGGGGCTTAGGGTGTAGGCTGTAGGGGTGTAGAGGGGGTAAGATGTGGGGGGTAGCATGCAGGGGTGTAAGGGTGTAGGGGTGTAGGGGTTTAGGGTGTAGGCTGTAGGGTGTAGGGGTTTAGGCTGTAGGGGTGTAGAGGGTATAAGGGCGCTGGGACAGGCTCACCATCGCTGTACTTGAGGCTGCGGAGCACGCGGCGCTGGGGCGTGACCCTCTTGATGTAGGGGTGGTCCTCCAGGGCGAGCAGGCCTTGGCGGGAGGCCTGCCGGATCTGCACCACCTCGAAGTCGCTGGGGTAGTCGCTGGCCGGGTTGTCCCGCGGCACGATGCGCCAGCCCAGCGCCTCCGAGCTCCGTAGGGCACTGCCAATGAAGTGCCCGCGCGCCTTGGCGGTAAAGTAGCCGTTGAACACCACGATGTACTCTGGGGAGAGAGAGAGAGAGAGAGAGAGAGAGAGAGAGAGAGAGAGAGAGAGAATCGCGTTACACGCACACATCTATGGTATCTGATCCACTGCCATTTATACAGCCGACAATACATTCATACAGCTAGACATTCAGCTGAAGTGAAGTGCCCCACGGCTATGTCCCAACTAGGATTCAAAGCTGCAACCTCTCGAGTCACCAGCCCTGGGGTGCCCACACCGTCATACCCTGTACACTACCACCCTTATGAGGACACACGCGCACACACACACACACACACTTTCACAGATCCAATCACTGTACATTCATTCATCAGAAGCAAAGTGCATGCAACTCCCCCATCTGGAGGAACACAAGCTAATGAGCACATTCACCTGGTTTACAAGAGCACGTGGTTCACAAGAGCAATACCAACTACCCCAAGGGATGATTAGCACTGAAACAGCCAGTACAGGAGCTAACGTTTGTCATGCGAAGGATCTGCACGAACAAAGCAGGCCACTAACCCACCTTCCTTTCATTCTGTCAGTCTCTCATTCATCTTTCATTCCTTCTGGGACCATGAGGGCACCATAGTGTGCTGTGTCAGATTTGGCTAGCACTGCTAGCGATCACGCCTGGGTTTGATAATGAACAATCACGTAGAGAACCTTTCATTCCAGATGCTACGACAAGATTTCGAACTGGAAGATACACATCAGTGTACAGAACGAACAGTTCATGGAAAGATGTTATAATAGACGGGGGGGGGGGGGTAAGCACTAAAGGTAAGCGCTAAAGGTAAGTGATATAGTAAGCACTACGGTAGGTGCTAAGGTAAGCGCTAAGGGGAGCACTAAAGGAAAGCAAGCTAAAGGGAGGTGTGCTAAGGCAAGCGCTAAAGGTAAATGCTAAAGCTAAGCGCTATGGTAAGTGCTAAATGTAAGTGCTAAAGGTAAGCACAAATGTGCGCTCATGTTTCCTGTCCCAGGTGTGCACCAGGACACACCTGGCCTGCTCTGCAGGTGTGAGAGCGGAGACGCTCGGCCGCGGGCTGCCAGACAGCATTCCTTTACGGGAGGGGTCCAGACGAGCTCGCCTTCCCGCACCGCGCAGCGTAGCATAGCGTAGCATACAGTAGCATAGCGTAGCGCAGCATAGCGTAGCATACAGTAGCATAGCGCAGCGTAGCGTAGCATACAGTAGCGTAGCGTAGCATACAGTAGCGTAGCGTCTCGCTCTGCGGTGCGTTTCCTCAGGAACACACAGGCCCCCCCCCCCCCCCCCCGCGCGCTGGTCCTTACGGACACAAACCCCTCCACCTCTCAGTCACTGACGTCACTCATCTCTCCCTGACAAAGAGATACTGCAGCCTACACTTTTCATTTGTATCCGTGTTTCACCTGCGGAAACAGGCGACCTTCACGTGAGAGTATTGCATTCCTGCGGGCTCCTTTGAGAGGGCCTACATGTTCTCGTCTTCACGCGTTCACTGTACCGCAGGGGTGACGAATCTTATCCAAAAAGGGGGCCAGTGTGGGTGCAGCAGGTTCTTGTTTTAGCCCAGCACCAGAGACAGGGCAAAGCAAACCGAGTAATCATGGTCTTCAATGAAGACGATGGCAAGGAGAATCAGGGGGTCTTAGTGCTGGACCTGCACCCGTACCAGCCCATTTCAGATAAGACTCATCTATGGAACATGATCTATTATACTACACCACCCACATACCTACAGTAGAATTCTGTCCTATAGTCCACGCGCTTTACTGCGTATACGGATTGCAACCGTTTTCACTTTAGTCAGCCGCAAAAATTATGTTATCAGCGTGAGATTAATTCCACAGCTTTCAAAAACAAGGAAAAAACAAAACGGGTCAGACTCAGACCACCGACACAAAGAAAGAGCGACAGATAACATCTGCTTTCCCCCGTTATATGTACGCGAGAGAGAGAGAGAGAGAGAGAGAGAGAGAGAGAGAGAGAGAGAGAGAGAGAGAGAGAGAGAGAGCAAATAAATAAATAAATAAATAAATAAAAAGTTACTGGTGTCCTGTCAGAACTAATCAGCAATGTGTTCAGGAATCCAAAGCTGACATACAGTCATTTCATTTTCACTGTTCAAACTGTATTGTTTGTGGGGGTGGGGCTTTATTATTTTAACTGACGCACCCGGCACTTCCAGTTTCTCTAAGCAGGCTGGACAGCCGGTCTCCACGGCCAGGGACTATTCACAAGTTCCCCCACTGGCATTGGCTGAATATTGTTTGTCCCTACAGGAAGAGCGTAAAACAAACCCTGTAAAGCTTCAGCAAAAGTACAAACTGCCACAAGGTCTCCACCCCCACGGTGGCCTTCCACCCTGTCCCAGAATGCACCGCTCTCACAGTGCCGAGGGAGGGGCTGACGAACGAGGCGTTCGGGCCCGACACAGAGCCCGCATTCAGCGGGAGAGAGAGAGAGAGAGAGAGAGAGAGAGAAATCAGCCCACTGTAAATACGGCCTTTTCTTCTGGCGCACGAACCCGCGGAGACCCCCCCCCCCCACCCCCCACATCCTCCGCCCCCCTCCCGGGGACGTCCCAGACCGCGCCGGCCCTTTAAGAGGGCGCCCAGGGCACCTCCAAATTCCGGGACGGGCGCCAGTGAATGCAGCCATTCTGCGGGGGACCGGGAGACGGCAGGAGTGGGGGGGGGGGGGGGCGTTTCGGAGAGCGGTTGCGCCGGGGGAAGCAGTCACAGCCGTGATGGGACCGTCCTGCCCACAACTGCCAATTGCGTTCACACACCAAAAACAAACACGGTGGCCACACAGACAAACGCCATAAACAGGAGTGCGCTCTTTGAGCAGGGCGCTATAAAACCACCCCCCCCCCACCCCCCACCCCAGGCCTCTGTGCGTGAGATAAAGGCTGTGGTGACTGCAGAGGTAAACTGCCCAGTTTAGCAGACGGGCTTATGACACACCCCCTGCCTGTCTGTCTCTCCATCACCCTATCGCTGGGGCACAATGGTCTCATCTTAACTCCCGCCCCCAAGGGCCAGCGTGCCAAAAGGATGGAGTACTCTGTGGACAGGCCGGGGGGGGGGGGGCAATATCACCCTGGAGTGAAATAATTCTAGACACCAACTCAATGACGATGCCTGCAGTTTTATTTTTCATTGTTTTCACATCGCACGTGTCGAAAAACACAACGTAATTAGTGTGGGGCGATATACCGACGCGATGATTATCGAACGCAATACCGATCCACGAATCGACTTTCTTTTCCTCTTTTTTTGGTTTAATTATACCAGACGCGATAGCAAGCATCCAAACTTCAGATAGCCGCATGACATGTTGCTGGATGTTGCCGGGGGGGGGGGGGGGGGGGGGGGAACATCATCGCTGATATCTATAGGGTGTTGATAAGGCAGCCAATCAGCGCCGAGGTTGTACGTCTCCCATGTTATCATGCGATGTGTTTTCGTCGATCGCATGGAAGCTGCTGAGGCCTCGCTGCTGATTGGCCGCATTATCAGCACCCAATAGATAACGGTGGCGACATTTTCGCCCAGACGCGTTTCACCCGGCCTCTGAAGTCTGGATGCGTGCTATCTCATCAGGTGTAATTAAAGGGGGGGGGGGTGTGGGGGGGGTAAAGAGTACAGAGGAGGCGGCACGCCATGTTGGCCATGACGGTTATTGCAGCTGAAGGCTATCGCAGCTGCGGGACGTCGCCCAGCCCTAACAGAAATGAAACCACAGCACTGTCTCAATCACACAAAGGCCACCTGGAACACGATACACATCTGAGCGGTGGGACCTGAGGGTTCAGGAGCACCGTTTTTACTTCCTTAAACTGGAGCAACCGGGGGGGGGGGGGGGTATGTACTGATGCCTGACTGAGGGAGGGTGCAGCGCAAAAGAGGCCATCAGCCACGTGGACCCCACATTAAATAATTTAATGTATTCTATATATTTGTGATTAACCATGGCCCACGATTGCATGTATACTGGAGGTAAAACACTACATTGTTGAGTAACAAGTCGCTTTATTATTGAAAACGTTTGCTGACGTTATCTGTGCGGTAGGTGAGGTCAGTTACCTAGGCTAGCTACTAGGTAAGCTAACATCACCTGTCTGATAGATCACATTAGCTAGAGCCAGCTAGAACCCTGCTGTAACCTGCTGTAGCCAGCTAATGCCTGGTTCAGACTAACGTTCCACAAACTAACACGGAAAACATTTTTAGTGTAGCTATGCCAGTAGCAAACTAATATTGAAAAATATCATTATATTGAAATATCGCTGGACCCTACTCTTGTTGTTCCTAAACACACACAGCTTAGGCTGATAAAGGAGTTTACACTCTCCATGTCCCTAAAACACACAGCTTAGGCTGATAAAGGAGTTTACACTCTCCATGTCCCTAAAACACACAGCTTAGGCTGATAAAGGACATAAGGCTCTCCATCTTCCTAAAACACACAGCTTAGGCTGATAAAAGGACATAAAGCTCTCCATCTTCCTAAAACACACAGCTTAGGCTGATAAAAGGACATAAAGCTCTCCATCTTCCTAAAACACGCAGCTTAGGCCAATAAAGGACATAATGCTCTCTGTGGTCCTAAACACACACAGCTTAGGCTAAAACATGGCCTACACAATTGAAGCTGATAAACGAGACAAATGCATATCCAAGCCGTTATGGAGATAAGGTCTTCCAGTGAGGTATTTCTATATTTAAACAACGCAGAGTACGATTAGTTCTCGTCACTGACGTTAACATTTGGCAAAGGTGGTTCAAAACACTGAACCCACAACCAGGTCAGAACAAAAATGCGAGAATGCAGGCTTCCGGCGTTTGGCCAGTTGAACATGCCTGCCCACGACAGAGAGACTTTTCAGAGAAGCAGCGGTGTCACTGCTCATTTTAAAAACCGTTTTCAGGAGAGGTGACCCCTCTGGTTACGCACAGAGGGGACCGATCCATTGTGGCCGTTCCACGTGAATCATCGCTCCGATTACGCCGACTTTCTTTCCAGGGCGTTTGGTGTGAAATTTAACACCCCCCCACTCCCCACTCCTCCCCCCCCCGGCCCGAAACTGCCATCATCACCATTTCAAAGGCAGGTGTGCAGCTACCAAACAGGAGGGCACTTCCTCGTCAAACACGCGCTCCGCAGGACGATTCTAATGCATAAACCTCTTCCTTTTCATTTCCATTCATGCGCAGCACCCCCCCCCCCCCCCCCGAAATGTCACGGTTCCCTTTGACGCTGACGGTCACAGTTTGCTGCACTGTTGACTCTCCATTGCCACATAGGTGCCACTTCAGAGGCCACCAGAAAATGTACAATGTTGCCCCCCCCCCCACCCCCACCCCCACCCCCACCCCCACCAACACCCCAACCGCAGGACATAAAGGAAAATTCCGGAATGTCACCCTGCTCTTTGTTCACCCAATCTGTGCATGTTCGCATCAACAAAAAAAACATGTTCTATTAAAAATTAAATGGCAAATGCATCACATAGGCTACACATTACAAATACGGAATATAGAGTTCACTTACCATGGTCTACGATGCTAGTGGAAAACTCCACTTTGAGGGTGACCTGGGAGCAGTTATCACAGGGGGACTCTGCTGTGGTGGAGGGGGTGGGGGAGCTGGAAGAGTTTGCATCCCCAGGAACTGTATCCACAGGCGAAAGGCCCCGGCACAGCAGGACCACCAGCATGGAAGTCCAGACGTTCACCAGAAACATGGTGCTGGAGAGACCGCCCCCCCAACAGAGCCAACTCTGGGTCCTTCGGAGGAAGAGGCGGAAATGCAGGCCCTTGACTCCTCCCGGCCACCAGGGGGTGCTGCTCACCGCGGTAAATGACAACAGCAGCTGAGAAACGGCAGACGCGGTAGCATGGGGTTTAAAGGGAAAAGCTGGGGGTCGGGGGGCGCGCAGTCCTCTCTGCAGAAGCCTTGGTCACACGGGGCCCGGTGTCGTTCATTTCTTTCTCCGTTTTCTCTCCATCTTGGGGGCAGATTGGGGGGCGCTGGTCTGTCATGCAGGGAAACGGGGCGCGGGGGGGTCCATATCCATGCGCAGGAGAGAGGGGAGGTCACAGTCGGGGGGGTTGGGAGGGGGAGGCGCACCTCTTCCGCACAGCCCTGGCACCTGGAGGGGAAGGGGGGGGGACATAAAAACAAAAATACATTATTCTGAACGGATTCTGAAAATTTACTGAAGAAGTTCAGGAGAAACTAAATTAAAAAAACTCTGAACGTTCATAAACCATCCTAAATTCAGTGACAATATTAGGCAATTCATATGACAACAGAATTTAGCTCAACGATAAGAGGAGGAGCAGTTCTGTCGCAATGACCTCATCGTGTCAAACGGCCTTTTTGCAGATACAGACGAGACTGCCAATCATTATCTGCATAAGACATAACAGGACAAATAATGATTTTTTTGGCTGGAGATGGACCTTCACTGCTATAGGGTTAGAGCTGTAGCACCGCAGAATTTCCCAGATATGCAGAATAGTCTTCTACAGCCATGCGTGAATTACCCACAAGGCATCAGTCCCCACGCCACTCAGCCTCCAAGAAGAGCATGCCTACATACACTGTGCAGAACAATGGTGTTTATTAGTTCAGTACTGTTCACACAGTTTTGCTTTAGTTTGTTCTGTTGGAACTTCATCCTCTGATCCTCTGTTCCAAAGATTCTCAGAACAGAACCCACCCCACCCCCACGCCCCACCCCCCCCCAAACAAATTTACATACGAAAAAATTATCTTAAATATTTCCAGATACGCTGGCCCAAAAAAAACGCAGGGTTTTGATTCCAACGGTAATTAATACCATGTGGGAAAAGTAAACATTAAATTGAACGCTTGAGGGAAGGCTGTGACTAATAATTTCTGAGGAGAAATATGATCATATTTCCTTAATCGAATTACGCTCTCGCGAAGGGACGTGAACCAGTTGGTCAGGGACAGGGGCCAAACAGCTGATGAAATATCCAGCAAGTCTGGGCCGTTTAGGCATAAAAAAAGAAGGGAGGGAGAGAGAGAGAGAGAGAGAGACATTTTTTCCAAAACCGTATCGCGTTAACTGCACAGGAAGGTCACGTATCCTCAGAGCGCCCTCGGATCTGTTATTACATGCCCCGGACTAGACCAAACAAAACCGGCGCGGAAAAGACGAAATAAAACGAAACGATAAACGATAAAAGTGCTGCAAGGCGAGTCTGGGCCCTGGGGCTGCTCCTGAGCTCAGGACCGGGCAGGTTTTTAAAGAGGGCTCTCCAGACCCCCTGCGGGAACCACCCTGCCTGCCCCACACAGCTGCACGAAAAACCCGAACCCATTCCCCGAGCCCTCGTACCACAGCGCGAGGCTCTGGGCCCGAGTTTTGCACAATTATAGCGGCTACATAGCATCACCCACTGCCCCTGCCTCAGGGTAAACTCAGCATCATAAACTTAGCCTCATAAAGATTCTAAACAATCCCACCTCCCACCCCCTCCCGGCCTGCCTCCACCCACCAAGCCCCCCAGCCCCCCACCCCAAAACAACTCTTCCCATCCTCCGAGCAACACCTGGCTGGGCTCCAGAATCCAGCTGCAGGCTTTTATTTTAAATTTCCCCAACTACAGGAGCCGAAACCCGAAACAAAGACCACCCCTCCGACGAACCGCCAATCGGGGGTCTCAAGCACATTACATAATGCGGAGCCTCACTTCCCGAGAGATAGAGAGAGAGAGGGAGAGAGAGAGAGAGAGAAGACAGACCTAATGTGCAGACCAGATGGGACATCCCGTGCACTCTGGCTTCTATAAAGTATGTGTCGCTGTATAGATAAAGTGAACGCATAGTGGCAACTTCAGTCAATGAGGCAACACGTCCCACTGGCATGAGAAAAAAACCTCAACCCAGCATGCACTGGGCACTGCTGCCCAGACATAACATCACAATGGGGGGTGGGGGGGGGGCAAGGGGAGATAAGAAACAAACTCCGATCCTGCCGTATGGATTTCTTTTGATACACAGTGTACTGGGGACAAAATACAGGCCAAACGATTCCAAATTGCAGAGGTTTTAATTGGTTCTTTACTAAATGCAATATGTAGCCTTTTTTACTTTATATCCATGCAGCCTCAACCAGCAAACTGCACACTGCATAGAAATGCCATCCCACACACTGCTTATAATGTAGGCCACGCATAAACCAGAAGGCTTGGTGAGGGTGAAAATGAAAAGGACAAAAGGTTTTACTGTTCACTCGCATGCAAAAGGCTGGCCATTGGATTATGGATCTTCATGTAAAGTCGTTACCCCAATACCTCTAACACAAACTGAGGGTCAAAACCAAACACGCTACAAACAAGACGTTAACAAATATGCCATAACAGCAGGCTATAAATGCTTCAGAAAAAAAACGTTAGACAAACTGGACAATCCACGGGGTGGGGGGGGGGGTGCTTCCTTGTTAAGTTCCACTCCTGGTCAGTTATTTAAACTATAAAATTGGCGCTCCAAGACAAATACACTTTACATAGCAAATGAAGAACGGTTCACTCGACATCCGGCTGCTATCCCTGGCAAACAAACCGCCTCCGGCTTGATTGCACCCACCCCCACAACTCGCAAACACTGAAATCCCTTAAATTCAATAAGCAGCCCACGGTAGCTAAACTTTACAACAGCCATTTCATGCCCGTATTCTCCCTCTTTGTGCGTTCAAAAAATGTAATAACACACGGGACCTTCCTTTTATCTTCCAAAGAAAGCACGCTCGCTACAATCATGCCCGACTAGTATAGCCTAGCAAGTCCACTCGCTAAAGCTAATTAGAACGTTATCTAGTTTATATGTATCTAACAGTAGGAAGCCAACTATCTAAACTGATATTGCAGTTAGCTCGCCAATGCTAAGTTTACTTAGCATGTTAAGTTCGCATCATAGGAGCATCATTTAAGACTGGCTAGCACTAACGTCTAGCTAGCCGATGCAACTTTGTATAAGGTAACTAACGCTTATAGATCTAGCTAGCTAACTAATAATACATGTTGACATCGATGCTGTAATGTTATAATAACACAATGATATGGAGTCATTTCAAAAATAGCATACCATTAGTTACAATATACATCTATATATAACCCTAGTTACCTAGCAAGCTAACTAAATAACGTTAACGTTACTTGGCAAAACAAAGTATAAACAAACTACAGCATGCTTTCTGTGGGACTATGTTAACGTTAGCGGTCCAGCTAATATAGCTAGTTGGCTATATTTATTAATTTGGCACGACAGCTTAGCTAGATATACATACCGTTTAGCTACAGCCTAGCTATAAAACCTATGTTATCGAGAGATCCAAATGAATACCTGGTCGATTGACCTTTCAACAGTGGCTCATGTCGTTTCAGACCAAATTATTATGACGTTACCTGCCGATAGCTAACTAGCGTTACCAAGCTAGGTAACTTAATTGTACTGAGTGTATTTAGCTAGGTGGTAGCCAACGCTAGCTAGCGACCATAATCCATCCATGGCTGCTAGTACTATCTGAAAAAAACAAGATGGATAGTTAGCTACGAAGCCAACGTCGTCGCCAATTCACCAGCAGTATGTTAAACCATAATGTTTACAATATCACCACATTTACAATATCTGACTGTGTGAATACATATATGCAGTTAGCTCAAAACAAGTCCTCGTTCAGATGAAATTTCAACAACACATGTGCATGACCGTAACGTTACTCACTTCCTTAATTCGTTGTCACAACAGATGCAGATTTTCTCGCGTAAGAAAAAATAAGTTAACGGCGTTGCCCAATTTCTATTACTAGTTTCATGCGTTTTAATGGCCCCAGCAGCACATTTCAGACCAAAATGACTTCAGCTAGCTAGAAGCTACTGCCTCAACACTAACGATTTATCAACATTGCAGCATTTTCTGGTCCACTTTCACGAGCCCGCCTACTGACATATGTGATTATGTAAGTATCCAATCGTACATGCAGACAACGCAGCCTTCCGAGATAGACGCTACAATAAACCAATAGAATTGGTATAAATCATGACCCCGCCCACAAATGCAGATTTATATTTTTTTGGCCAATAGAAATAAGAAAAATCATTGCTTGGGAAAGTATTAATAATTGACAGAGTTTGTAGCAAATAGAAGTAGACGTTATTGAAATAACAGAACAGTAGCCAATTATAAAGGGCTAAAATAAAACCCAGCGTAAACTAAACGATAGACGCCTGCTTTGACCAATCTTATGATGTTCCGTTGTTTCTATGGCAACGCGAAAACGCGTTACAGGATACTTGAAAGGTAAAAGCTAATAGTCTATGCTTAATCTTACCTAGCGAAAGAGTAGTATTTAAATATTAAATTAAAATATGGTTTATACACATATCTAGATAGCTTGTTTCATTCTACAGAAAGGTAAAACTAAATAATTGTTGTAAATTAGTTTGACTGCTGTAACGTTCAGCTAGTTGGACGTTGACTAACGTTATGTAGTCTAGCTAGACTAACTTGACCCAAGTTATCGTTAACGTCAGCTAACGTAGCTACTAACAATCAGCTATTCACACAAATCGTTTACTTGAATTTAATTAACATTATTGTCTCCATGGTTTGCCAATCTCTATGACTCTAATTCGGGTGTTTGTGAAATTAGTGTAATTCCAAGAATGCATCCAAAGGAGTGTGATTCGGAAGAGCTGACAGTAGGAGAACTGGAGGAGGTTTGCCTGCAGCAAACTGACAATGCCGCGACGCCGGATACACTGGGTAAAAACTCACAGAACCGCTTAAGTTCTGTGTTGAAACTTAGTAGAACAGCGAGAAACGTAATGGAACCTCGAAAGCTGACCTCATCTTGGCCGGGACGATATTTAAGGAAGTGTGAGCTACCTTAAGTTACCTTAAATTAAGTTACTTCAGTTTGTTAAAGTGAGCTAGATAGTCGAAATGGTTTTAAACATACTTGAGGATAAGCTTACCAATGTGCCACCAAGTTACTGTTACAATAGCTATACATTATAGTTTGACACTACTACAGTAATACACTCTTAGGGTACAGTGGAGGTACATTTTTGTTCTTTAAGGAACAAATAAGAACAAAAAAATGGATATATGAATGTGTGCCTATAGGGTACCACCCCAGTTACATGTGTTTGTAACTTTTTTTGAGAGCGTACGGATGCATCGGCCTGGACTGATGCTGTTCAGTGGATCTGCGTCATGTCTGTCCGGTGTAAACTAATGTCTTAGGCGCCAGGAAGTTATTCTCAGATCTTAACCGGCAACTCTTTTGCCCTTCTCAGCCGAGGACGTCCTGCCAGCTAACAAGGAAACGCATGAAACGGGAGGGGACGGTACCGCAGGGGAGGGGAAAGAAGTCAAAAACCCAGACGAGGGGAACGGTAACACCCAGCCACCCCAACTGGACAAGAAAGAGAAGGACTCTGGCCCAAGGTAAAGTTGATCACACCATCTGTGCACTGATGGGTCTGTGGGCCACACACAAATCTATCACCCCGCTTAACAGAAATGTTTCCCTTCCGTGTGCTGAATACTGTCAAATGCTTGCTTGGATGAAGATTGTTTTTTTCTACCCCATTCAGCCCTGAATTGTTTCCCCACTGCCTCTCTTGCATTGTTGGTGAAAGCACGTGCAGTTCACGCTTTAAAATACAGAATCGTGTTTCAATTCCTCGCACAGAATCACAAAGGAGTTCTTGAGGAATCACTGCAAGCAGAACAAGCTGTACATCACCCCACATCTGAATGATGTGCTGTACCTGCATTACAAAGGTACTGTCCATCTCCACTGCCACATCACAGGAGTTCCATAGTTGTGAGTGAATGTACTGGATCGCCACGGTTGAATTTCTGGCGCCACAATTGAAACCAAATATGAGGGCTGTCAGTAAAGAACTGGAAATGCAACTCGCTGGCAAAGGGTTTGTCAGCCTGTTGAGTGAAACATTAGGGAAAAATGTAACAGCAGTACATGCAGTTACTGCCACACTTCTACCCTGAGGCAGGAGCACGCCTGGGCTTTACCTGCGCACAAACTGAGTCATCTAAAAAGGTCAACTGAAAGTGCATTTAGAGCGCTTTCATGCATGACATTCACATCCTATCAAATCTTATCACCTTCTGATGTGGCACTTGGGCAAAAAAAAAAAAACATGTCGTGAAAAACAGGATGTTCGAAAGGCAAAGAATAATAATAATAGTGTTTGACCCAACCGCCCTGACAGGAGCCAAGCTGAAGTGACACGAGTGTGTTAAACCGTGTGTGTGTGTGTGTGTGTGTGCGTTCCACCCGTCCCACACAGTTCTCCACCATAGAGAACCTGGAGGAGTACAGGGGCCTGAAGTGCGTCATGAGTGTGTTAAACCGTGTGTGTTCCACCCCACCCGTCCCACAGGGTTCTCCACCATAGAGAACCTGGAGGAGTACAGGGGCCTGAAGTGCCTGTGGCTGGAGTGCAACGGGCTGCAGCGGATCCAGAACCTTCAGGCCCAGACGGAGCTGCGCTGCCTGTTCCTGCACCAGAACCTGATCCGCCGGCTGGAGAACCTGGAGGCCCTCAGCAAGCTCTGCACCCTCAACCTCTGCAACAACTACATCAGGGTCATTGAAAACATATGTAGGTGTACGGCCAACGCAGACTCAAGGGCTTCTTTTTTTTGTTTTCTTACTGGTCCGTCCACACCCTCCCCTGGGTCCCGCTCGTAACGAGTGAGGCGTGTCCTTCTCCCCGTGCTGGTGCTGCCGCCCGGGGTTTGGGCCCGTTTTCGGCAAGCAAACTCGAGACCTTTCAGATTACAGAGAGCTGCCTTGAAGTAATCAAAGCAATTATCCGAAGGCTTTGGAATGGTAATTTACATTTTTCCCCGCGTGCTTTAGCCACTTTGACTGACCCACCCGTGGCGTGTTTGGAAATGTGATGCTGTAAAGGAGACAGAAAAGAAATCCCCTCCCTAAATTTCAGATTTTCCAAAAAAAAAAAAAACAGTTTAATGAAAAGGGCGCTCTGTGATGTTTTGCTGTATGGGTGTATGAATCTCATTTGGAAAGGTTTTGGTTCTGGTTTTGTAAGAGCTATGTCTGGCTTTTTTGTGTATCGATTGCTTTTCTTTCAGGCAGCTTGTTATTTTAAAACCTTGAGAGTGATGCTCGTGCAGAGATGGGTTTCCTAAGTTTGTGTGACCCGTATGAGTTTGTGTGTGACCTGTGTGAGTTTGTGTGTAACCTGTGAGTTGGTGACCTCTGTGAGTTTGTGTGTAACCTGTGAGTTTGTGACCTGTGTGAGTTTGTGTGTGACCTGTGTGAGTTTGTGTGAGACCTGAGTGAGTTTGTGTGACCTGTGTGAGTTTGTGTGACCTGTGTGAGTTTGTGTGTAACCTGTGAGTTTGTGACCTCTGTGAGTTTGTGTGACCTGTGTGAGTTTGTGTGAGACCCGAGTGAGTTTGTGTGACCTGTGTGAGTTTGTGAGACCTGTGTGAGCTTGGGCTCATGACACTCACACACACACACACACACATACACACACACACACACACACACACTGTCCGTCTCTCTCCTCGCTCATTCCCAGCATGCCTGCCTGAGCTCAGCACTCTGCAGGTTGCTCACAACAAGCTGGAGACGGCGCAGGACATCGCCCACCTGGCACTCTGCGCCAAAATCAGCGTCCTGGACCTGTCCCACAACAAACTGAGCGACCCGGACGTGCTCACCGTCCTGGAGGCCATGCCCGAACTGGTAGGCCTGTTTGTCTACCCCACCCCCCACCCCCCCACACGCGCACACAGATGACATCAGTTGGCCTGTTTCTGTATCCGCACCCCCGCACAGATGACATCCCAGGCCATAATGTGTCATAGCCCTCCCTGTCTGATTGGCCCCTCAGTTCCCTGGCGTGAACACTTCCTTGCACGTGTCCCCGAAATGGCGGATGTTCCGATTCTCTGCTCACAGCGAGTGCTGAACCTGATGGGGAACGAGGTCACCAGGAAGATCCCCAACTACAGGAAGACGCTGATCGTGCGCCTGAAGCTGCTGACCTACCTGGACGACAGACCCGTGTTTCCCAAGGACAGGTGAAGGAGGAGGGCACACCTGAGCGTCCGTCACAGCGGCCCACACCACAGCCCAATAGCATGGGTCACAGACAGGCCGGGGTCTCCACCAGGGCTGCCCAGGCCTGTTCCTGAAGATCTACCCTCCTGATGGTGTTTTGGGGCTTGTGGTGGCAGCAGTAGGCAGTGTTTGGCAGCAGTAGTAGGCAGTGTTTAGTGATGGTGTTTGGCAGCAGTAGTAGGCAGTGTTTAGTGACGGTGTTTGGTGACAGTAGTAGGCAGTGTTTAGTGACGGTGTTTGGTGGCAGTAGTAGGCAGTGTTTAGTGATGGTGTTTGGCAGCAGTAGTAGGCAGTGTTTAGTGATGGTGTTTGGCAGCAGTAGTAGGCAGTGTTTAGTGATGGTGTTTTGCAGCAGTAGTAGGCAGTGTTTAGTGATGGTGTTTGGTGGCAGTAGTAGGCAGTGTTTAGTGATGGTGTTTGGCAGCAGTAGTAGGCAGTGTTTAGTGACGGTGTTTGGTGGCAGTAGTAGGCAGTGTTTAGTGATGGTGTTTGGCGGCAGTAGTAGGCAGTGTTTAGTGATGGTGTTTGGTGGCAGTAGTAGGCAGTGTTTAGTGATGGTGTTTGGCGGCAGTAGTAGGCAGTGTTTAGTGATGGTGTTTGGTGGCAGTAGTAGGCAGTGTTTAGTGATGGTGTTTGGCGGCAGTAGTAGGCAGTGTTTAGTGACGGTGTTTGGCAGCAGTAGTAGGCAGTGTTTAGTGATGGTGTTTGGTGGCAGTAGTAGGCAGTGTTTGATGATGTTTAATGGTGGTGTTTGTGGGGCAGTTGGTGGAAGTGTTTGAGGGGCAGTATGTGGCAGTGTTTGGTGGTGTTTGTGGGGCAGCTGGTGGCAGTGTTTGGTGATGTTTGGCAGCAGTGTTTGGGGGGGCAGTAGGTGGCAGTGTTTGGTGATGTTTGGGGGGCAGTAGGTGGCAGTGTTTGGCAGTGGTGTTTGGGGGGCAGTTGGGGTGAAGCTCTTGACGTGCGTGTGGCGCAGGGCGTGTGCTGAGGCCTGGGCCAGCGGAGGGCTGGAGGCGGAGAGGACGGAGTGGGGGATGTGGGAGACCCGCGAGAGGCAGAAGATCCAGGACAGCCTGGACGGGCTGAGAGCCATCCGGGAGAAAGCCATGGAGAGACGCAGACTGAGGGAGGAGCAGGAGACCGGTACAGAGTACACATACACACACACACACACATACTGGAACACTGAACTCACACACACACACTCACCTCATACACACACAGCATACATGCATACACACACATACAAAACACAACTCACATGCAGACAGGTACAGATACATGTATACACACACACACACACACATACATACATACGCATACACAGAAAAATGCATACAAACTCTTGCACGTCTCACTCTCACTTGAACACAAACACACAGGCAGTGATGATACAACATTCCTGCAGAATCAATGATCGGGGATGTAGGTATCTGTGGCAGTCCACAATTCCCCCCTGGGCTTACAGTTAAGTACCACTAGTTCAACAAAGTGCAGTGACATCTTCACTATTTATTTTCTTCCTCAGAGAAACACACTCAGTCATTGGCCACTACAGAACCTCAGCCAATCAGTGACCTGCAGACACAGATAACGGTCACGGAGATGCCAATCACAGAGGAGCAGACACAGATGAAGCCCACAGAGGAAGCCCGGCCAATCACAGAGCTGCAGACACAGATAAAGGTCACTGAGGAGCCAATCACAGAGCAGCAGACAGAGATGAAGGCCACTGAGGAAGACCAGCCAATCACAGACATGCAGACACAGATAAATGTCACTGAGGAGCCAGTCACAGAGCAGCAGACACAGATGAAGGCCACTGAGGAAGCCCAGCCAATCACAGAGCAGCAGACACAGATGGCTACTCAAGGTTCCCTGGTCACAGAGCTGGGGAACGCAGACCAGATAGAGACCATTCAAGTGGACGAATACTGCCAGCTGCGCATCAATGTGAGTACCTTCTGCGGCAGCACACGCCTCAGTAAAGTACCACTGCACACTCTGAACTGCAATTACAGTACAATTACAATGACTCTGAATTACAGTTACAAGCTTCACTCCAGAATATGAACATCACTGTAGAACTCATGTCTGATCTCAGCCAATGCACATGCATTCCCTAAAGCCCCTGTTACTGCAGAAGTGCTGCGTGTTTAAGCTGTACCACGCCATGCTGGTGCAGTTTCCAGAGAGGTTTCCATTGGCTGGCCTCAGATCCCCATCACAGGCTCTTTTTCCCCATCACAGGACCTTCCCGATTTGGAGGAGTTCGACCCCGAGGACGCCCACGGAATGGACTTCTTCTCCTCGCAGGTAAATTCCCCAAATGAGGCGACGGTTTCTGTGGCTGCTTCTCACGGTCACTGAGGTCCTAAACTAAACGGCAGTCTAATGCCTAAAAAAGTCTTCGTAAGCTCTTCACCCAAATCAATTCCGTAAGCCCAAATTGTTCGAATTGGTTTGTTTTTTTTTTCCCAGGACGTGTTCCGACCGAAAATCGAGGTGATCTCCGGCACTAGCGACGAGAGCGAATCGGACGAGGCGGAGGACCCCCCAGCCGAGAGGCCGCTCGTCCAAGAGAGCCGCCTCTACCCCAAACCCAAACCCGTCCTGGACCAGGACCCAGAACCAGCAGAGCTGTTCTACAGAGTCGCCGACAGACACCCGTCAATCAAACCAGACAGTCTGGAGCCCACCAATCAAAAAATCGCAGAGAAACCAAAGCCAGACAAAAGGCTGGAGAAGCCAAGATGTCTGATAGAAGAACTGGATTAACACAGCAACACAGCAAGCGTTACATCGTACCTTCGTTCTGATTAATCAGGGACTATTCCTCATAAAGTTGTCCCAAGTGTATCTGTTTTCTTACAGCTGTTCTGGAGATACTAAAGGTTGTTCTGTGGAAATTTTAAGCATTTTTAAAAAAGTTTAAAAACCGAGTTCCAGACATGTTTGGAGTGTATTATAGGGTGGCCTTTCACAGAAGCAAACCGCAAAGACGACAATGACAAGTTATAGGGTTTATTTCGTAGGCACGTGTTTACACAAAACTAAGACTGAACCAGTTCATCATAAAAAAAAGTAAATTAAAAAAATCTATTCATTATTAACCTCCATTATAAACACACAGACAAAAAACATTTAAAATACATCAGATACAAACACGTTATTTAAAAAGTCTGTTGGGGAAACAGTGCTCGTTTTGACTTGTACATCATCTTTTGTAATACACTATACAGGTGTGAAATGTAACAAATCCAGAGTACACGCTTATTTAAAAAAAATGGATGCACTCACAGCGAAATGCCTTTGAACTCATTCTGTCATTTAGTGATCTGGCACAGTGTTTCTCGAAGAAAAAGAAAAAGCTAAGACAACTTCGGCTCAATTTGCTCCTTTCAGTCCTACGCACACTTAAACGGGTTTTCCTCTTAAAAAAAAAAAAAAAAAAAAAAAAAACCCAGGAGCATGCCGAGGCTCCCTTTAGTCCCTTTAAGAATGGAGTCTTCTCCCGAAATATCGCTGATGGTCATCATTACAAAGCGGAATTATTAAGGTTAAACAAATTTAGGAATAGAAAGCACAAAGGCTCCACGGTTGGGGGTTGGTGGGGGCTGGACATGGTGGTGGTGGTGGTGGGGGGGGGGGGGGGTTAAGTCCATTTGAGTTCAGGAAATAAACCGCAATTCAATTAATTGAAAAATCCCCTGTAGAACATCACGGCCATTTTTTTTCCCAGTTCACAAATCGAATTTCCTGAATGAAAATGGAACTATCCGTACCGAGCCCTGATTGGCTCCACAAGTGAAGGCACTCGCCTTAAGCATAAGGGGGGGGCAGAGTATTGGTCTCAATCAGAGTATCGGTCTCAATCAGAGTATCGGTCTCAATCAGAGTATCGGATCAGTCTCAGAGTATCGGTCTTAATGAGAGTACTGGTCTTAATCAGAGTATCGGTCTCAATCAGAGTATCGGATCAGTCTCAGAGTATCGGTCTTAATGAGAGTACTGGTCTCAATCAGAGTATCGGTCTCAATCAGAGTATCGGATCAGTCTCAGAGTATCGGTCTTAATGAGAGTACTGGTCTTAATCAGAGTATCGGTCTCAATCAGAGTATCGGATCAGTCTCAGAGTATCGCTCTTAATGAGAGTACTGGTCTTAATCAGAGTATCGGTCTCAATCAGAGTATCGGATCAGTCTCAGAGTATCGGTCTTAATGAGAGTACTGGTCTTAATCAGAGTATCGGTCTCAATCAGAGTATCGGATCAGTCTCAGAGTATCGGTCTTAATGAGAGTATTGGTCTTAATCAGAGTATCGGATCAGTCTCAGAGTATCGGTCTCAATTGAAGTATCGGTCTCAATCAGAGTATCAGATCAGTCTCAGAGTATCGGTCTTAATGAGAGTATTGGTCTTAATCAGAGTATCGGTCTCAATCAGTGTATCGGATCAGTCTCAGAGTATCGGTCTCAATTGAAGTATCGGTCTCAGTCGGAGTATCGGTCACAGTAGGAGAGTCGGTTTCAATCGGAGTATCGATCTCAGAGTATCGGTCTCTGAGTATCGGTCTCAATCAGAGTATTGGTCTCAATCGGAGCATCGGTCTCAGAGTATCGGTCTCAAGAGTAGGAGGAGATACCATGTTGGCATGTGTATAGTCCAGGAATCTCACAGCAGTGCCTCAGAGAGACTCCACTGGAAATTCAGATTTGAGGAGCGGGGGGGTGGGGGGGTGGGGGGGGGGGAGAAAAAAAAAAAAAAAAAAAACTGTAAATGGATTGAAAGAAAAGAATAAAGCAAACACGATCTTCAATTTGGTCTCCTCCAGATCAGTAAAGGAATTTAGATGATTAGAACATGAGTGTTGGGCTGCATAATGCAAAAATTAGGTCACAGTTAAACTGAAAATGGGGGGTATTCATCCCCCCCCAGGAAATCACTCAGTTCTACTCATTTCATCAGTGTGCTGATGCCTAGTGCCAGCCTTCTCCGCATCAGAATAAGAATCGACGGAAGTAGATCTGGTAAAAACAGACATGACAAAACATGGAAAAACTTACAAACATGGAATACAAACATTTTTGCAAAAGGACAAAAAAAAAAGGTTGCATTCATGACCACTGCGTGACCACTGAAAAATAAGGCTATTTGGGATAGACAGAGCTCACTGGTGTAAAATAACAAATGTAATGAAATAAACACTGTTTGAAAAACTTTAAAAAAAAATTTAAAAAACCAATAATAATAGTAATAATAATAATAATAACAATAATAATAATAAAACCAATCATTAACTCTACTCCACAGGTCACTTCAAAAGTGCTAGGGTCAGATGCAAATTAAAACGCCACCGCAGACCAATCAAAACGTCTCTGGCTGTGTGGTTAGATAGAGGAAACCCCTACCCTGGGACTGCACCGGCCTTTTCCCTCTGCCCGCTCAGAATGCAGCTTAAAGATGGCAAGATGGCCGACAGCTAGCCTGTGCTCTTCAGCTATTCCAGTATTCAAAAAGAAGAACAATTCACATCTCGATTCAGAACTGAACAGAAAAGGTTTTTTTTTTTTTGTTTTTTTTTAAAGAAAAAAAAAGACAGGATTCACAAGAAAAGAAGCGTCCCCTTTCCTTCAAAAACGTTTGGCTGAAGTGTGTTCTGCCAATCGTGTGATTTAGGACGCTTGTCCCGTAGAAAATCTACCAGCTTTAAATTCCCTTAAGAAATGTGTTTAAAAATCTGAATTTTAAAAAAGTAAAAACAGAACTGACCATTCCTTTTTTTAAAAAGAAACAAGCACGGAACCGTCCAGACCCAAGGCGCAACTCACTTCCGCAGACACATTTTAGCTGACACCACCTGCGCATACGTCCTACTAAACAAAGCACCACCTGCGCATGTGTCCCACAAAACGTCCCTCAAAGGTTGTCCGTGAGTGAGTGAGTGAGTGACCACAATTTGCTATGCATAGCCCATGGCACCAGTTCCTGTGCACCGTGGGAAAAAGAAAACATACTTGACATGAAACCAGCAATGGATGCCATTAAAGGCACAAATACTTTTTGTTTACTTTAGCTTTATGACCCACAATGCATACAATTCTCACAATGCACAGCTCTGTCAGTGTGCTGTACCTGTTACTAGTCAAATGCTTTGCATTTAGTGTTTTTTTATTTTATTTTTTTTTTGGGGGGGGGGGGGGGGGATTTAGTGCCTTCATTAAACACACGTATTGAACACTGTGTGCATTTAGAAGTTGCCTAATAAGGCATGCTAACATTTATGATAAGTTTTAGTGAAAACTAGTGCACTCAAAAACAAAAATCAGGGTTGAATAGCTGCACGGCAATGGAAAAATAAAATCAGTTCATAAACACAATTCTTCATTCAAAGGCTAGAAGGTCACAGTCAACATAATACTGGAGAGTAAAAATTAAAACTATTATTTTTCTTTTCTTCTGGGACAAGAGTGATGAACATCACAGCAGTGCACAAGTTTGATTTGTGCACGTTCCTTCCAGAAATAAGAAACAAAAACAAAAACCACGGCCACTATCCTCAGCTTATACAGAGCAGTTAGGGGTACTCTTATTGCTTAAGTACAGAGTACTGGCATTCTAAACTGAAATCCTGCCCTCCCAACCTCTTCCAGCACCTTCTCCACCTGCACCCTGGAGCAGGGACCTCCACCTGCACCCTGGAACAGTGCACAGCCACTAAAGCAGGGACCTCCACCTGCACCCTGGAGCAGTGCACAGCCACTAAAGCAGGGACCTCCACCTGCACCCTGGAGCAGTGCACAGCCACTAAAGCAGGGACCTCCACCTGCACCCTGGAGCAGTGCACAGTCACTAAAGCAGGGACCTCCACCTGCACCCTGGAGCAGTGCACAGCCACTAAAGCAGGGACCTCCACCAGCACCCTGGAGCAGTGCACAGCCACTAAAGCAGGGACCTCCACCTGCACCCTGGAGCAGTGCACAGCCACTAAAGCAGGGACCTCCACCTGCACCCCGGAGCAGTGCACAGCCACTAAAGCAGGGACCTCCATCAGCACCCTGGAGCAGGGACCTCCACCTGCACTCTGGAGCAGTGCACAGCCACTAAAGCAGGGACCTCCACCTGCATCCTGGGGGATCACCTGCCGCTTTTCACTTACTTTCACCATATAATGTAAGCCACTGATTGGCTAATGAGTCCCAAGACCTTGTTCTGATTGGCTAATGAGTCCCCAGACCTAATTTCCCCAGCCCTAAATGGGCTGCTGATTGAAAGGAAACCAGAAACACCTGCAGACACTTTGTCCCCCCCCCCCAGCAACAGTTTGGGATGTAGCTGCCACTCTGCATTCACTGAATGGGTGGGAGGGGAATCGGCCAGAAGAGCAACCAATCAGATTTAGTCTGATTTGATAGGGTCACTGCACAGGCTTTCATTTTCATTTTCCTTACATTTTTTCAATCACAACCCTTTTCCACAACAGGGGTGGAACCAGGCTGGCTCACTAATACCCCTTTTCCACTGTAGAGCTGGAACCAGGCTGGCTCACTAACACCCCTTTTCCACTGTAGAGCTGGAACCAGGCTGGCTCACTAACACCCCTTTTCCACTGTAGAGCTGGAACCAGGCTGGCTCACTAATACCCCTTTTCCACTGTAAAGCTGGAACAAGGCTGGCTCACGAATACCCCTTTTCCACTGTAGAGAAGGAACCAATTCAGGCTGACTCAGCACTGTATAATACAATTGCGTTTCCATTGCATTACCCACAGCTACAACTGTTGCACATGACTGCTAGACTCTGTCCAGATGAGGTCAATTGCAAGAACAACCTAGAGTCCAGGCATAAATAACAGAGCTCCCTGTATTAAACGGGAGTGTACGGAGGACCAGTGCACGTGGTTTTATAAGCAAGTCCTAGAGTGGGTGGATGAGTCAGACAGGGCCGTACCCAGGGCACAAGGAGGCCATTTTGTTTCAGTGCGCACAGGAAGTAAATACTGTGTCAGAGGTCAGAGGTTGAGAGGCAAACGGTTGAGGTGGGTGCGAGCGCGGGCGCCCGGGAACCACCGGGACCCCGGCCGCAAGCTCCGCCCACTGCTCGGACGGGCAAATGGAACCGCAGAACACAGCCTGTCACTCAAACGGAGAACTCGCTTTCGGACCGTAACTCTCAGGCACACAATGAGAGGTTAAGGAACTGCCGCTCTGCAAAGGGAAGACGATCCCTACAAAACAGCGGGCATTACAGAAGAAACCCTTCCCCTCCCTTCCCATGGGATTTAGACAGCATGGAAACGGAATGATTTTAATTCAAATTTGGCCACCATGAACACACTGAGGTTTCGGTGAACTGTACCAATTTAACTTGAACTGAAATGCATTTTTAATGCTTATTGTTGCTTACCCTTCACAAGCATCTGCTCTTCTTTTACCGTACAATTTCACAGCAAGGACGTAGATAGCATACACAAAAGATTCCTTCAACAGACCTTCATTTTAACCAGAACACCTTCTTCTTATCACTCAAGTAAAATTTAAAAAAAACAACAAAAAAACTTCACTTCCCAGAATTCTGTTCAACAGATCCTTCCAGCCTTAAGGCTTCACGTGATGATGCTAGCTTTCAGAGGAAAAAGAAGAACAAAAAAAACACAACGACATGGACAACACAGGCAATAAATAAATAAAGGAACACGAACGCACAGAGAAAGAGAGAGAGACACAAAGAGAAGAGGAGCTTGGAAAAAGAAAGAGAGGACGTGTGTTTTTGCGGTCTCTGTGGCCTGGGCGAGGAGGAGGAGGAGGAGGAGGGGGCGGTGCGGGTCCGTTAGCGCCGCTAGCGGCGTTAGCCGTTGTACTGCTGCTGGTAGCGGCGGTTGAGCTCCCTCAGCTCGCGCTCGCGGGCGCGCCGCGACTTGTTGGACTTGGTGGAGCGGCTGGAGCGGGTGGACTGCGCCGACTTGGTGCTGTGGCAGCGCGAGGACGCCCTCTTCAGGAGGTTCTGGGAGATGGAGCGGTGCAGGTTCTTCATGGACGAGGAGGCGGCCATGCTGACGATCCAGGGGTGCTTGAGCGCCTGGCCCGCGCTCAGACGCGCCGCCGGGTCCACCGTCAGCACGCGCTCGATGAAGTCCTTCGCCAGGTTGGACACGTTGGGCCAGGGCTGCGGGGGCGGGGGGGAGGGGGAGGAATCAGTTACTCTGCAGAAATCACCTCACAAAACTGCTTATTTTTAAACTGTGGTGTGCAATAATCAACCATCACCAAATAAACAACCATTTTGGGGGGGGGGGGGGGTGGTCAACAATCTGGATTTCAGAAACACATTTAGTTCCATGCAGCAGGTCACCAACAGGGCAATGCAACCCTGCGTGAAAACCAGTCCACCAGAAGAATCAATCACTGCAGTGCAACTCAAACCAGATGCTGCACACACACACTAATAAAGAGGCAGTTGCTCAGAACTGCTGCTCCTATAGAAGCAGTCAGTATCTGATTGCTAACTGAAACCCAGTACAGTGCTTTTAGGGAGTATGACACAGGTATGTTGCTCTTAAGTAATAAGTTAGGCCTGAAGTGTGGGCTGAAACATGCTTAATAATGCCTACAATCACACTTATTGATGGGTTCCAGGCAGTTTCCGGCTCTACACTTCATATTCTTGTTGCTGCAATTAGTTTTGTGTTAATGCACTACCACAGCGTATCAAGAATGTACTGCTGTAGATTAATTCACATAATTGTAAATAGAACAACCAAATGGTGCCGCCCCATATAAAAGCTACATTGTTAAATTAGGAAGAACTCGTGGGAAGAAAACGAAGCTCACACGCACACATTCTGACAGTAAAAATGTGTCCCCATTTCACCACTGAGAGAGCTGCATTATGGGAGCACATCAGCTTCTGCTGGTTATAACATCACACTACCAGCAGAGGGCAACAGAGCCTCAGTGTTGAAACAGCCACAGCTTTAAATGTTACAGGTCTCTGATTTCAGTGTATATTTTTACATTTTTATATGCATGCACATTTCAAGACCATCTGGGGTAAAACAACAAGCAAATATCCACCAGTGTTACAACGGTTTATTAAACTTAGAAGTTTTTAAATACTGCACAGTCCTATGAAATAGAGGAGAATCGGTTCCATTTTGACCGCACACAACTCATCCATTGTCAGTTAAGACTGTCATGCATTACTGTGTGGGACACAATGCAGGTGTTTGAACTGCTTCAGGGCAACAGTGAGAAGCCAGATTTACTTAACCAAAAGCCTGCAGTACCAACTGTGTCCAGCAGAGGGAGATAGCTGCTGAATTAAACCGATAACCCAGAGTGGACAGACAGAGAAGGTCACTGACACACAAGATCAAGGGTAGGGAAAGGCGGAGAGAAAGAGAGAGAGATAGAGGGGGGAGGGAGAAAGCGATAAAGACGTTTGGAAGATGTCGAAATGCCACTGCTTTGTGGCTCACCCCAAATGCACACCAGGGAGATAGCGGTTGGCCTGACTGCCTGAATGTGAAGGAGACACAAAACAACCCCCCCCAAACACGCCGAGCTGCAGAGGACAAAGGCCGAGGCTGTGGAGGTTTAATGAGTCTGGGAGTCTGCCGGGTTCTGACTCACTGCAGCACAGCCGCATTGTGAGGAAAGGAGAATGGACAGCCCTGCCAGGAAGCCGGGCTGTGACATCACAATACCCCCAAGAGCAGAAAGCCAGACTGTGACATCACAATGGCCCAGAGAGCACAAAGCCAAACTGTGACATCACAATACCCCCGAGAGCAGAAAGCCAGACTGTGACATCACAATGGCCCAGAGAGCACAAAGCCAAACTGTGACATCACAATACCCCCGAGAGCAGAAAGCCAGACTGTGACATCACAATGGCCCAGAGTGCAGGCAGGCAGCCAGACTGACATCACAATGCCCCAGAGTGCAGGCAGCCAGACTGTGACATCACAATGCCCTGGTGAGCAGGAAGCCGGACTGTGACATCACAATGCCCAGGTCAGTAGGAGATGGTATCCTAAAGGGGAGTTTCTGGGCCTGACATTTCACAATTTCACTGGAAAATGCACGCCTCCCCTCCCCTCTGTGGCTCTCTACATTTCCACATAACTATTCAATCGAGCCCACAACCACAACTCCTGCTCCGGGAAACATAACCGGCCCTTCTTACCACACTTTATATTAATGTGTCGTCAATTAAACGCAATAATCTTAACAGCATTCGTGAAGTGTTCGCCCTGAATTACGGCACCACTAAGCCCTTGCCAACGACCGGTGTCTGGGTTAAATAATGTCTATTGCTTTTTCTTTATTAATATTCAAGACTGGCTGTGAAATTAATGGTGACAATGTTCTGATGAATGAATTACAGCCTAACTGAGAGGATGATGCTATAATGTTGACATATATAATGCTCTGCTGACGCTACCTGTGGAACAGAGGTCACATGACCACCGCTGTGTACAGAATGAGCTGAAGGAGACAGAAAGTACACAGCTTTAGTGCTGCTACACAGCTCTACAGTGCTCCCATTTTAGGAGCCTTTGCTCCTGAAAATCAATGTGTGCTAACTGGGAAAATAATTCAGGGGCACAGCTACGAATTGAGGGTGCATTAGGGCGCTCCTAAATTTTTCAACTTAGGAGCACATGTGCTCCTTGGGAAAAACGTTAGCGTAGAGCCCTGCGCTACAGCTACAAACAAGACCGCGCCTTCCACCAAACGCCAATCAAATAATGCAAAGTGCTGTTCTTCTGAAGATCACTATTTTTCACCATCATTCTTCTCCTCTTTTTCAAAATGACAAAGGCAGTTACAGCTCCTCTCAGATCCTACAACACACCCGGGCAGCCTGGAGACTTTATCCGCTTACTCAGTTCCCAATTCCTTTTGATTTGCCGCTGTATTGATTGGTACAAGAGCTCTGTGTCAAGGATTCCTGTATTTAATCCACGATTTCCTTTAGAGTCTGGCCAGCTTCGCTCTAATTACCAACAGCACTCCCTCTGCACAGGCACGTACACTCCCCCTTGTTATTAGTGCGAAACGACCCTTAACGACCTTGCAATGACCTTTCTTGCAAGTTTCTTTGCACAAAAGCTTCCAGTGAATGAAAACGTGCAAAATGCAGTGCGTTCAGAAAACCCATACGTTCCGGAGAGTGCCTATGCAGGTGTTAAAATGTGCAACTGCTCTTTTGTTTTGCTGAACACCGTTTTTTTGTCTGTTTTTTTTACTTGACCTTCCTGGTGACCTGGTGACCTTGGGAAGAGGAAGGGCGCTGTCTGGAGCAGCGCTGTCTGTACAGGGCTCGCCGCCACGTGAACTGGGCCTGGCGGGACTGGGAAGGCGGGAGACGCGGCCAGTCAGGCCAAAACACACACAGGCCCTCGCCTCCGCCAGCAGTCAGGAGGCCTCACACACACACACACACACACACCAAGTGCGGCAGCGTACCAAGCCTCCGTCCCTGCGACCTGCTGCCAGCGTGTGTGTGTGCGCGTGTATCTGCATGTGCCTATGTGCGCACGTGTGTACGTGCACGTGTGTGTGTTTGCGTAAGAGGAGAGAGGGGGAGAGAGACTGACACAGCTAAAGTATACATGCAAATGTATCAGTGTGACTATTACTTGCTGAACATGACATATATGCTATCCTTAGCAAACTAAGAGTTGAAAGTTCAAATAAACCTCCCCCACCCCCAAACTGCCCCCCCCCCACCCAATTCCCCCCCAGCCCCATGGTAAATTCCAACATCCTGCAATACTCTATGTACTTGTAAACCCAACACACCAGTATACGATGATCCTGTAAAACCAACACACCTGAACACCTGCTGATCATGCATGTGCAGTGATTCTGACCAGTGTTGCAGCACACACACAAAAACCAGCCGACCACTTCCACCAATCCCAGGTCACTGAGGGACAGAGAACATGGCCCTCCACTCCGTTCCCATGGCAAAAGCATAGCCCTGACCCTATATTTTCTGCTCAATGCATGCAATCAGGGTGACAAAGCCACTTGCCTTTTACATATTATGCATTTATAAATGAGGATATTTACCGAAGAGGTTCAGGCCTTCCTTCTTGCTCAAGGGCACATGTGCAAAACACAGCCTTGAAATGAAACCCAACGATGGGATGGCTGTCACATGGCCTGCATTATACTGTGCGACCAACCAGAGCAAGCCTATGCAGGCTGTCACATGGCCTGCATTATACTGTGCGACCAATCAGATCAAGTGTATGTAGGCTGTCAAAAGGCCTGCATTATACTGTACGACCAATCAGAGCAAGCGTACAGTACATCCAACCAAACTCTTGGCAAACTGTTTCACAGTACATTAGGACCCAAAGACAAATGAAGTTTAGCAAGAAAACATTCACAGTGCTGAATGCATTCAACGGGAACACTTAATGAACTTCCCTCCCTGTATGAATATTAACAAACTTTCCTCACTTAAAATGCGCCAAAAAATCAATTACATGCCATCAGCTTTGCGGTGCGGTGCATTTTGTTTACTTGCGATTTCCCTTGCCTACGGCACGCCGACCAAACCGTCGTTAATTTCAATTCTGACTGCGAGAGAAACCAGGTGTTTTTAACGTCGAGTCAGGTGGCGAGATTAATTCGGCTCTAACGAGCTCAGCGCTGTGAGACGATAATGCGATCTCCTCGGCTAATTGGAGATGCGCTGCCCAAACAGCCGTGTGGCTAACGATTTTCAGCTGAGCTAAGCGCAGCGCTGCCTCCTAGGTACGGCTAGCGGGTACGTGACCAGTCAAACTGAACACCAGATGGTTACCAGCAAAGAGAACCCCAAAATGGGGTCTTCAAAAATGCACGTTCAAGTAGAACACTGCAGTAGACTCAAAGCCTGGATATTCTCCATGCCCTGTGGAGCCACAGCAACAGTCGCCAGTGACAACGTGGGGGGTTACCCAGAATGCATCATTTGAATAATGGAGGGGGGACGGGGGACGATTATTTAGGCGTGGACAGAACACCACTCCACTGCTGTCACCAACAAATGCAATCAAAGTGAAAGATCGTCATGAGCTCGGTGACGTCACAATACACCACAATTTCCATCCAATCACAATCCGGCCTTCCAGGCATCTCGAAGGTCATTCAAAAGAGCCTCCCTGCGACAAGTCAAAATTAACATTCACGATTGCTTACTTCACGCCTGTCATTATCCGATATGCAAGTGTCAGAAAAAAAGAGGCCGTACCACGAACAACGTCAACCAACGGGGATGACGGATTCATTCTTGGACTGACCGTAAAGAAATCTAACCAACACGGCCTTCGGTGATCAGATAGAATTACTCTTCCCCCATCCTGTAGTCTTTAATACTGCTTGCCTTCCCCCCACCGCGGTTTTTCATTACATGTTGTTTTCTACCGTTGTCCCAGCTCAGAGTTGTTTTTACAGGTTTCTCTTGCACTCTTTTTTCACATGAATTCTAGACCACGTTCAACCCGGGTCAGCAAATAATGCAAGCGCACGCTTCCTCCTCTGGCTCTGGGGTTTGTGGGTGTCGGGGGTGGGGTGGGGTGGGGTGTTGGGGGGGGGGGGGTGGTTTAAGAAAAGAATTTATTTTTGACTGCAGATCACACGCTGTGCAAATGAATTATAATTGTGTTGATGTGCATTAAAAGTACAGGCATTCCACTGATTGGTTTTAACCCCCTATTCCCTCACACACAATGGCAGAAACGTAGAACGGAGATAAATCGATCACTTTTTAAACAACGGATTAAAACGAAACGGACTGGGCGTGAATCCACCGAAATCCAGCTGAAAAAGTCTTTGGCTGAGACGTCAGGGGTTCTATTGCCCTGCCCCGTTTGGACGGACTAAAGAACGAAAGGAAGATTAAAAAGAAGACAAAAGCTTTTTTTTTTTTGTCTTGAAGTGCCGCCACCATCTCAGCTGGCACGATAGCAGCCCAAAAAAAATAAAATAATGGGTCACTCCAAGCATTGCAGTATAGTGGCTAGGGAACTGGGTTTCTAAATCAAAGGTTGCGGGTTCAAGTCCCCACAATACCCCTGAGCAAGGTACGCAATCTGAACCACGCATAGATTGCAATTTTGCATACAGTTCATTTGCACGAACTGTATGCAAAATTGCAATCTATGCATGTCACCGTGGATAAAAGGATAAAAACACTCAGACACAGTCGTTCCTCTCCTGCAAATAAATCCCGCGTCCAGAGGGAAATCAAGTCTGTTATACCCAACGATTTTTCATTCGCAACCTTTTTTAATTTAACAGACAATTTCAGAAATGAGATTCCTCCCTAACTGCTCCTGATTACAGGTGACTGAACATTTGATTATGCAAATATTATTCAACCGTAAGATCAATAGTCTATTACTGGAATCAGCATTAATAAAATAAAAATCTAAGAAAAAGCTTCAGCACATTTAGCACATTTTATTTCTTCCCATTAATTCATGAAAATAAACACTAAGAGCTACACAATAGAATAATCAATATCAATGTTCCTGCTGAAAAGGGTTTGAGTTGAACATGGACTTCTCTGCAGCAAATCAAAAAACATTTCTGGAAAATATGAAGAGGCCACATCAAATTTTAAGTCTCACGGTTTATGGGTATGTGTCTGTGTGAAATTCAACTTTCTATATTCTTTCAAGAACTGCGGACTAACTAAAATATTGTCATTCAGAACATTTATTTACAGGAAATTACAACTGGTCATACACAGTTGTTTCACACTGAATAATACAAACTAAACAAGTTTATATCCATAAATAAATAATAAAACTAACTATGTCTTCCTTAGGAAGGGTTTAACCATAACAATTTGGTGGAGTGATTCTGATTCTTCTTCAAAAAAAAATATTGGGTGGTCTCTTAATTTTTTCCAGAGCTGTATTTAGCAAAAATACGGTGTTCCATCATTTGAATACCCTACTTCTGAGGCCCCAGACAACCCACAGAAAAACACCATTTTTAAATACAGAACAAATACACGCAGCTATAGAACAAAACAAAACATGATGCTCGGTTCAGCCAGCCACACCTTCCATGCAAGAATTTCACTATGAAGAACAAAGAAATAGGCATTACAGCAGACTGTAGCTCAAAGTACTGCAGAAGTTAATAAAGAAAATGATCATAATACCACTATTAAAAAGTGTAATATGGGTTCTATGGATATGAAATTCTAATTAAAAATACATTACAGAATATGGTGGGATTTTTCAGTCTCTGATGCTGACAATGTGTCTGGCACAATCTCTGGCATTTGTTCTCAGGGTTCCCTAGGGCTCCATCTTAGGACCAGTTATATTTACTCTGTACCCTATATGTTGCCTCTTGTGAACAGTTACTTTTCTTTCCAGTGCCAATTACATGTTTACATTTAACTCAATCTCGTACAGACAAACAGAAATTTCTACTTTTAAAGTATCATGCACTGGATAAACTTTATTTTCTGCATTTAACCACAGATACAACAGTTGGTGGTTTCCACGAATCAGATTTACGTCAGTCACTGGCAGATTCATGTAAAATATAAAACCAGATAATGCATGCTGGTCTTTTATTATCCCCCCCCCCCCCCCAAATACCTGATTTGATAAAATATTACGACTGAATCCCAGGCGTATTAATAAAAATAGAAAAAATAAAAGGCATCCAGAATTAGACCCACCAGATTCAGGCCAGAGAAGGTAACTAGTGCACTCAACCACTATAAAGTGGACTACCATAATCCTCTACAATTTCATGTTTTTTAAAAATGTATTATCCAAGCAGTGATTAAAAATATGTACGCATATTATCATGAGCAAACAAGATGGAAGATGAAAATCTAGCCACCCTATGTTGGTTACCTGATATTTTTTAGACACAAATTACTTTTCATGGTTTAGCATCCATCACATCTGAGTCCATCAGCCTCAGCTAAATCAAACGACACAATCTTCAGCGTGCCAGTGCACCCCACCAACCCCCACACACAGGCACACACACACACATACTCACACTGACACACATACACACACACACACTCGCACTCAGACACACATACTGTCACACACGCGCACATACACATATATCCACACACACACAGACACACGCACTCACACGGACACACGCGCGCACACACGGACACACGGACACACGGACACACACACACACACACTCTCTCTCTCTCTCTCTCTCGCGCACACACACACACAGATCCTGAACAGGCATGCATATATTACTGCGCATAAAACAAATTTTTTTTTTTTCCTTCTTCTTTTTTTTTTTTTTAAACTGCGTTTTAATCAAGGTAACCTGCCACTGCGGGACGGGAGCCATCACTCCTGACGAGCCCCCCGGTCCGTGTGACAGGCGGGAGCAGGGCGATATTTCAGCACAGCAAAATCGCAGATCACCCCTCCCCCCTTCAGAGCCCCACAAACAGCAGCCCCCGTTTGAGGAAGAGGCGCAGGTGTGGTCCTTATTTCAGTTTGCCTGGCCTTCTCTTCAATCCTTACTCCGCGGACGTGAGAAACGCAGGCCCGCGTTCGGCCTGGGGCGGGGGCCGTCCTTAGCCGCCGCCGCCGCCGCTAACCAGCGCGACGGAGTCCCTCAGCAACCCGGGCGTGACGCCGCGCGCGCTTCTCCCATTCACAGGGGGGTCAGTGTGCGTCAGCAAATATCTGCGGTGCGCAGATAACGGCTGGACAAACGCCCCGCCGCCACCGTAGCTGCTTCCTGGCCCAGGCAGGGTCACGGCGCGGGGAAGCGGCGTGACACAGAGGTCCTGAACTCTACTCGTCTGACGCCATGGCAACCGTGCGCGCGCTCTCCGACCGCCCGCCCGCCCGCCCGCCCAGACCGCCGGGGAGCGGGAAATGGCCGACCGGAACACTTACAGGGGGCTTCCCTGGGAATCTGGGAATGTGGGAATACGCGGCACTTCTGTTTTCCAGAACCTTGGCTTTAATAATTTTACAGTGAAAATAAAAACATACACTGACACACACACACGTGCGCACGCACACACAGCCACACACACATAGCTCCAAACACACACGCACACACACACAAACAGCCACACACACACATACAGCTCCACACACGCACATACACCGACACACCCACATGCAGCCACACACACGCGCGCGCACGCACATACACGCACGCACACAAACAGTACACCCAAAGACCTCTCAAATTACACATCTCTGCCCCCCCCACCCCCCCAACTCCCCCCCCGCTGTGCACAAACACAGAAAAGCCTCACAGCTCAGGGGAACCCATTTCAAAAAATTAAATCTCATACCCGACTTCAGCAGTTAGACAAAAATAAAATTTTTAATCCAGTGTGAATAAGTGAACTAACTGCACGCTAAAAATCAAATGAACATTTGAAAGCTAAGATTTTTAAATATTTTTTGCTTCCCTGGGAATAAAGAGAAGAAAAAGAAGAAAAAGAAGAAAAAAAAGAGCAACTAAAAGCAGCTGCTTTTCTGCGTATACCCGGCCTGGAAGAGGGGGGGGGAGTCCTGGGGTGCGTCAGCAGTTTAAGAAAATAAAGTCAAACAGACAAGAGAAGAGGAGAAGAAATGGAAACAAAGAGAGCGAACAGAAGAGAGGGGGGGGGCAGAGAGTGAGAGAGTATGAGAGAGAGTGAGTGAGAGAGAGAAAGGGGGAGAGAGAGAAAGAGAAAGAGAGACAGAAGGAAAGAGAGGGAGACAGAGAGAGAGAGATTAACAGAGAGAGAGAGAGACTGTGCAAGAGAGCAAGAAAGACTTTTTGATGTTCCTTTACTGAAACACCGAACTTTGCCCAACTACCTTAGAGAGAGAGAGAGAGAGAGAGAAAGAGAAAGGGGGGGGGCACAGAGGCACTCACCTCCCCTGAGAAGCTGTACTTCCCCTTGAGGATCTGGCGGTACAGGCGCGTGCGGTTCTCGTCCTCGAAGGGCATGGTGCCGCTGAGCAGGATGTAGGAGATGACGCCCAGCGCCCACATGTCCACGGCGTTGGTGTAGGGCTTGCGCACCAGGATCTCGGGCGCGATGTACTCGGGCGTGCCGCAGGTGGTCTTCATCAGGCACTCGTTGCCCCGGCGACGGGTGCTGGCCAGGCCGAAGTCGGTGATCATGATCTTGGAGTCGGCGCCCGGGTGGTAGTACAGCAGGTTCTCGGGCTTGAGGTCGCGGTGCGTGATGCCCAGCGTGTGCAGGTACTTCACGCCGTCCAGCACCATCTGCAGGACGCGCGTGGCGTCGCGCTCGGTGAAGGAGCCGCGGGCGATGATGCGGTCGAAGAGCTCGCCGCCGGTGGCCAGCTCCATCACCATGTAGACGCGCTCGGCCGTCTCGAACACCTCGATCAGCTGGATGATGTTGGCGTGGCGCACGCGCCGCAGCACGCCCAGCTCCGACTCGCACACCTCGCGGCCCTCCTGGCAGCGCGTCTCGATCATCTTGATGGCGTACGGCTGCCGCGTGCTCTTGTGCTCCACCCGGACCACCCGGCTGAAGCTGCCGCGGCCGATCAGCGCCTTGATGTCGTACTTGGCGGTCACCCGCGGGTCGAACTTGGCCCGGTACTTGGCCGCCTTGCTCCGCCGCGGGTCGGACGGGTCCGGCGGGCCGCCGGGGGGGCCCTGGGACTGGTGGGGGGAGGGCGAGCCGGTCTTCTCGCCGCCACCGCCGCCCGTCTTGCCCCCGCCGCTGGCCCCCTCCCGGATGAAGTGCCTGTAGGGGTCGGCGGCCTGTCCGGCCTGGGGCTCCACTTTCTTGACCAGGTTGAGCAGGACTTCCGAGGGCGGCTCGGGGAGAACCTTGCTCCTCCCGCACCCCATCATGTCACGATCCTGCCCCCCCAGCGTCGCAGAGCATCTTCATCGCCCGCACGGCATGAGGTCACTGCATCTGGGCCACGCCCCAAAAAAAACCCAATCCAACTTCGGTCTTCCCCAAGTCGCTTGCAAAGCAACAAGCTAAGTTCCAATTCCTAATGTAAGAGTGGCAACAAGCTGCAAAAAACTGGCAACAAAAAGAAAAAACCCTGAAAATAAAAGTACAATTGGTTACCATCTGTTATTTTGGTCAACGGAACAAGCAACAACTACGCACATAGAAGGCCGTTGTCACAAGTCCTACATCGCCCAAACCACCTGTAGTGCCGAACGAAAGACACGTTTCACGTGAGCAAAAGAGTCATCGACACAGATAGACAAGAAGAAATCCATCTGCAACGTGATTTTGCGTCGTTTACAGTGAGCGGGTTCTGCAATTGGAAAAAAAAAGCAACGGGGGTAGTGGCAGTTTTCTAAATCTCGTTTGGCACGTGAGGACATACAACTAGCAAACCTTTCTTACACATTGTAGAGGGTGTGGGTACGCCAGAAAGAGAGAGAGCGCAATACGCTGCATGTATTGGCAAGCTAATGAATTCACTTCGAAAAGTGCATGGCAATTTGCTAACATGTCACATTGTGTTAGCGATCTGCGTTACTACAACATCAAAGGACGGAGCGAAGGCTACATAGCTGCGTAGCTGTAGCGTGACATGCAATACGACCTGCTATTGGATATTGTTAACCGTTTTGACTCTTGACGACGCGTTAGTAACAATGGCTTTCATATAATGAAACTGTCTATATTACTAGCAGACAAATACAAAAACCTATCATCAAATAATAGCCTTACTTTCAAGTTGTTACTTAAAATTCTCACGTTCAGTGTTCCTTTATCAAAGACGGGTAGCAAGCGCTAGTAAGTAGCCGTTAAAGTTAGAGAGAATGTAGACTACATTAACCCCTTCTTCAATTTAACTACCTAGCAAAAGTTAGTCTAACGGATCGCATGTAAACAGGTTAGCTAGACTATACGAATCTATTTTTATAAATACACTAGACTAGAGTGCAAATCACTGGTTCTTTGAAAAATACAGCTCGCTAGCTAAGTTAGTTACAGCAACTTGCGACTGATATGACCTTTAACGGTGTAACGGTAACGCTATTATAACGATACTCTATCGTATTTTTTACAGTTAGCTAGAGTCTAGTCTGTCTAGCTAGCTGAAAAAAACTTACACGATGTTTCGCTGGCTAACGCGCAAGCAAATAATTAGTCGCCACTTAAAATACACTAAAACATTTCAATTGGCCAACTACGACTCATGGCCTGAACATGTCCAAAAACTTTCCTGGAAGCCTATCCAGCTAGCAGCTAGCTAACGCTATCTTTACTTTAGCAAGGCCGTGTCAAGTTAGCGGGCTAACGTTAGATGTCGTTATGTGTGTAGTTGGCTAGCAACGACATTGACTCTTGTCCTTCCAATTATAACATTAACACGAAAACTTAGGCCATATTACAAAATATTCCAAACTCTTGTTCAGTCATTTCTTTTTTCAATGTAGTAGACTACGTTTTTGTGAGCGCACAGCTTGCGTTTCACGACATCACTTAGACTAATAGTATAACTTACTTCACATCCCGAAGGATTTATCACGACTCAAATCCATTTTAGTTAACGTAGACTAGCTAGCTAGCTATCGTGCCACTTAAGCTAACCGCATAGCAACACATTTGTCTAGCAACAACTAGTTACCAATCCCCCCCGAGAGAAAACGGTCTTTCAAATAAAATATAGCTAAAAATACAACTTACCGCCCTCTTGAAGTTATTTAGGATTTTAACAAGCTATCTTGCTAGATGCAGTGCATCGAATAACAAAGCAAGATTTCAGAATTTGCTAGCGCCAACGTCCTCACCCCACTCTCAGCTGCTCTCTCCATTTTTTTTTTTTTTTGGTATTTTTTTTTTTTACTTTAATCCATTTGTTTGGCAAGTATTTGTCCTTCCGCCTATTTTACGTTTAAGAACAATAGCACCTTGGACAAACTGCAACGAAAAGTATGGTGTTCAGGTACAGAGCCTCCGACATTGCACAATAATCTGTATCAGCTTCTTGTTGACTGCCCCAAAACTGTTTTCGCGTTGGTCCACCTTTTTTGTGCAGAAGTTTTTTGGGAGGACCTCGGCTTTTTTCGACCACAGAAACAGACCCACACGAACCACTTGTGAGCTCACTTCCTGGATACCAATAGACGCTCCTTGCTGATAACTTTGGTTAGCCAAAGACCTTTGCTTCCATGTTGGTTCCTAGATTTCCCTAATCTTTTAGAGCTAAAAGGACCAGTCTTCGTTAGATCCGAAATGGCGCCAGGACACCCCCAACTTTCTGTAAATCTTCAGTAAATCGCCAGTGAGAGGCGCACTCCAACATCTCAAACTCCTAACCATGTTTGCTTGGGGGAAAGCGTAAGGGATTTCTCTGAATTTGTGAGCGCACATAGCATTTCGACTGATGCGTCTCTAACGGTCCCAAACAACGTCCAGGAAACGTAACCGCTGGAGGGCGCTACGTGTCTAATGATGGTATTTTCCAGACGTTTGCTAGGCAAGTAACCTAGACAAGAACATTCAAATGAATGAGGTCACATTTAATTAAAAGGGAGTTGTGTACGAATTGCAACGTCCTCCGTCTATAATATGAAGAAAAGAGTAAATTAACAGTAACATTAGCAAACATAAACACGTGTATTAACTGTAACGTTATGTTTTCCCAAAGAGTATGAGTTATGGTACAATTCAAGTTAGCAATACAGTATCACAAACGTGCGTTTGAACTTCACATATCATTATCAGTTATTTAAAAAGGCACGTAATCAGGGAAGAAATAGAATAGGACCTCCAAGTGAGGGATGGTTAGCTGCCAAAGTGGTTGGTTGTGTAGGCAAACTTCTCCAGCCACAGATAAAAATGACCAGAATTGGACTGGTGGCTTGTGGCTGGTGTTAATTTCCCATCCTGCACATGGTACCCTATGTTCCGGATGTTCTTGTGTAGCCTTGTGAAATTGTACTAAAATTCTGTGTGTTTTTCGTGATGTTGGAAGCTAGGCTACAATAAGTCTGTAGGAAGTAGGCTTACTGATTCTCTCTGGTCATTGCAGGTATTTCTTTTGAAAACACTTCAATGTGCTCTTGCGCTGCAGATGCACAAACCTAAAACTTGACAGAAGGTGTACCCCTGCCCCTGTCATCCCCATTCAATTTAGCACACGTGTGAAAACAATGCATGGGCAAATTCTCCTCTACGTTCCTACGTCTAGCTTACGTATGCGCTTTATTTGATCTCGTCCTCGCAGCTAAGTTTTAGATCACCTCGCTGTGCCCCAAGAGGGGCGGGTACTTTGTAGAACACTGCGCAGAGCGCAACTGTAAAGGCAGACCGTCTTGTTTCAAACCAACTGAAGTGCTTTGAGGCACAGATTAAACGCTCTCAAGTTTTTTTTCTCCACACAGTCATACCCGGTAGATAAATATCTGAGGGGGAAAAAACCCACACATTCAGTAAGTTTTTTTACATATGAAAACATGATTTCAAAAAAAAAGAAACATACAATAAGACAATATTCTTTATCTACGTAATATCTTCCATGTGGGAACCATGGTTCTTGCTCTTCTAAGCATGGGTGTAAATGGAATATAACACTTGGCCCCTAATATGAATTAGCTTTTATTCATGAGTTTATTTTTTTTTTTAGGATTAATTACAATTATGTTCATTTGTCCAAGTACTTTGGTTCCCAAAAAATGAAGGGGGGGGGGGGGGGGGGGTGTGCTGTATAAAAGGTCTGAAAATCCTACACCTATCAGCTGAAATGGATATAAATGCCCTCAAATTACAGCGGACAGTCTGCACTTAAACCTCATTTTCAGATCCAATATGCTGGAGCACAGAGCCAAAGCAACAAAAACTGTGTCACTGTCCAAATACTTATGGACTGCACTGCAAATAAGAGACAAATAGATTTCCCCCATTTCCCTACTCCTAATTTCTCAAGGAACATAATTTGCTTTTTTTATATTCAGAAAATCTTCAGTGTTCAGAATTATTAAGCCTGCATATTGTTTCCTTATGAACACAATGTGCACACAGAAATGCGTTTAAGCAGCACATAAAAAAGTCATTATGCTGGGAATATTGTAAGTGATTAAATTCACAGGACTCCCTAAAAATATATTAAAATTTATTTTCAACATATCCCTCGCTAAATAATATTTTGACACAAGCTGGAATCAGAGCAATGTCAACTCTTTTTTAGTCTTTAATCAAAGCCCTTTTTTTCCATAACCACATTTAGTTAATCCCCGCAGAAAATTAGAGAGGTGGAAAGAACATTTCTCCAGAGAAAGTAATGATGGCAAATATTGGGTTTAACATTCTTGCTTGTTTTACAGTCGATATCGACGCAGACAGCAGCTGCCAAGAAAATATGTTAAATGGCACTCTATGCTAATGTGAGTTTTATGAATATATACATCCAGGGGAGAGAACTTCAAGAAACAACAAAGTCTAGAAAATAATTTTCCACTTCCCACCAGAGATGATTACTGGTGGTGAGAGAAAGGCTTAGAGATGCACAGATATGTACGTATAAAATGGCAGCCTGAAGAGAATGGAGGACTGCTGGATAGGGAGGAAGAGAGCGAGAACGAATAAGAAACATACGCATATATATATATATATATTAGACATGAGAGAGACGGGTCTTTGTGGAGCCGTCAAAATTTGCTGGAGTGGATCTGGGGGTCCAGCCACCCGTAAGATTGATGTGTGTACCCCGTCATTTACCAGGAGACGTATCCGATGTTATGCAGACTGCAGCGACGCCCTGAATTTGGGTGGATTCTCAGGACTGTTATGTTGCCCCAGCTTGCGTCAATGCGGGTTTGTCCACCCCAACCCCGTCGATGTGATGGGGGTACGCGCACGGATTCTAGAACCCGAACACCTGACGGGTCTCCCGAAACCAAGTGGAGTGTGGGGTAGGGGTGACCTGAGGGGAATATGAGGCGGCTAATTTGGATGGCTCTCATTTTGCCTGGATTGGTATTTGGATAGATAATAAGTCGGTGGGCTTGACTGAGGATGGAGCCTGCCGCTATATGGCACAGTGCAAGAAATAGAGTTCAATATTTGATGAGAGACTGGGGAGAATCTTAGAAATTAATTGCAGTGACATTTTTCTTTGTCTTCTGTGTACAGACGAAATGAAGAAGCCATAAAAGTCTGAGATCATCCTACTGGGGCTCATGAGTGGGTTATCCTGCTAATCCGAAGGTTCACGGGGCAGTGATACCCTCCCATGGTTCAGAACCAAATCCTGGCTGTACTGTGTGACCTGTAGGTCATAAAATAGTCACCAGCTCTCCTGTAGTACTCCGTGACCTGTAGGGTGTAAAATAGTCGCTAGCTCTCCTGTAGTGCTATGTGACCTGTAGGGTGTAAAATAGTCGCTAGCTCTCCTGTAGTGCTATGTGACCTGTAGGGTGTAAAATAGTCGCTAGCTCTCCTGTAGTACTGCGTGACCTTTAGGGTGTAAAATAGTCGCCAGCTCTCCTGTAGCGCTGTGTGACCTTTAGGGTGTAAAATAGTCGCCAGCTCTCCTGTAGCGCTGTGTGACCTGTAGGGTGTAAAATACTCGCTCACTCTACTGCAGCACTGTGTGGTCTGTAGAGTGTAAAATAGTTGCTCGCTCTCCTGTGGTACTGTGTGAACTGTTTGCTCCTCCGTTGCAGTGGTCCTGGGTGTACAGGGTCCACGAGGTCCAGCTGTCACGTTGGAGCTAGATGCTCCGGAATGTTCATTTAATTAGATTCCCTCTCTGGCGGGCTCACACAGAGGACCCGCAGGTGAACATTAGATGCCGTTCTGCCAACATGAACCCGGACGAACTTCCACCCCGTTGGCTTGCCTTGAACGAGTGAAAACTAGAGAAACTCTGGCCCGGATCCATCGGCCTCCACATCAATGCCTTCGATTCCGATTCCGCTCCAGCTCCGCACTGTTCACTGGGCCAGATGCGAGAATAAATAAAGCTGTTTGTTTTTGAATCAAAGATTTGTTTGTCAAGGATAACCTCGGGGCTGGCCGCACCTAAGGTCAGCGCCAGTGCGTTTATGCACAGCTGGCCCTTTCAGCATGAACATTTAAATTTTTATTTTATCAGACCCAAAATCTGTCTCAAAATGGTACTGATCTGCAAGGTCAGAGTTAACCAAAGCCAGGGGGGGGCAAAAACACAAACCTAAATCACAGAGACTGAGACAAACACAGAGTGAGATTTCATATCAGCAATGATCTGTCTGCCTGAGGGCTTGCAGATTACCAGTAACCACGTCTCCTTTAAATATAACAAAGCCCACGTTAGAGGTATTAATCCCAGGGGAAGAACTGGACACACAGCTGCAAAAAAGGCCTTGAACAGAACAGAAAAGACATTTCTTTTATAAACGGCAGTTTGCTCGTGCTCCGGCTGCTTTAGGTAGACAGGTGGTGGAGAGACAGCGGCGTCCTCTCGCTGTCCCGTAGCTGTGTAATCCCTGTGTTTGTACTATGGCCCCACCCCTAACACACACACACGCACACACATAGACACACACACACACACACACACGCACACGCACGTGTATGCGCATACACATGCACACACACACACAGACGCAAACATGCAGACAGACACACATGCATCTACACACACAGACAGACATAAACACAGACACACACACAAATGCACGCGCGCACACATGCACTTACATACGCACACATGTATCTGCACACACATACACACAGACACACGCACATACACCCATACACGCACACACACACACACACAGATACTCCTGAATCCTGTCAAATGCTAGACACCAGGTTATACACTATATTTATTTTTTTCCTTTTTCATTTGCATGGTGGCTATTTCGGTGTGTGTTTCCATCCACGTTTGCGTACGCGCGCGTGTCTGGGTGTGCGTTCTGTGCGGTTGTTTACGTGCGCATCTCCTGTTCGAGGACATGTTTGTCAGCACGCAGTGCTGGAACGCCTTAATGGTGGAACCGTAGGAGAACGATACAAACCCCCATAATCCTTCATGTTTAATCTCCGGAGCTGTGACTGTGCTAAAATGGGAGGCTCCAGCTGTGAGCCCTGCACTCTGATTGGAGCAGCTCTGTGCAGGTGTCTCCTTCTCTAGCGTTTATGCAGAGCAACAGGGCAGGTGTCCATACAACTGTGTGTGTTTCTCCGGTCCAGTGTACAGGTATGAAGGTGTGTGACCCAGCCTCAGGTGTTCAGGTGTTGTTGCTGTGTTGTGTGTGGAAGCGCATCGCTGATCAATCTGAGACGAAGTAATTTATTGCGGCTTTTAAAATGCAAACAGTTTCCTCTGGAACACCTCGGCCTGTTGAGAACAGAAAAAGACGTCCAAGTTGTCAGCGCATTAAATGTTCTAACTGACCCCCAGCCCCCCCCCCCCCTTCCTTGTTGTAATGAAGTGGGTTTAAATTGATTACATGCCAGTTCAGGGAAACCAATCTTCCTGTCATTGGGTAATGTGAAGCCTCACACAAGAAGGCAACCCCCCCAACCAAAAAAAAAACAGCCCTCTTTAGAACCCCTCCCCCACCCCACCCCAGTTCCTGATGAAATTATTATTATCAGTAAAAAAAAAGGCACAAACAATATAAGACTGCCTGGAAACTTGACACATCGTCTCTCCCACAAATTAAATTATATATATATATATATATATAGGAACAAAGAGAGAAACCTAAAGAAATGGAGATGTACTAGAGAGTAGGAGAGGAAAATGACTGAAGAGACAGAGAGAGAGAGGGAGGGAGAAAGAGAGATAAAGAGGGAGAGATCACTGGAGAGGGCCACAGACTCACATTAGTCTCCCATTTCACAGGGACTGAATGTGCAGTGAAAATTTAGCCTGTATCTCCGCTGAGCCGGTTACTGAAGAACAATAAGTCAGCCCAGTGGAGCCCTGATACATATTTATTGTGTCTCTGTAGCCGGGAGATGGGGGAGAAGAGGAGGGAGAAATGGCGAATATGAATTGGGACGATCAAATGCTGGGGGGAGGGGGTGTGCGTGAGAGAGATTGAAGGGGTGATACAGCACATGGGATGGTTGGAATGCAGGGGGAAGCAAAGCCACTTTGGGACGAACTTGTTACCAGTCCTGGGAACCTGACTCCTGAAGCTCTCTGATGTCCCTACCTGCTTCGGTTTGACCGCTCGCTCTTCTGGTTGAGCCCTAGAGGACGCCAGCTTCTGGAGAGCTCTGCCACCCTGCAGGGTTCCGTTTCAGCCCAAATTCGCCACACCTGGCTCTACTGACGAGCAGCTGAATGAGCAGCTGAATGAGCAGCTGAATGAGCAGCAGAATGAGATCTCTAAGCTGCTGAATGAGCTGCGCTTCGTTAGGGTTGGAGTGGAAACCTACAGGACGGTAGATCTCCAGGGACAGGTTTGGGAACCTCAGATCTACACAACTGTGCCAATCCCTCACTTTTTGGACACCTCTCTTTTACGACTATTTCAGCTTTTTAGTTTTCAGCTCAGTGGTCTTGAGGGTAGTGCACGCACACATACACACACACACACATATGCATGCACACACCTACACACCTACATACAGACACACACACACACACACGCACACATGCACACACGCACGCACACCACACACACACACACACACACACATAAAAGACACAGAAGACACACACCCTCAGCCAAACCAAAAAAAGTAAGGCCCCGGAAGTAAGTCCGTACTGTGATTGACTCTCCTGTGGTACCCATTGGAGCTGCCCATTGCACACAGCGTAACTCCCCAGCGGGTATCTGTAGCTCCACTTTACCACTGTTCGGTTCATACCTCAGTGATTCAGCTCCTCAAATCAAAAATGAAAACGTGGAGTGAAAAGCAGCTGTGGCCTTGAATGCTCCATGCTGCCATTATTCTCGTCACCGAGAAGGAAAATGACCTTCAGAACCTGTTTTAGCGTCGTCAATATCCCACGTTCTAAACACGGACTAGTAGTACACAAAGTGAAAGCTCAAATTACATAAAACTGTCACATCGCATTACATTACAGACATTTAGCAGACGCTCTTATCCAGAGCGACCTACGCAACATTTGACCTAGCATTTACATTCCATCCATTTATACTGAAGCAATGCGGGTCAAGTACCTTGCTCAAGGGTAGAATGGCAGTGTCCTACCCAGGAATCGAACCGGTGACCTTGAGGTTACAAGACCAGTTCCTTACCCATTATACTACACTGCCACATAACCAACCCCAGTGGCACCAGAGGTAGAGGAAGCAGATACATGAATTGTCTGATAACCCCAAAAAAAAAAGAAGTAAATCATCATGGCAGCCAACTCAATATTAAAAACATGAAAAAACATGCAGGAAATGGATTTATTGAACAATCTGTTCTGTTCCCATTTTTTTCACAGTGTGGTGAACACAGGCACTCAGTGACACTCGGGTGGGAGGTCAAGCAGCTGTGCACATGTATGGGCATACAGTTAATGTACTCCAGCAGCATAACCAGAAATATTCATATAGCATAACATAACATAAACAACATAACACAACACAACACAACACAACAACATAACACAACACCACACAACATAACATAATATAACACAACACAACACAACATAACATAACATAACATAACATAACATAACATAACACAACATAACACAACACAACACAACACAACACAACACAACACAACACAACACAACACAACATAACATAACATAACATAATATAACACAACACAACATAACATAATGACAAGAACAGGCCATTCAGCCCAACAATGCTCGCCATTGTCTTGACTAAATTAGTGCTCTGATCACCAACAGACTAGATATATATAGTTGGGCCTGCGGAGAGCTGGGTGAGTTAGACCTACCTAGGTGGACTATCATAACTTGGTGTGGTGGTTCAGCTGAGGTAAATGGGCGGGGCCATTATTTAGGTGGCCATGGCCCACCTTGACCCGCCCACATCGACGCCCAGTGATGTAACTGCACTCATGCAAAAGTCGTGACTTAGCTGGGCTGTCATTCTCTACCGAAAATTGAGGCTTCACCTTGGGAAAAAAAGAAGGCAATTGAAATAAATCTGTATCTCTTTTTTTTTGCTGCAATGCAACTCTCACAAACTCTCACACACAAGGTCGTACAAATGCCTTGGTTTATTTATTTATTTATTTATTTATTTATTTTGTTGAACACACAGCATTTGATGGCAATAACATCCTGAGCAGATTTCCTGCCGCTTTGTGAGGGTTTGTTTGGGCTAAAATGAAATGTGAAGAGCCCGGGCTATGCCGTACGTCTTCAGATCTCGCGTACGTCGAGCTCCCGGGCAAGGCTGCGGGTGTTTAGAGCGGCGAGGACCACTTCGAACGAAACGCCGTGAGCCAGGCGGGGCTTCGTTGGCGCGAACAAACCCGCACCGAGTTTGCCCAGCGACAAAGACGTGTGGCTCAGGAGACGCGTGAAGAAAGAAGAGCTGTGACGAGTTGTGTCCGTGGAAACCAGCGTAACTAACACGCCTGACTTACAAACAGGGTTTCCACTACGCACAGCCACCCTAGGGCTCGAGATTTTACTTCTTTTCTTTGCTGTTGCAATTTGTTGTCGAAACTGATTTTCGGTACGTATTGAAATAATTCATAAAGTATTATGATTTTTAAAAAAGTAAATCCAATCAACGTTGTTTCGCAATGACTAGGAGAATCGGCCATTTTTTGATGAGAAGTCATGAGTGAATTTGCGAGCACCCGTTCTACCCGCAGCACCCCGAAAAAGGACCGGCTTACCACCATACCTGAAGAAAAAAGAAAAATGAAAATGAAAGAACAATGCGAAATAAATGTAATGTAATGTAACAATGAAACTCAATTTGAGTTTTATGGAGCCTACCCTCTACGATGACCTGAGACAAGTTCTTTTTGTAAAATGTCTAATATGCAACTCAAGATCTTTCTGAATATTACGGCTGAAAGGTTTTTTCTTTTTTTCTGTTTTTTTTTTTTGTGAAATTTTTAAAATATTATTTCAAATGTTATTTAGAAAACCAAAAATAGAAAAATAAAGTTCCATGCTCATGAATTTGTTCTAAAATGGATATGTTCCATAGTTAATAGCTAATTTGGCTACTTTATAACATGAAGGTTACAAAAGATTGCCTTTTTAACTATGCCTTGTATTACAAAGATACATAAAACCCTATTCAAAATCCCTATGAGCACGGCCTCTTTACTTACCAGACATTAAAATGAAATACAATACATAAAAAAGAGTTTTATTAGAAGCAGACTGTGGACATTTAAGCAAAATAAATTATTAATTATTCATAGATTGCCAGTTCTGCTTGTTGTTGACTTATGATTTCTTATTTTATTTAGTATTTTCTTACAGTTTTCAGTGCATCAGTTTTTTCTTTTGTTGTGCGGTGATTTGTGCAGTGGTTTCTTCAGTTAACTCATAAAATATACATTAAAATTTTATAAATATGTTATCAAGGATCAAAATATGACCAAGGAAGTTTAATAAAGGAAAATTAGGCATAAAAGTAGCATAATCCCCTCCAAGACATACACACACACACACACAGGCAAGCACACGCACACACACACACACTCATACATATGCACATACACTCACACACAGGCAAGCACACGCACACATACCCATACATATGCACATACACACACACACAGACACACACAGGCAAGCACACACGCACACGCACACGCACACACACACACAGGCAAGCAGACGTACACACACCCATACATATGCACACGCACACACACACACGCACGCACGCACACAGGCAAGCACACGCACACACACTCATACATATGCACATACACTCACACACAGGCAAGCACACGCACACACACCCATACATATGCACATACACACACACACAGACACACACAGGCAAGCACACACGCACATGCACACACACACACAGGCAAGCACACGTACACACACCCATACATATGCACACACACACACACACACGCACGCACGCACACAGGCAAGCACACGCACACACACTCATACATATGCACATACACTCACACACAGGCAAGCACACGCACACACCCATACATATGCACATACACACACACACAGACACACACAGGCAAGCACACACGCACATGCACACGCACACACACACGCACGCACACAGGCAAGCACACGCACATGCACATACACACTTAGCACATACCTAAGGTCTCCATAGTGACATCTCCATGGAGATAACTAAATCTTTCTTTCTCTCCATCTGAGTTTCCAGCCGCACTATCAAAGGTCAGGGCCATCTGTTAAGTCCAAATGTGCTGACTGCTGTTCGTTATTTATTGGGAAGCATGTGGGACAAGCAGCTCGATTCTAATGAACAGAAGTCTCCTTCTATGTCTCTCTCTCTCTCACACACACACGCACGCACACACACACTGTTCTCTTTCTCAGTTCTAACATTAGTTATTTTTTTACTTTGTGGATGTTGAGGGCAGATGCTTAACTTTGGGGACTGAGGAACTCGCCGAACTGGGACAAGGGGGGAGGGGGGGGGGGGGGGGGGAGCATCGGCTGTCACATTTCCCTAAGAACTCCAGGCTTTATTTGGTGGGGGTGCTATTTCTGCTTCATGCTCCTGTTTACCTTCCGTGTCTCTAGTCCCTAGGTGAGAACACAGCAGGTAGTGTGTTGAGTCTCTTCATTTATTTATTTATTTATTTTTACTTCTCAGATTCAGGATTAAGGGTGCAGTTCTGGCTTTCAGTGCCATTGTGTTTTATAATGTCATGGGAAAAATGAACGATTTTAAGTTTTAGACATTGCTGAAGAAGTGGCACCTTGGCACTTAACAAAACCGCGATCAATCCTTTTGCGTAAAGATAGTAATTGGAACGTGAGAACGCAGCAAGTTGTTTAAAGCGGTTATATTACTACGGATTGGATGGATCCGATCGTTTTAAATATTAACGCAGAATCCGTGTGGACCCAGCGCGTGCAGCCTGGAGCAGCAGGCTGCATATGTTCTGGGCGCGCGCGGACAGCATTCAGAATCGCCGCTCATTGTTTTACACTGAAAGGCGAGATGCCTCCTCTCCCGCGCTCGCGTTTAGCTCGTCGGAGGAGGTGAAATGCTTTCCGGGAAGGCGGCTTTTTAAAGCACAGGAGGTCGATCGGGCCTCACAATACCGAATGCATCTATAAAAAAGTTAAATAAAAAACCGCAATCTTTAAACTTGATATTTTTAGAACACAGCTCCGCTTTTGATATCATCCAAAACCGCTGTCTGTCTAGATGAATGAATGTGTGAAATTAGACACTGCCCCTCTCTCTCTCTCTCTCTCTCTCTCTCTCTTTCATGCAAACCCTTTCTCTCTACTCTTCTTTCTTTCATTCTCTAAGTCTCTTTCCAATAAACTTATTTGTTTTCATTCTATGACAGTGTTGTGTTGTAATATTAATCATTAATATTTTCTTCAGAAGGAGCCTTGCAGTGTTACATTACAGTCTGGGATGTGATGAGAGGTAAAGCAAATAACAGAAAATAAATAATAAAAGCAGCTCTAGGCATATGTAATAAATGTAGACTGATTCTTATGCAATAGACGCAGACCTATGCATATGTAATAACTGCAGACCTATGCATATGTAATAAATAGAAATCTCTGTACATGTAATAAACACTGACCTATGTATATGTAAGTACCCAGGAAACATGCCTAATTTAAAGTTGTTGTTTTTTTTTTGGTGGGGGGGGGGCATTTTTTAAAAGCAATTTCTCCCTTTTTCTAATTTTGATCTCCAAAATGATATCAATTTTTTTTTTAAAACCATGCAGTAGATGCATATAAAATGGACGATAAAGCATAGACACTTCCCAGTGTAGGAGGCTACAGCCTCGCAAACAGAAACTGGAGCTGTCACCACTTCGGGAAATATCACACGGACAGCCGCACTCATATCTGGAAATTAATGGTGCCTTTTCCTAGAACAGAGGAAGTGGCATAATCACATTTGTGTTTCTATTTCCCAACAAAACACTTACAGATCAACTTTGACGTTCGCCGTTGCGCTGTCATCTAATCTCTAAGTACACTTCCAGGCTGGTCGATCAAAAATTTCTCCGTTCGAGCTCTCTATCCCTCTCTCGCTCCCCTCTCTCCTCCTCTCTCCTCTCACTCTCCCCCACCCTCTCTGTCCATCTCTCTTTCTCTCCATCTCTCTCCCCTTCTCTATCTCTCTCCCTCTCTCTCCCTCGCTCACCCCTTCTCTGTCTCTCTGTCTCCCCCACTCTCTCCTCTCTTCCCCCCCTGCTCTCTCAGCCTCTCGCCTCTCTCTCTCTCTCTCTCTCTCCCCCCCTCTCTCTCTCTCTCTCTCTATCTCTCTTGGCCTCTCCGTCTCCCCACCTTGCTCTCTCTCTCTCTCTCCCCCCCCCCTCTATCTCTCTTGGCCTCTCCCTCTCCCCACCTTGCTCTCTCTCTCTCTCACTCCCCCCCCCCCCCTCTCTATCTCTCTTGGCCTCTCCCTCTCCCCACCTTGCTCTCTCTCTCTCTCACTCCCCCCTCCCTATTTCTCTCTCTGTTGGATGGATGGATTAGTTTCCTCTGCTCAGGATGCAGGGGGAAGCCAGGCCTGGTGCACCCTCACTCTAGTAATCAAAGCGGAAGGAGGTGTGATTTCCACTGGGACCCTTTTGCAGGCCATTCCCAGTCCTCCGTGGGGAGTGTCATTACGAAAGCAGCGAGGAATTAATCAGAGCTTTACCACCGCCATCCCCCCCCCCCCCCCCCACACACACACACACGCACATAAACATGCATGGGACACACACACACACACACACACCAATCAACCCTGCAACCAGGAAGAGGCAAATCTTCTCCCCTCTCAAACGCACACATACACAGAAGTCAACATCATGTGCACACACCCTCCCCCCCCCCCCCGCTGTCTCCTGCTGCTGGAGGGTACCCATGAAAGTGCTGTTCTGTTAACCCCCCCCCCCCCCCCTTACACGACAGCCTTCGCCGGGTTCTTTACGGACTGTTGATGTCGACACACCCAACGTCTCGGCTCAATTTATTCCGATCTTTCAGCCTCACGATGGCCTGCGTTCGCTGGCGCTGACGCTAAATCGGTCCTCATGAGATGCAACAACAAACAGACTCCAAATGTAAATTCCACGCCCGGAATCAACTCTAGACCTTCTGTTAGCTTGCTTCTGCATGAAATAATCTACTCTAGGCCTTCTGTTAGCTCGCTTCTGCATGAAATAATAATAGCAATAATGATGCAAAGACACATGGCTGGCCAGCTGAGCAGACAACTGTCTGATTACTATTGTTCCCCTAAATAGGAAGGCTGTAATTCCTGCACAGATTACCTGATATGGATGTAAATTAATACCATAATGTTAAAGTTGACGGACGGCACTTTAATCTCATATTCATTGTTTTATTCCAAATCCAATGTGCTGGAGTACAGAACCAAATCAGCAACAATAACAAAAAAAGTGTCACTGTCAATATAGCCCACTTACTCACTGCATTGAACGAGGACAAAGCACGCGCGCTTTGAACGGGGCAGAGGCGACGAGACGAGCGCGTCGTGACGTTTTCACTCACGACCACTTCCTGTGGTTGTGTGCACTCTGGCGGCAACAACAACAAGGACGACCGTGTGCAGAGAAGCAGCACCCGCACGAATCTGGTCTGTGGATGAGATCTGCCCGCGAATTGCAGATTGATTCACATTTCGATGAGGGCTTCGAGTGCTTTGGGAGCTAGGTTCTGGAAACACGGTGCCGAGTTCACTGCATACCGGGGAATGACATATTAATAGCTGAAAGGTGTATCATAAATATTGAAAACCTTCACAAGGAAAAGGATCAACCATATGAGGCCACGCGATGGTAAAGTGAGAGGGATGCGGTTCGCAGCCATTGGCTTCACTGGATGAAATGCGTACACTCTAATTGACTCGAGCACAGAACGTTGCTGCCGATGAGTAATATTTGCCCCACTACTGCGATGGGCGGGAGGGATAGGGGGAGAAGTAGTTTGGAGCGCATGCGGCACCCTGTGGGTGAGCCCCGGTGCAAACGGGGAGAGTGTCACGTGTATGGAACTCCGCAGCTTAGATCGAACAGTAGCGTAAGCACGTGCCTGCGGGCTGCAGGTGCGGCCATGAGTCACTTGCAAACATTTCGCAAGGCCTGCTACTGTCCTGTCAGTAATCAACCCAAGAATTTTTTATTTATTTATTTGGGCGCTTGGCCCAAAATCTGAATTATGACTGCAAATATGACATGAAATTCCGTTATTATGTCTGTTGAGGAAGCATTTAGTTATAAGAAATGCTGATCCAGTTTATGAAGCCCGTTACTATAAAAATAAATATTACAAATCGCATACTGTATAGCCTACAGTTCATCAAAATAAAAACTGCTTGCTGTCATCGCTTCAAAAGCACACCGCCATGTAATGCTTTTGATCATATTCCAAATGCATTTTCCTGAATAGGTTACTATGGTACTATATAACATCAAGATTCTAAACAAAAGGACGCAAAGCGAGACTGGGTTTCGCGCGCACCGAAAACTAATTCAGTAGTTGTTGTGAGACGCAGTTATAAATCTGAAGAATCTTTAAGTAGCAGAACAAACGTTACAAGTTCTATAGAATGTGAATTTCCAGGCTGGCATTCCAGTTAATGCGTAAAGGCTCGCTGTAACAGCTTAAAAGAAAAAAGTAGCATATACGGTTTATGTAAAAAAACAAACACGAAATCATAAATAAGATTGAAATTGTTTAATGTATATGCATTTAGATTACGAGATAAAATGTTATAAATTATCCTCCATCTGTGTAAAGGGTGAATTTACTGTTGTATGAATATTAGCTAACTCATCATCAGTGACACTTGTCACTCTAGCTCCTAAGATCTGAGCGCTGGTGAAATAGAGAATAAAACTGTTTCTTTTGTCATGGGATACAGAATAATTACACGGGGGGAATCCAGAGATCAAAGACGGGGCCACAGAGTTTGAGAGAGAGTTTGGTTAGTTTAGTGCGGAGTTGGCAAGCCCTTGGAATTTTCCCTTCTTTTTAACTTTCGAGCCTCCGTCGATTTCCCAGAACAGAAAACGAAAGTTATCTTCAACTCCGCCATAGAGAAGACACCTCCGCAATGGCTCAGTCGGGCTTGTTCAAAGAATTGTACTGTTCTGTGTGTTTGGGGATATTTAACAACCCGGTGAGTCTACCTTGTGATCACACTTTCTGTCGCCCGTGCATCCAGAACTGCCAGGACACACCGAGGCCAAGATGTCCGGAGTGCCGAACTCGGTTCGCGGCCGGAGCGTTCAAACCGAACCGAGCGCTGCGGAACATGGCCGAGAGGCTGAAGGCGGAGCTGTACCACTGCACCTGCCCGGAGCACCAGGAGAAGATGAAGCTATTCTGTCAAACGGACGGACAGCTGATCTGCGTGGTCTGTCGGGATGGACTCACGCATCGTGGGCACGCCTGCGTGCCCGTCGGCGAGGCTGCCGCGGTCAGCAAGGTCAGCAAGCACGAGAACATCGCATCGTGCAGGCTCGTGCAGGGAGGAAATATATAGTAATGTATAGTAAATATGACAATATATAGTAAAATATATAGTTTATGCTCTATACAGTAAAACAATACGAATGATCAGGTCACTTTTTGGCGTCATACAATGTTGTGTGGTCCCAGTGATGTATTACAAAGCCTCTTAAAATGGCTGGAATTTTTTGAATTATCGCCGAAAAAAGGCAGAGAAGACCAATGTCAGATTACCCTGCCCCATGAGTTTCAGTATCTCGCGATCTAGCGGCCGGGAATTCACATTTAAATCCCTTTTATACTGAAGGAGGCAAATGAAAGAGGGGGAACAGAGGAGAGAGTGAGACTGGCAGCTCCACGACGCACTTCTGGGGACCCAGAGATGTGAAAAAGAGAAAGGGAGGGAGGGAGAGAGAGAGGAAATGAGTCGAGGTTTCTTTTCATTTGTATTGGCCTGTTTTGCTTTGCAGGGCGAATTGGGAGAGGCGCTGACGTTCCTGCGCGAGGACAACGGCGCTCTGGCTCGTCTTATCTCCCAGCAGGACGACGAGATGAGAAAGATTAAAGTGAGAGGCATCCGCCGCCTACACCTTCCGACGGTTAAAGTTTTTTCCCTTTAAAATAAGCCTTTCTACCGATCCCAGCGCTACGTGTGTCCCTAAGGTTTGGCAGCGCCCCTTTGCCCAAAACAGGGGTGCAACACCGCGAGGAATGCTAAAGTTAAAGGGGATTAAAGGGGATTGGAGATGATGACAATATTGTTGACACAGTTTTTTTGTTGTTACATGGTGATTATTTATTAAATTAATTGCACTTGTAGCATACGGTAACCGTGTAGCAATCCGGGTCTGGTATTTTATTCACCGGAGCTTGCCGAGAGAGGGCACGCAGATAATTTGGGGCTTTAATACGGGGCTTTTGGTAGCCCCGTGTGCGCCGGATAAGCGCAGCCGGTTTTGATAGTGTGCCTTTTCTGCCGTTTTAAGTTCTGCCACAGGTCCCCGCTGTGGTGCTGGTCCCAGAGCAGCTTGTGGTGCCCCCCCCCCCCTTCCCACGCCGCCCGTCCAGTATTGTTGTGTAAATAAAGTAGTGAGGTCAGGTGGTGTGCAGGTGGTGTGCAGGGGCCGGTAGTTGGGGCTTTAGTGTTCATGTGCATCAACTCTGCAGTTTTGTTTTACATAAAACACCACACGGTGTGTAAGCAGAGATGCAGGCGGAAATACAGAAACCAGATTTAATTTTTTTTAACGTTGAGCAAAATGGTTCATCCCACACTTTCACTGATGAGTGTGAATGGTATCTATCTGCTCTGTCAACATCAAAGTCCATTCATGCCAGTTTTTATCATTGGAAGACATAAAAATCCTTGGAGTGTGTGTGTGTGGGGGGGCGGGGTGGGTTGGGGGGGGGGGGGGGAGACCGCATAGCTCAGTCCAGACAGCCAACCCTCAGCTCTGCTGTTTGATTCTCCACCATGGCACTGGTTGCACTGTGATTCCATCTATCTCTATCCTCTGTGTCCCCCCTGTCTGAATAAAGCAAAAAAAAAAAGGAGAAAAAAACAGATAAGGAGGGCGGACAGTCCTTTATGTCCTTTATGAAGTGGATTGGTTTATTTGTGCTTTTAAAATGAGGAGGAATGATGTTCCTTTCAGAACTTACAGTGGTGTCCATCTCCACTGTGAACTAACGCTGTGCGTTGCTGAGAACCTTCTGGCAGTTGCTTGATGGCTTTTATGATCTTATGATGCTTTTGTCATAGGTTGTAGGCGCCCATAACTTTTTCTTAATGCCTCGTTATCTGACCAAAAAACCCAGCAGGATGTGGTTTTCGGGTGAAATAATTAAAATATGCCCTCAGCCATTTCCCTGCAGAAAATAATTGTTGAACGTTGAACATTTTCACTTCTTCCAAAGAGTTTGTACCATCGCATGCACACTAAATACCCTCCAGTTGCAAAGTTAGTGAGAGATCTTATAATAAAAATTTTTTTAAATGGTTATGCTTGGAGCTTTTTTGGGGGTCCAATGTTAATTTAATTACACCAGCACATAAACTTGCGCTCCCCGTTAGTAGTCGCATATTTTTGTCAACTTAATTGTTGTCATTAAAGCATTTTCTCCTCGTTAAAGCAGAGTCCCATGCGTTATGGCTCTGCAGACTTGATTTAATTATGGGGAATATGTTTTTTTGTCCTCTGTGCAGGGAGGTCTTCCAGGTCACAGTGACCTTTGGCTTTGCTTTTGTTGGGGGGGGGGCACAGGTCAGGGTGTGCTGTGAATCCCACTGTGCCAACTTCTGTGCAAAAACGGTCAATATAAATACGTTTCGATTTGGAAACAAAACAGATGTACCTGCGTGCTACAGCACAACTTACATTACACTGCAGGTATTGAGCAGATGCTCTTATCCAGAGCAACTTACACAACTTTTTACATAGGGTTTAGATTGCATCAATTTATACAGCTGGATATATATAAATACTGAAGCAATGCAGGTTAAGTACCTTGCTCAAGGGTACAACGGCGGTGTCCTAACTGGGAATCAAACCCGTGACCTTTAGGTTACTAGGCCAACTCATTACCCACTATACTACACTGCTGCCCAGTTGCGCAACACCTGTGACAAAATACTGAGACAAAATGGAATCCAAGAAAGACTTCCAAAGTGGGCTGATTGCGGAGCACACATAAATGACAATGGCAGAGAACGAATTTGCTCTTATGCTCAGGCCTTTACATCCACGGGGAACTGAGGTTTTTTCTTTTTCTTTCTCGGAGTTGTTATATTTAGTTTTTTGGTTTGAGTTCGAGGCGTGTGACTGTTTTGCGACACTCAAGCGCACGTTCTGGTTTTTTTGCGAACCGCAGGAGAAGTCCACGCGGCTGACGGCCAACATCGGCGCCCGGTTCACCGAGGTCTACCGTTTCCTGCGGGAGAGGGAGGCGAAGCTGAAGGAGGAGGTGAGGGAGGAGGAGAGGAGGGCCCTGGCGCCCATGCAGGAGAACCTGGCGGCCATGACCCAGGCTCTCAAACCTCGTCGGGAGAAAGAGAGCACCCTGCGCTCAGGGCTGGACATCGAGGAGTCTGACCGCTTCCAACAGGTGAGGCTCGCCTTAAAGGGGGTCCGACAAGTCCTTTTGATCCCTGTTGGACTCTTATGAATGCTGCAAGGCTTGCGTTATAAAGGGGTAGCACAGTGGGTAAGGAGCTGGGCTTTTAACCGAAAGGTCATAGGTTCCATTCCTGGGTGGGACACTGCCGTTGTACCCTTGAGCAAGGTACCTAACCGGCATCAGCTGCAGCATACATCCAGCTGTATAAACAGGATGCAGTGTAAAAGCTGTGTAAGTCGCTCTGGATAAGAGCGTCTGCTAAATGCCTGTGATGTAGAGGGGGTCCGACAGGGTGCGTTTCACGCTGATGGAGTCCTTTTGATCCCTGTTGGACTCTTATAAATGCTGTGAGAGTTGAATTAGTGCTGGACGTGTTGCTGTGCGGCTGGTGCGGCTGTGCCGCTGGCTTTCCACCCCAGGGAAGGCGCTTAGTTGGACATCTCCATGCCGAGTCAGTGACGCTCAAAATTGTCGTGTTCAAATCGGCGCACTTGCCTCCTACTGAGTACGCACGTTGAGTACACTGGATGAGAAAGTTGCGAAATTTTCTCTAAATGTAGTGTACCTCAAATCCCAGGATGGATATACATATTTCCAGGGTTTTGTATAATGTGTGGTGTACTTTTCAGGAAGTGAACAAATATTTTGTGCCCATAAATATGATGCATAGCTTCAGTGACATTTTTCTTCAACAGCAACAACGACGCGTTAGCATGGCGCGCAAGAGCAGAACGTCTTAAGGCACTCCCACAGTACTGTTGGAAAATAGTATGGAGTATACTGCCCATCACATACTAAACAGTACATAGTATGCTTAGCAGACTGTACATACTTTGAGGACACAGTGGTTAGGAGGCTGTTTCGGACACAGCCATGGACTGCTTTCACGGTGTGACCAACCAAACACTGTTCCTGGGTTTTCATTGTCTGATAGAACCGAATGTGGTTAGTTTAAACTCCTGTGGTAATCAGTGTCTGTGTCTCTCCTAACAGACAAAAATAATAACAAACCTTTATATAAGAACTCAACGACTTCTTGTAGAACACAGTTCACTTTTAATGGAACAGCTTTTCAAAATTCTAAATATGAGGTATCCATACATGCAGATCTCATTCATCTCATTAATTATAGTGCTTGTGCACTCTCTTCACATGCAATATCAACTCCTGCAGTTTTATTTTATGTACAACCCCACAGAGTGTACAAACAGAGATACTGTATGGGCAGCAATAAAGAAACTAGGTTTGAATTTCGAAATGAAGGTTTGATCTGAAGTAAGACGGTTCACCCGATTCATTCGCTGAGTGCAAATGCTCTCTGCCTGTTCTCTCAACCTCGCTTTGAACATCACAGTTTTATCACTGGAAGATGGCAGAAAGGTGGTTTTCTTTTTGCCATCAGAAAACAACGAATGCTTTTAACTCGCTGTAATCGCTTCCAAGGCAATAAGCAAACAAGAGAGGACGTGCCGAGTCTCTTATTCAGCCTCAGATGTGGACTACTTGATTTGAAATTTTTCAATCAGTTTCGACAGGCTCGGTAAGATGCTCCTCGACGATGCCTTTGTTGAGAGGCACGCATCAAATCAAACTCAATTGATCGAGGGGCCGAATTGATCACCTGTGGTTCTCGGTCTGAATAAAACCACTTCGGTGTGTTCTGTGTCTGTGTGCAGTGGTGGCTTGACACCGGGTCGCCCATTGTGGAAGAGCTGAGGAACCGGGTTGGTGGGACCAGCAGAAGAAAGGGCCTGGACACAAAGGGAGAGTGAGTTGAGTTCATATTATTAATATTGATATTTAGCATTGAGAGCTGAGCCCACTCCAAGCCCCGCACACTCTCTTCTCTGAAAAATAGTTTTCATCACGCTACATTATTTTCATTTTTTTCCCTCGATTGTTTTCCTGCACCTCACAGCTTAGAACATCACCCCACTTTTCTGTTTGTCTGTGGCAGCGTTAACCGCACCCTCAGAACACTCTCAGGAGTTCCTTCCATATGAGAAAATCGGCGAACACTGTACTTAACCCCCTGAAGACTTCTTAAAAAAAAAAAAAATGTTTGTAAAATTCTGTGCCAGTGTGTTCTAGAACTCTAGAGCTGCTTTCAGTTGTGATGGTTACGTCAGCATTAGAATGTTCAGTTAAGAGCATTCTTATCACATTATTTGCAAAATTACGCATTAAAGGGTTAAAAGCAAAACTGTTTTAAGTGTAAAAAGTTGTAACTTGTATACTTGTATAATAGTAGAGCACACAAAAATATTTACATGTGTGTGCATTATTGCAGTAAAAATGTAATAAGTTTAAATTAGTCTTGCTGAAGTTGCAGTTAGTGGTGATGAGGCTGGTGGTGAGCAGAATGAGGAGGAAGAGGAGGAAGAAGAGAATGAGTTTAATTAAATCAGTGATGAACTTGCTAGAAGTGATCACGGTTTCATCTTTGGCCTCTCTCCCACTCTGTGCACTATCGTTTGGTCTTGTCTTTCGTGAATACAATAACACTGAAATCCCTTTTCACCGATTCGCCAGAGTAACACGTGTGCCCATCCACACTGTGGGGTGAGCCACTGCACTGAGAAATTATTCTCTCAGTCAAACCATTAAACCGTTCATGAAAATTATTTTTATTTTCATGACAAACCCCTGAATAAGAGCCAAAGACTTCCCCCTTATGAAACATTTTATTGCGAATCTAATGTACGAGCGGCATTGCTGCACACAGATAATTCGCTAATTGAGATAAGGTGATTGGTGCAAATAGAAAGCATATGTACACTCTGGCCCTCTGGAACAAAGTCGCCCGACCGTGAGATCTAAATTTCAGGAGGGACAGTGAGGGTGTGTAGTTTTGTGGGGTTTTTTGTGCGCCTGTTTCCTCCTAACGTGTCCCTTTCGCCCGTCTCTCCGTCCCGCAGGTTCAAATCTGAGGCGGATGACCTCCGCGTGACCCCGGACGGGCCCTGCTCTCTGTTCCTGGGCCCTTACGAGTCTCACCTGCAGCTCTTTGTGTGGAAAGAGATGCTGCCCATGATTAGGCCAGGTGACCGCTGAGCGGCTGAGCGGCTGAGGCGGCTGAGGCGGCTGGGGCTCACAGCGCGAGCGGGCTAGCGACCGACCGAGCGACCGAGCTAGCGAGCGACCGAGCGACCGACCGAGCGACCGAGCGACCGAGTGACCGAGCGAGCGACCGAGCTAGCAACTGAGCGACCGAGCGACCGAGCTAGCGAGTGACCGAGCTAGCGAGCGACCGAGCTAGCGACCGAGCGAGCGACCGAGCTAGCGACTGAGCGAGCGACCGAGCGACCGAGCGACCGAGCGACCGAGCTAGCGACTGAGCGAGCTAGCAACTGAGCGACCGAGCGACCGAGCAACCGAGCTAGCGACTGAGCGAGCTAGCAACTGAGCGACCGAGCGACCGATCTAGCGACTGAGCGAGCTAGCAACTGAGCGACCGAGCGACCGAGCGACCGAGCGAGCGACCGAGCTAGTGAGCGACCGAGCTAGCGACCGAGCGAGCGAGTGACCGAGCGACCGACCGAGCGACCGAGCGACCGAGCTAGCGACTGAGCGACCGATCGAGCGACCGAGCGACCGAGCTAGCGAGCGACCGAGCTAGCGAGCGACCGAGCTAGCAAGCGAGCGAGCGAGCGAGTGACCGAGCGAGTGACCAAGCGAGCGACCGAGCGCTTTCTCCACATGCTATTTTAATACGCCCACCCGCTCCGGAGAACGCACAGTTCTCATGCTCGACGCCAATTAGGTGGACGTGTCTAAACTGTACCGGTAAAAACGGAACATTGTATTATTTTCAGACACGCAAGCGTGGCTGCCTTCTCACATCCTCGGGTGATGAAACATCCGTGCTTAATGCGCTGTCAGGCTTGCAGGGAAACAGCCGGCCGAGATTATCCGAACGTTCTGTTCTCCGCATTATTGTGCCCTCGATATTACCAGTTTTAATTGAACTGTAGTGATCTACATTACATTCTCTTATGTTCTTAAGATTACCAGTTTGCTATCAATTGAACTGTAATGATTTGCGTTACGTCTCTTATGTCTTTAATTATTACCAGTTTGCTATCAATTGAACTGTAATGATTTGCGTTACATCTCTTATGTGCTTAATATTACCGGTTTGTTATTAACTGAACTGTGACGATTTCTAAAACGTCCCTTTGCTTTCTGTCGCTTGTGTTTCGGTGCACGGCAGCTCCCGACAGCATAACCGTGGAGGACAACGACGACCCGGTTTTGAGAGTGTCACGTGACCGGTCCGGCGTCAGGCACGCGGACCCGAGGCCCGCGGGCCCGTGGGCTTTCGGGAAGGGTCCCGAGTTCTCCATGTCCCACACCTGGAGCCGCGAGGGGTTCCGCTCCGGGCAGCACTACTGGGAGGTGACGGTCGGGCGGAAGAGCCACTGGAGCCTCGGCCTGGACGCCGATCCCCACGGCAACCGGGAGAGCGTCTGCCGGCTGAACGGCCGCTTCGGCAAGCTGCGGCTCAAGACGCGGAGGGAGGTGCCGCTGGACCTGGCCGCCCGGCCGCGCGCGGTCGGCACGTACCTGGACTGCGACAGGAAGCGCGTGGCCTTCTACGACGGCGACACCGCGGCCCTCATCGCCGAAGCCGCGTACCTCTCCGACGGGCCCCTGTTCGCCTACTTCAACCCCGGCTTCTACCTCCAGGGGGAGAACGCGGACCCGCTGGCCGTCCGCCAGTACGGACGTCCCGATGCAGGTTCCGCACGCTGAAGAGCTGCGCCTTTGATTTTGCGCGCAGAGATCGTTTAAAAAACAAGAGCTGTTTTTGATATCAATCACATTATTTTATTTTTGTTTTTTTTTAAAATTCAAATCATCTTTCTGAAAACTGAAGTTTACACCAAAGACAGAATTGAGAGGATTAAATTTGTAGATACCTTAGTCTTTAATAGTTACTTCACTACCAGTGCTGTCCTTGCACAACATTTCAAATCATCACACGACTGTATGTCCTTCATGGTGTATGGATGGCTATGTGATGATATTAAATGTACAGTACAGGCCAAAAGTATTAGGCCATGTGTGTTTTTAAAAAAATCCTTTTATAACAAATCTTTTGGTGTTTTCGTAGGTATAAATTGAAAAAAAAAAGTTTGTATTTTGATTTGTTATTCAATAAACTGAATTCTTCTCTAGTTGGTCAAATAAGTTTGTCCTATACTATATGTTTGTACAAACTTACTTTAAAAAGAAGTTGAAATCAAGATGGCGTTTCATGTTTTCTGTGTTGAATTCGATTATGTTCAGAAACAGTATTTGTAATTGATTGCAATGTGGCTGTTAAGTCAATAAAGAAACATTTTCCATTTTATTAATGAAAATGTGAATATTTGTTTATTGAGATAAACATTTTATTTATGTTCTGTAGTGTATGACTACTTACAGATAATGGAGAAAATAGTGTGCTCTTCAAAAGAAACAAAGATGTCAAGAGTTCTCATTTAGAAGTCAGTTTATGTTGTTATTATTATTTTATTATATCAGGCTCTTGTGTTGCAGCAAAGTTCCAAAGCACATCACCCAAACCCACAGAACTCACGCACGCACGCACGCACGCACACACACACGCACACGTACCCACACACACACACGCACACACACACACACAGACATACACACACACACATGCGCACACACAAACGCACACACACACCACACAATTTGTCAAAGGTCACACTGCAATCCACACCCCCGCTAGGCTCCACCCACACACTTGGGGCGCCAAGAAATTGCTTCACTCCCCTCACGCTGGCTGACACAAGTGGATCAATAAGCATCTGCGGGTAACCTGACACATCTGGCAACCTAGAAGCCCTTTCTCATTTAACATCATGTTACATCTGCTCTGTATTTAGGAGGTAAACTTTTTTTTGTGTGAATAAATGGAAACTTTTTACCTTTTAAATTTTTGGCCTGTTTTAAGATCATTTATCACAAAATAAGAATGCATATGGTTGTCGTTTTAATGCAGTTACCTTCCTTTATATGAGGCTCACATTTGTTTTAATTAACAAAATAAAACCGTAAACAAAATCTTTAATGTTTTTCTTTAGAAAAATGGGAGATGCGTAAGAAAAACATCTTACAACAACAAGGAAAATGTTATTAAGCGGCCCAAATTACATTAAGGGACTGATCTAAATCGCCCTTGCTTCATAAAAAGGGGAACAGATGAACAGTTGGCTTTCTTTTTGTATTTTTTTTCCTTTTTGTTTTATTTTTTATTTAAATTTTTCATTGCTTTTTTTTCAGACAGATAAACGGCTCAGAAAGTGTGCCAGGGCAGAGAATCAAACCCAGGTCCATGGGAGTGGGGGAGGGGGGGGGGCACATGGGGGGGGGGGGCGATGGGGGGCCTCACATATGGCTTGAGAGGCTGCTCCCCTCCAGACTGCGGAAGAAGACTCATCCAATGTGTTCCCCCGGTTAAATTAAGTCATGTGATATAAATCCTGATCAATGAATCCTCCCTCATTTTGCATGATTCATTATCATGTGATACGCCTGTGTGGCCTGTACCTCTCTCTTTCTCTCTTTCTCTCTCTGTCTCATTTTCTCCCCCCTTCTCTATCTCCCTCTCTCTGTCTCTCCCTCCCTCTCTCTTCTTCTCTCTCCTCTACTCTCTCTGTTTGTCTGTATGTCTGTTTTGCTCTCTCCCCTCTCTCACTCTCTGTTACCCCTTCTCCCTTTTTCTTTCTCTCCCCCACCTCTCTAACTCTCTCTTCCCCCTTCTCCCTTCTTCTTTCTCTCCCCCCCTTCTCTCTCTCTCTCTCTCTCTCATTTTTTATGTGCCCCTGAAATCAGACAGAATAAATAAAAAGTAAACTATTCAGAGCCTCAGGGCAGATTCTCGGATTCTTAATAACTGAGATTGCGGCCATTTGTCAGGACCTGTTTGGGGACAGCGTTAAGATTTCCAGAGCGATAAATCACTTCTTTTTTTCCTGCTCGCTTTTTTTAAATGTCTAACACTTGTTTTTTTAGTGTGGTTTCTTTTTTTTGGGGGGGGGGGCACATTGGCTCTGGGCCATAACAGGAGGCTCTCTGTACTGTTGTTTTTACGCTATCCTGCACGGGTCCCATGCCCATTGTGAAGTCAGTGGAGCGGGCACTTTTCTGATGATTTTTGGAGTGCGCTTGTAAAACCGCGTCCTATTCGACCAAACACGCTGTTATCAACTAAAAACTCCTCAATGCAGCGGTAGAGTGCAAAGAGAACAAATAACCATCATCCCCTACCTGGCGTCCTGCTTAAATAGTTCCTAGTTTCCTATCGTGTGGAATCCTACGTCCCAGTTTGTTCTAGAGTTCTATGACTATGGTTCTGAGCAAAGACAATCAACAGGAACAAGACGCCGTACATCACACTCAGTTGGGGCGTTCATGTTAGAACCAAGATGTGCAACGGTATATCCTGTACATTAAAAGGTAGCAATTTGATTTTCTTCTCATGCTGAATATTACATCACCGGAGCTGCTCGTCATCACTGAAGCTCCATATCGCTTCACTTAAGGTTGCTTAGCGACCTGTAGAGCACCTGAAGAAACTTCACAGCCGAGTGAGGCAGGAGCACGAAGTGTGTGTATAGCGTGGCTGGGGCTGTTTTTAACAGTCCGTCCGTCCAGCCCCCCCCGCCCGGCAGCTGCCAGGGGTCGCGGCAGCACGTCAGACTCAGATGAAGGTTCTGGAACTCTCCCGGGTGAGCCCAGGTGAGAATGCCTGGAGGGTCCGAAGAGCCTCTCACATCTCACTCTGTTTGATTTCAGGGGTTTCTTATCTTATCGCCAAACCCCGAACCCATCCCCACCCCACCCCACCACACACCCCCCCCCCCCCCACCAACAACCAACCCCCCTGCCCCCCCATCCCCCACCCCCCACCCCAAATCCCACCTGCCACCTACCCCAACCCCCCCACCCCCACCCCCCCACCGCACTCCTGTCTGGATCAAAGGGGAGAGGTGGCTTTGTAGAAGAACAAAGCAGACGCTGCGCTCTGCTGCGCAGACGCGCTGCGGCTGCTTCGACTGATTCACACGAGGCGGTTAACCCTTGCTTAAATTTAAATAGATTTTTTAAATGTCAAATTTTGTATCTTCAGTCAGAATCCGTTGCTGCGGTACTTCTCCAGCCTCCAAAAAAATCTACACAGCAAAACGTTTAAAAATGGCCTGTTTGATGCCCTGTATCTCCCCCCCTCTCTCTCTCTCTCTCTCCCCTCTCTCTCTCTCTCTCCCCTCTCTCACTCTCTCTTTCCCTTCTCCTTCCCCTCCCCCCCCAAACTCACAGTTACAATTTAAACGGCGCAGAACGTCTCAACCGCACGGCGGAGGTGATGTAACCCTTCCCAGCATGCCTTTGGGGATCAGCGGGGAGGCTGTATGTACAGTACAGCTTGTGGATGTACACCGTGTACTCACAGGGGGGGGGGGGGGAGGGGGGCAGATGCACTGCTCACCCACGGGAGAAGGGCAGACACCTGTTGCCTCGCGCTACGCCAAACATGTTCAGGCGGTTTGCGCGCTCCACATGCTACCCAGCACGACTGGGTAAAGCGAAGGAGACCGCAACAAGTGAAAATACACTCTATCAAGAGTAAAATGAACTCTATCAGGGGCTGATGCAGCGCCGAACACTTTGCCACTTTGTGGCTAACCAGCGTTAGCGCTTCAGTGCTGTTGCATGAACACTCGCGGCGACATAGCTCAGGAGGTAAGAGCGGTTGTCTGGCAGTCGGAGGGTTGCTGGTTCAAACCCCGCCCTGGGCGTGCCGAAGTGTCCTTGAGCAAGACACCTAACACCTAAATGCTCTGGCGAATGAGAGGCATCAGTTGTAAAGCGCTTTGGATAAAAGCGCTATATAAATGCAGTCCATTTACCATTTGCCACTCTCCGCTCTGGTAATACGGTTCACCGGGTCGAGCGCTGGATCTCACGCAGCTCAAAGACGGACGTCCTTATGTATCCCTACATCACTCGCCTCTGGATAACAGCATCGGCTAAAGGGATGTGACCGTGAACTTTGACCCCCTGCTCTAAATGCGTTTGGGGAGACGGGCGGGGGGTTGGGGGGGGTTGTGTCCCGCCATGTCAGCGGGACACAGCGCGGCTGGCGGCGGCGGCGGCGGCGGTGATGGCGGCCGTGTCCTTAACGGGCGCTCTTTACCGCGATGGAGAACAGCTGTCTCGCCGCGGCGTCGGGGGGAGGGGCTAAATACCATCAAACGCGCCGGCTTCGCTCTGATCAATCAGGTGGCATTAGGATTACGGCGTACTGCGCTGGCCTGGTGAATTATGGGAAGGGAAGGGAAGGGGGGAGGCCGGATAAGGGGGGGGGGGGGGGAGCGATGCTTGCCCAGGAATAAATCTGTCCTGAGATTTGCATTGCTACACTGCAGAACACACGGGATCCCTGAGTTACACACACACACACACACACGCACACAGACACAGACACACGCACTCATACACGCACACATGCAAACACACACACACACACACACGCACACAGACACAGACACACGCACTCATACACGCACACATGCAAACACACACACACACGCACACAGACACAGACACACACACACACACACACACACACACGCAGACACAGACACACGCACCCATACACGCACACATGCAAACACACACACACACGCACACAGACACAGACACACGCACTCATACACGCACACATGCAAACACACACACACACACCCATATACGCACACATGCAGACACACACACACACACCCTCATACACGCACACATGCAAACACACACCCATACACGCACACATGCAAACACACACACACACACTATCTCTCTCTCATGCACACACACACACACACACACACACACCATCTCTCTCTATTTCTCTCTCATACACACACACACACACGGCATGATTCCATTCCACACTCAATGAATTAAAAAGGAAAATGCATTTTCAGACCTACCTACTTCCCTTTTATGTCTGATCCACTGGGGAAAAACCCTAGTGCTATTTGTGTGTGCTTGTGTGAGAGAGAGAAAGATAGAGAGAAGAGAGAGAGTGTGATGTGTGTGAAGCTTTGTGTGTGCGCTTGTGTGTGTACAGGTCTGTGCATGTCTGGGTATATATATCGGTGTGTTGTACGTAGATCTGTGTGCATGTATGTGAGCAGAGGGTGTTTTAAACATATGTGGAGCTCAATAAAAGTGTGTGAGTGTGTGTGTGCATGTGTGTGACTGTGTATGTGTGCATGTATGTGTATGTGTGTGCGTGTGTGTGTGCATGTATGTGTATGTGTGTGTGTGTGTTTGAGTGTGTATGTGTGCGTGTGTGTGTGTGTGTGTGTGTGTGTGCATGTGTGTGTGTATGTGTGTGTGTGTGTGTGTGTGTGTGCGTGTATGTGTATGTGTGTGTGTGTGTGTGCGTGTGCGTGTGTGCGACTGTGTATGTGTGCATGTGTGTGTGTGCGTGTGTGTGTGCATGTATGTGTGTGTGTGTGTGTGTGTGTGTGAGTGTGTATGTGTGCATGTATGTGTGTGTGTGTGTGTGAGTGTGTGAGTGTGTATGTATGCGTGTGTGTGTGTGTGTGCGTGTGTGTGTGTATGTGTGTACTGAACTGGGAGGGATTTCCATCCCACTAAGCGAGGGCTGCTCTCTGTTTACTGGAGCAGCTGTCAGGTATGAAATATTAATGAGCTCAGAGGTGTGGAAGCACAGATATAATAATGTGATATAAAGCAGGAATATGGAGTCAGGGAGTGGAGTACTTGCACATTACTCACACACACACACACACACACACTACAGCACAGTGTACTCACATATTACACACACTACAGCACAAAGTACTCACACTACACCACGTGTGGGTATGGGTAATGATATCATTTTTTTACACTGTCTAATGCTGGTTATTGGATACTGCTGGGCCATTCACTGAAGTGCCATGTGCAGCACATAAGACAATGCGTGATTGGCTGAAATACTCTTCAAGGGCCCGTGCAGTTTGGTGGTCATTCAAGGTCATTCAGCATCATTCAGTCCATTTACCATTTACCATCCCCACACACAGTTACCAGGTAGTCACAGGTTCCATAGGCTGTGAAACCCCAAACGGGTTTGCGCCTGCTCGGATTAATAAAAGGCTAACACCCCCCCTCCCCCCCACCCCGGTTTCTGACATTTACTTTTTTGGGGGGGGGTGTTTTTTCACTTCATCCCACCTACCAGTGATTTTCCATGCATCCCCACGAGAAGTGACCGCGTGAGACGGGACATTTCAGTTCGTACCGATGTACTGTAGAGTGCAACACTTTTTTCGATTGAGAGAGAGCAACAGTAAACTCGAGTCACCACCATTTATTCATTTTTTATAAATGTAATAAATATTTTTTTTCATACAGATAGAATTTCCAAACAGAAGAGAGAAAAAAACAATAGACAGTAATTTTCTTGAAAGTACAAACTATCGGAATGAATGTTCAGCCTATCGCATTTCACTTTGCGAGTCTTTTTCCGCGTTTTGATGGCGAACATTGATCTACCGATGAAACACATACACGATCCTCACGGAGAAAGCGCTCGTAGCATCGTCACAGAAACATAGCTTTGAACACAAGAGCCGATAGCTGATCAATATATAAGCCGCGGATGAATGGTATGCCGATTCTGGGCGTCGCCGGGGCTGCGTTTTCGGCCAGTTAGCAACACGGCGACCTTGAGAAGACTCTTTTCATCTCCGTCCCCCTGAATAAACATTCTCTTTCAGGTTGAGGGGTTTGATGGACAACCCTTTACAACAATAGAACACAGGCACACACACACACACACAAAAAAATGCGATAGAGACTTCTATGGAATTCTCCCCATTCTCTCGGAATGTCTATCTTTCTCCTTTTTGACTCTGAAAAGGTTTCACTTTTGCAATACACGAGGGTGCAGGGCACTGCACGTCGATCGAACGCAAAATATGCAGCACGCGCTATTTATGCGGTAAAAGCTGAACGTTCTGAATAAACCGATAAAATCGAATTTCTCTCTGAAGACTCCGTGAGTTACGGAGTTGCCAAGTGATTGCAACCTTGCGTTTCAATAAAAGCTCCTCAAATGGTGCGAATATATATATATCTATGAAAAATATCTGACAACCTTCCTAAAAAGGTAGACTTAAACAATATTCTATATACATATGCACATTTTTGTTATCTTCATGTTGTTCTATTCATTATAATTGTTGAAATAATCAACAGTAATATCGATCATTACATAAAATATTTAAATTCAAATTGATATGTACTTTATGGGGTCATTCCTCTATATAGTTATCTGTTATTTGAATATCGGAATATACAACATTTTGAAATATATTTTATACTGTGCCAATTTACAGTGCATCATTACTGTATATTTTACAATGTAGTATCTACAGACAGAATAAATATATACATTCTGAATCCAGCACATTCACCATTTTTAAAAATATGTTTTCCATGCGACAAACTCTGTGAATCATCGTCTGTGAAAGCTCAAATTAAACAGTGCTGAGGTAAATAAATGACTGTAGCAGTGAGGAGAGCCAAACTAGTACAAGCGCACATTAAAACAGAAGGACCTACACCTACACATCGCAAACCAGCTCGGGACGTAAAGATGTGAACTTTGTACATTTATATTTCAGTGACTCTGATAATAATCTGTTTTTTTTTTTTTTTTTTTACAATATGTACATTAATTACAAAACCATCCAAATAAATAAGCACAATTTCAGGTTCCTGGGCTGAGAAAAAGGGCAAAATGATGCTTTGGCTATCAGAATATGAAGTTTAAATCAACCTTAATCTTAGAGGAATAAAACTTGTTTCTTCCTGCGTGGTGTGCTGAATTGGTGTAGTGAATTCACAATGTCCTGAAGTCCACACTGATCAGCTGTAACTGAAATGATGAGAGTGTGTTTTATCATTGCTGTTCTATTGTGTGTGTGTGTTTGCGTTTGCGTGTGTA